>JAPKLY010000312.1:153244-269328 GCA_026898435.1 Prunella vulgaris
AGTCTTGCCTTCTTCTATTTTCAAATTATGCCCACATTTCTCCTTACCCTTCTCTTATGCTCCTCCACTTCAAAAGAAAAAAAAAAAAAGACGTTTTAGTCTCTCATTTTATTTACAAATTAATTGACAAATTGCACTTTTCCATATTATTTAATTGAATTTTAATTAGAAAGAAAAATATTTATTAAGAAAACAAAAAGAACTAAAAGAGCATTTATATTTCTAAATTATTGTGCATTCACGCAAAATTACGACGTGAGGATTCCATCTAAGTCCTCCTGTGAGAAGGTCAGCTCCGCAGTAGGTTTGGAGTTGGGCTTAGAGCTTGAACCTCCTTCTTGGACCTAGTGGATAGCTCGTAGGTCCGCTTTTCTTTGTCTCTTCGACGCCGGGGGTCTTCTATCCGTAACTCCGCTAGCTGACCCGACTTGTCCTTCGAGAACTAGGATTTCTCAGTTTGACTCTTGTTGTGCAGGAGGTGGGGGAGGTATGCGCCTATTCTGTCTCGGACGCCAGTCTTCGTCCTCTTCTTCATCAGTCTTCTGTCTCCTATCTTGTCTCTATCTCTTAACAAGGGCTTTCTTGACGAACTCGGCCAGCTTGCCGTCCTCGTAGAATTTTCAGAGCTGTTTTAACAAGTCTCGACACTCGCTGGTGAAGTGTCTGATACTCTGGTGGTACGCATAGTATTTATTCGGATTAAGCTTGCTACGATCTTGCCTGATCTTTCTTGGCTCATTCAACATAGCCCTGTCTTTAACTGCTGTAAACACCTGATCGACCGATACTGTCAACACTTAGTTTAGCTTTTCTTTGAACTCGACACCATCCCCGAAGGATTTCAGATTCCTCGGACCTTTGTACATGCCGCCAGCTTTCTTGCCCCCGATCTTCTTTTCCTCTACATCTCCACATATTTCTTTCTAGAGAGCCTCATGCATAGCAACATGCATACATGTCTTATGTCTGAATTCAGCATAGGTTTTTGGGTAGGACATGTGCATCTCCTTCCACAAATATGTTCCTTTCCTCAGACCGGCCATAACTGCCACAATTTTCGTGTCTTCACTCACGGGCTCGCCCTCTAGTAGAATTTTGTCGAACCTTTCCAAATATTAATGGTCCGACTCCTCGCTCCCCTGGTTGATATTTGCAAGTCTGTGTTTCTGGGTGAGGTACCCGTAGCCCGAGAAGAGTGACAGGAACTCCCGTGATAGTTGGCCAAAAGACTGAATCGACCCTGGAGCTAATGATGAGAACCATCTGTGAGCTCTCTCCCCAAGGATCAGCGAGAAGTTCCTGCATTGAGTGGCGTCAGTTGCCCCCATGGAGATCATAAAGTCTGAATACTTGGACACGTGCACTTTTAGATCGAACTCCCCTTCGTACAAGGCCATTGTCGGGAACTGTATCTTCTTCTGTACCAGTGCTTTGAGTATAGCTGATGCCAGGGGTGACGCTGGGAGTGTGTTTGTGCCTGTTCCATCATTCTTGGCGGCAACCTGCATCTTTAGCTCTTATATGGCCTTTTCCAACGTGGCCAACTCATCATTGTGAACCACCTCCTGTGGAGGCTGTTCAAGGGTTGTATGTCTCATGTGCGTACGACCCCACAGTCCCTCGCACTGGGGTGGTTCAGCTGTGATTTTCTGGAATTGTTGGGCACCATTCGGGAGTAGTGGTGCTCGTACAAATTCTGTGTGGTTTCATCATACCTCCTTCCTAAGCTATCACGGAGGTTACCCCGGGACTGATTAGTCGTAGAGCCCTCAGCCTGGCTTCGAGCTCACCCATCTTGTGAGCCGAGCCTATCACTTATCTTTGCCTTCCCGGGGACCTGCTGATGGCGAGCTCTCGCACTGCTCGCCACGAAGTTCGCTTGCTCTCTCTCTTGGCCAGGAGAAATGTGAGTGTCTCGTCTTCCGATCCTGGGCCGTGTTGGTGGGAGCAGGTTGGGTAGTTGGTTGTAGGTCGACAAGTTGTTGTTTCCTGCGGACCTCCTGGAGTAGAGCGAACTCGTTCGGGTTTCGGAGCACAAACTGGACTAATCTGTCTAGCCCATCTTGTAGAGTAGTGGGAGCCCACCTTTGGCCAGTAGCTCGCTGGCGGGAAGACTCTCCGTCAGCGTGATTTCGTTGGGACCCTAGTTCGTTCCACCTCCTGGTTGTGGACGATGTATGAGTGTTTTCTCGCGACATGTCTCAATAGTAGGTAGTCCATCTTCAACAATCTCTAGCTAGGGTAAAGTAGGTTAAGTTCTTTCTAGCCTTGCATGTAAATGATTTTTCCAGAATTTGGTTTAATCAAGAACACGCATGCGTTTAGAGCTTTCCCTTTCTGGGTTTGTTCATAATTTCTGGAAGTTGGTTAATTTCTATAAACCTTCAAAGGTTTCCTTCAAATCTTCAAGTATTGTTCTTCAAATTTTTTCAAGAACGCCTTCAATTGATCTTCACAATCTTTTAACAATCGGAGGTTCGAACCCTTCCTCTAGCGCCAAATTGTTGGAAGAATTTCTTAATTATATATTTAGTGGCTGATCAATCTCTGAATTCTCCCAAACAAAAGTCAAAATTGTGTTTATGGAATGGATTTAATAGTGAGAGAAAGTAGAGAGAGGTTTTTCTTGTGAAATATGAACTTTGAGAAAGGGAATGTGTAGCATGTGGTGAGGTGGCATGTTTTAAGTCTAAATGACCTAATTAACTGACAAGTGTCCTTAACACATGTCTCTTTACCACATCTTATGCTCTAATTACATTACTTTCATCATACTACATTACTATTGGAGACCTACTCAGCTATTGCCTCCTACTCCGGGTAGGGTGAGCTTCTCTGCCTTGTGCTTATTCCGAGGTCTCATGCTTGTAGTGAGGAGTGATCACTTGTTTTCAACCCTGGGCGAACTCTAGGCGAGCTAGCTGACGAGCTCCCTCTCTCTCAGTTGTGTTGACTGGTCAATGGATGATGACGTGACTCTTGGCCACCTGGAGCGAGCTAAGGGCGAGCTATTAATCCTTGAGCTTTTAATCATGTCAACTCACCCTAATGAACTTGCTTTAGTTCGCCTATCAACACATTGGTCTTAATCAAATATTTAACGGTGTTCTTCATCAAAAGAGTCCATAAAAAATCCCTAAAAGATAATGTTAAATTCAAAATAAGGTTCAATAACGTCCTCGAATTACCATTATAAGTCCGTAATTAAAATCTTTCAAGATCAAATTTTCAAAAATTTGAAAAGTCTAGAAAATCGGCTAAGTTCCGTAATAAAAGTTCAAAGAGAAAAACCAAAGAAGCAAACCGAGATTGTAAATCTTAAAACTTTCTATAGATCAAAAATATATAATTGTAAATTTTTTTGTATTAATAATATTAATTTTATGAAAATTTATTGTTATATGATAAAAATTGATCGCTAAAACACACACACACACACATATATATATATATATATATATTTATAATATTACGTTTTAATATATGAAAGGAGTATGTAATCCTTGCATGAAAGAAATAAGTAAAAGTCCATCTTCATAGAATTAACATGATCCTAAAATTATGCTGTCAAAAAATCACGATTCGAGGGCAAAGGGAAATTAAATTGTACACACGAGGTGCATTTGACATTATTAAACAGATTATTTGGTATTTCAGTTCGTTTCAATGTCACCTTTTGCCCGCACAAAATTCTTGGACAAATCGAAACAAGATTCTTTGGAATTAATTCTTAAATATATATCCACAATTTATTTGTTTTATATATAAAATATTTAATTTGTCTTGGAAATTTTCAATCATTCATTGAACGACGCTGTCTTCCTTTTACTTTACACTATATCCACCGCCAACAATTAATCTTCTATTCTAAGATTTGTAATAACGACCAGAATATATATATATATATATATATAGAAAGAGGCATCATAACTACTTATTTACCACTCCAACTTGTCATCTGCAGCTAACATTTAATAATTTTTTTAAAGTCCAATTGTAATTTATTGGAAAATTAATTAGATGAATCCTGCAGATGAACTCTGGATTCAAATAAAAGTTGTGTTATACGGGCCAAATATAATTTAGGAGTTAGGCATCGTTTGATTTGTAAATTAGTTAATTAATGATCGAGGATGTGAATAAAAATATATATATATGATGAAATTAAATTATAATTATTAATAAAAATTAATAAAAAATGATTTATAACCATTAGTTACTTTTTTCTTACCCTATTAATTATAATTTTGGAGTACTATTTTTCTTACCCTATTTAGTTACTTCTCTTTCTTTTATTTTTGTTATCATTGCATAGCTAAATCATTAATCTCTTATGTTATAACCATTAATATTATTTTTCTATACGAGTGGTATAAGCATATTAATACAATCATTCATCCAATATATTTAAAGACACAAATGAAAAAACATTATTTCCATTAAAAAAATCGAAACAATATAGACTTATTCTTGTACTATGTTGTCATTTGCACCTAAACTAACACAGTTAGAAGTTAATGTTTCACGCATCCACCATATTTTTAAAACAAAAACTTGAATAAACCCGAGTTTTCTTGCACCTTCATTTTATATGTGTGTAGATTTGTGAGTGTGCATGCAAATTAATATTTTTTTCATAGTATAAAATTTATATGAGACATCCAAATAAAAAAAAAGTGTACAAATTCCTGTAAAACGGGGGAGTATATCTTTATTTTGAACAACGCAAATTAGTATGATATGTCCAAATATGAAAAGTATGTGCAATTAAATCAAATTAAATTAAGGGGCTACTTGGTTGAGGGTAATGAAGGTGGGGAATGTGAACGAATGAAGATTAAGGAGTATTCATTCTCATTAGTAGTGTTTGGTATTATTTATTATACATGAATAAAATCATAAAAATATATTAAAAAATGAATAATCACACCCGATCCTTTAATAATATCCATTACCACTACCATTTAAAAAAAATACCAAGAGCCCCTAAATTAAGATTAAAGATCTTTGAGATGAAATTAAAAAGAAAGAAACACTTCTAATAAAGAAAGAAGAAAAAAATTTAACCATATTAATAAGCGGGTAGTACACCTTATGGTAATTAACTAATTAAAATTCAAACATCGACATGACAATCCATAATCAACTGATACTTAATCGCCGCCGGCCCAACGGCGATCCCGTTATTTCTGCCGCCGAAGTTAATATACGCCGGACAATTTACAAACATATGGTACTTCCCGGATATAAACGTCCCAACTTTCCACCGGATTCTGCCATCAACTCTGACGTTCACCAGCACCGTCCCCGCCATCTCGTCCTGCTCCAGAGAAAGTCCGATGTACGGCGCCACCGGGACGGTGTTGCCGTACAGAAACGGCGACCAGACGGCGGTGTCCTTGTGGCCCTGGTAAGTCGGCGGAAGCAGGGTGGGGAGGGTGATTTGCTGGCTGTGGTAGGCGGCGTAGACGTCGACTTTGTCGTAGTAAATGCCGATTCTGTCATTAGGGTTTCGGGCGGAGAGGGTGACTTGGAGGGTGGTGGTCAGGGAGGTTCCGGCGGAGAGGTTGAAGGCGTACACCGTGGCGTCTTGGAGGATGAAATGTGGCTTCGTGGGCCGGAGGATGAGCCATATGAGGAGGATGACGAAGAGGATGAGGACGACGAAGGCTAGGATGCCGGCCAGGATGCGGCGGTATAGCTTTTTCCGGCCGTCGTCGTGGTGGCCGCATTCCTTGGCCGACATGGTGGTGGAAATTAGTTATTTGGTAGTGTGGAAAAAATAAATGGGTTGGCTAATTTTGTGTGTGATTTGAATGT
Source organism: Prunella vulgaris (assembly GCA_026898435.1). Taxonomy (NCBI): domain Eukaryota; kingdom Viridiplantae; phylum Streptophyta; class Magnoliopsida; order Lamiales; family Lamiaceae; genus Prunella; species Prunella vulgaris. The sequence continues at coordinate 159,065 of JAPKLY010000312.1, forward strand.
TGGGAGAGTTTGCATGTGCACATGTGACATCTCATTTATAGTAGAAATTGTGGAGAGGTTGGATACTCTTTAATCCCTATTAATTGAAAATAAGCAAATTTCGTGTGAGTTTGGGTTTTTAATTGACTAAACTAGCAAGTGTAATATAAATGTGAAATCATTCTTAATTTTGTATGCACTAAATGCACTATATAATTTAAGTACATTTTAAAAAGTTACACAAAATACTACTGATGTTACACGTCTTATTATTGAAAATTTTATTTTTAATGGTGTAACTTTTCAATAATAATACGTGTGACTTTTCAGTATTGAATAATGTAACTTTTTTAAAATACGCAATACATCTGGTGCATAAGGGACTTACTCGTGAAATTAATATTATTACATGTATTTATTGATATAATTAAATTTATTAATTATAAATACATATAAAATATTATGATATTAATAAATATATATAATAATATTAATTTTGTATTCAAATTAAGGCAATATATATATAGTATAAGCACAAAGAATGGGAATGAAGTAAATAAGTAGGCACTAAATTGGGTTTAATATTAGTAGTATGAAGTAGGGTATGGAATATCCTTGTTTATCCTGGTGAAACCTTATCTCCTTTTCGTGGCATAATATACTTGAATTCAAAGTCTTCAAGATTCAAGAATATTATGTTCAAAAAATTAAAAGGTAAGGGACCACACGCAATTTCGAACTCTTGATGACATGTGTATATAGGTAACCTCTGCCATCCTCAGACTGGAATCACTTCACTTGCAGTATATTTACCAAAACTTAATTTATTTTATATTTTCCCAGTTACAGCTGGAATAATTATTACTGAGGAATCAGTAATAAATAAATTCAATAATTACAATTTTGTATTGTCAAGTACGTTGCATGTGCTTCCCTGGAACAGGCAATAAATTCGAGAGTGAATCCAAACTCTTAAAATTTATATAAAAAATGAAGTCATGAAATCAATCCAAATTTTCGATTTTAAATTTCTCTATTCTCATTAACTTTTCATTAATTTTATCATAAGGAGTTAATCTCGACCTTATATTTAAAATATTTTAATTTTAATCCTATATTTTTAAATTTTATAAATATATATACATTATATATAAAATCTTATAAATATATTTATAATATCAAATTTTATATTTAATTTTTTTAATCTCAACTGTTCATCTTAAATTCTATACTTTTATAAATTTAAACTTTATAAACATTATTATTCTCATTTTTTAACATTATTTTTTTTATATATCTCTTGCTTCTTTTTATTTATTTTCTCTAATATTCTTATTTATCATAACCTTAAAAAACTTCGTAAATTTGTTTTCCACGTCAAGATTTCAGAAACTACAATAGAGTGAAGTTTGTAACATCTACCCTTGCATGCATAAGTTTCTCAATTCTTGATTAAATTTCTATGCATGCATGCGTTTTAGGTTGATTACTTCAATTTGCATGATAACAAGTGTTGATGAATGACTATTTCGATGTAATCTTCCCTCCAATTGTGCTTGATTTCTTCATAGCAACATTGTAGCACTACAAAAAAAAAAAACACGCGTTTTAGCGACCGCCTTCTAATCGATCGTTAATTATGTTATTAGTGATCGATTAGCGACCGCTTTTGACTATTGGTCAAAATTAGAAAAGTTACGACCGATTTACAACTGCTGACTGTCGTTAATGTCAAATAAATATAGCGACCGCTTAATATCGATCGTTAAACTTATTGTTGACAATTTTGCGACTGACTGTGGCGGTTGCAAAATTTTTATTAAACTAGTGACTGTCTATGCGGTCACTAAATGAAGAATCCAAAGTGGGTAGGTGGACAATAACTACCCGATTCGATAAATTTATTTTGCGATCATCCTGGCGGTCGCTAAATAGAAAAATGCGGTCACAAATTTACGAATATACAACAGCTTCTGCTCATTTTTCTCAGTTTCATTCGCGAAAAAAACATCCCACTTTATCCAACATGTAAACGAATATTGTTTCAACGTGTTGGTTGCAATCGCACGGGTCTATTGTCACATTGTGCTCGTTGCGTTAATTTCACCATATATTTTTTTATTTTTACATTTTTACTGTTCGATTCTCTTGTTGAATAAAGTTTAGTTGTTTGATAAAAAAATGTTAAATAAAGCATTTTTGTGTGTTCGATTTGTGATAAGTTTAGCATTATTTGTTGTACATCAATTGTTTATGGATATACCTATTTTTAATGGAGTATAGTCCCAATTTTATTAGAATTTACTTGTGAATTACATATATGTTTGATAAATTTAGTGTAATTGATATATGATTATAGTGAACTTTTTGTTTTAAATTTTTTTGGATATGTTTGTTTAAGTCGAAACTCTGCCAATTTTTTTTTGTAATTTAAATGTGATATGTTCTTAATTTAAATCAGATGGAACTCTCTGATTGTTGTTGGATGTATCAAATGCCTCATATGATACAAGGAATGATCAACTTTGAATTTCTTCAGAAGTTTGATGAGTTTATTGAGTTTGTCTCTCGTAATCCATATTGCATGTATAGGTGTGGTCGGATTAGATGTCTTTGTACGAGAAAAAAATGTGATAACAAGAGATTCTTGAGCACTGATGAGGTTAAAACTCATGTTGTGAGGTTTGACTTTGCTCTATTTTACTACAATTAGACCGGACATGGCGGAGACCGGTGAAATTATAATATCAAAACAGTGGCTGCCTTCTATGATCAGTGGAGTAGTGGTGGAGGTGAGAGATTTGAGATTGGTGGTTCGAGCCATGATCCGCCTACTCCATGCTTTGGGACACCACTGGATGAGGTAGATGAATTCTAAAGGTATTCCGACTACCCGAGCTAATGATAGAGGCTGATTGATGAGTCTGGTTTGGGTGGTCACCACACAGCCATGGAGGAGGAATCAAATTCTCGTTCGAAGAAAGTTTTTTAGATGCTCAAATGTCAAATCTGTCAATTAGAAGTTATTTCCTGGTTGTGATACTGAGACTTTGTTGTCATTAAACGCTCAGATGTTGTCCATCAAAACTGAAGGCAAAGTGAGTCAGAAAGTCTACAATCAATTTTCAAAATTGTTCAAATGGGCCCTACCTAAAGAGAACACAGCACCATAAAATCTCTATCAAAGTAAGAGGCTCTTGAAGGATTTGAGTTTACTGTTTGAGAAGATTGATTGTTGTACAAATGGTTGCATGCTATTTTGGGGCGACGATGAGAGCATTGATCAGTGCAGGATGTCCAGTCACCCTAGGTTCAAACCTTTTGATCGTAGGAAAAAGACATTTTTCAAATCTATGTATTATCTTCCCATCACTCCTCGTCTAGAGAGCTTATACAGTCAAGTGCCACTGCAAAAGACATGACATGACATGCTGAGGAGTATTTTGGTCAGAATTCTGGAGAGATGCGTCATCCTGCAGACTCTAATGCTTGGAGACATCTTGATAGAGAGTTCTCAAATTTTGCGAGTGAGAAGAAAAATTTGAGGCTTGGTCTGTGCACAGACGGATTTGCTCCATTCAGTATGCACGAGAAGAAGTATTCGTTGTGGCATATGTTACTGACTTCATACAATCTACCTTCTTGGTTGTGCATGAAGCCTCAACACATATTTCTCACTGTCTTGGTGCCTTGTCCACACAACCTTAAGTATAACCTGGATGTCTATCTTTAGCCACTGATTAAAAAGTTGTTATATTTTTGGCATACGGGAGTAAAGACTTACAGCGTGTACAGAAATGAGAACTTCACGTTACGGGCTGCTGTTTTATGGACCATCAGAGACTTTCAAGCATATTCTATGTTGTCTAGGTGGTCGGCAACTGGAAAATAAGCATGCCCGTACTGTATGGATGAGTCTAATGCATTTTATCTTCCACTGAGTAGAAAAATATCATGGTTCGACAACTATCAGAAGTTTCTATGTGATGATCATGCCTTCTAGAGCTGTCGGATCTTCCTCATCCCGACAGCATCATGTACATGATAGTCAACTCCACGTTGTGCTGCCTAATGGAGTGCAAGTATTTTACGTATTTTTTAATTTTATGTATAATAATAATAATAATAATAATAATAATAATAATAATAATAATAATAATAATAATAATAATAATAATTATTATTATTATTATTATTATTATTATTATTATTAATACCTTATTATTTATGCAGCTTGCGTCCGAGTCATCAGGCTGTCGGCTTCATCATGAATGCACTCAAATTTGTGGTCTAACCTTATGAAGTTACTTCGTGGACTAACGTTCCGAATGAAAAGAAATTAGCATTTTTAAGGGTATAAGGTATATTTATAAATAATTTTATTTTTATTTAATATTTAAATTATTATGGAATTTAATTTTTATGTTTATTATGAATTTAATTTCAGAAACTCTGCGTTTGGATCCGCGACACGACGCAGAAGTGCAACAACTATTCTGTGAAAAAGTGTAGCAGCGGATGAAAGACTTGGATACCGATATGAAGAGTCAGTGGAGGGAGGAGGAAACAATTTATAATATGGGGACAGACGAAGAGGGTCACATCATTTGGGGGGATTAGTTGATTACTAGCTGGACCCGAGGAACGCTGAGAGGGCCGAGAAGGCTAAACAAAATCGGCTTCATGACCCTACCTGGCAAGGTGTCGCCCGATATCGAGCTGGCTCTCGGACCATTTACGTGCATGACCTCGCTTTTGTAAGTATTTAATTTTATAATACTCCCATTTAAATTTATTTATTTTACTTAATTTAATTTAATTGATTTTTTTATAGGAGAAGGAGTACGGACGGAAGCCCACTAACTTCGAGGAACTTAATTTTGGTCACCCAGTTGACGAGTTTGGGCAATTCACCTACGGTCACACCATCGATATTCACGTAAGTATATTATAATTTATGTTCTAATTAATCTTTAAGTCATTCTACTAATTAATATTAAATTTTATTTATATTTTATTTAATTTCAGAACAAGATGAAATAGGCCATCCAAGAGGCTCACACGCAGTTGGCACCCACCCCGGAGAACCCTTCTGTTGTTAGAATTTCTTAACCGTTGTTCGTTTATGTGGCTTTATAACAGATTAATTCTACCAAACAATATCTTATGTTCTTGGGGAGATAATGTAGAGAGAGAGAGAGAGAGCTTAGAGAGAGAAAGTAGAGTGTAGGAAATGTATTAATTGTGAGAATTGTGTGAATAGTACAAGGAAGGTCTTATTTATAGGTGTGTAAGTGTGAGATGGCACCTTACGAGCCTATAGGGCTTCCGGTGTTGATGAGGGTTCCTTACCCTCGTCTTGGTCTCTCACACTGCTCCCTATGTCGTGCCTCGTCCTACTACTATGCCTTAGACTAGATGGGCCTCATTAAAAACCTCGTCGTAAACCACCCTTGTGGATAAACCGGACGGAGGAAAAAAGAGTGCACCATCGGGGTCCTATCGACTAACAGGCGAGCTCCTGGGCAAGCTCAGAGGCGAGCTCCAGTGGTCCAGGTGAGCTGGTGGGCGAGCTCCAGTGCCTTGAGTGGCTTGTGGGTGTCGTGCGATGATGGCCCTCGGCGAGGTCTTAATGGGGATAGGGGGCGAGCTCGGGGCGAGCTCCAGAATCTTCATGGGGATAGGGGGCGAGCTCCTTTGGGGAGCTGCGCAGGTAAGCTGCCCCCATGTGGGCGAGCTTCTCACCTCCGTGGATCTGGGTGAGTCCTGGCGACTTGCCAAACCTCGGTGATTATCCATATGCTAATTGTGTTAGTTCGCCAGTCCAACATTTGCCCCCCAGCTCGCACGCATCATGACTTCATCAAATGTGTGGGCGAGCTGGAGAATTTGAATTTCGGCGAACTATCCCTGGGTGATTGCCGAGCTAGGAGAGCTCGACCAGGGAGGTTGATTTTGGCAGACGTGGTGCGGGAACACAGGAGTCATGCACGTCTTTTGAGGCCTCGGTTCCCGCCCACCATCATGTCAACTTTAAAAAATTTTGCAAACGAGTCCCCGCACTTCCTGAATATCGCACCTCGCCCCGACGTCTATAAATAGGGGGAAGTGGATCCATTTTCTCACTTTCTGCATTTAGAATTCTCAGAGCTTTCCCGGCGACTGATTTTTCTTGTGTTCGACGGATTTTCGAAGGCTCTTCAAGGTAGGATTCGATCTTTCTTCCCTTTTCTTCTGCCTTTTACTTGATTTTCTTTCGTTTCTTCGGGATTACTGGATTTTGGACTGTGGGTTACACCGGGAACCCTTTGGACTTCCTTGACTTCGGATTATTGGACTCTACCAAGAACCCTTTGGACTCCTTTGAGACCATGTCGACACACTCCTCGAGTAGGACCCTTTCAGACCGGAACCCTGACAAACGGCCAATAATTGAGGATGAGCCACCTCGGGTTTCGTACGTGGAGATCGGTTCCAGCTTCGAGGCGACCTCGGCAGCTCGCTAGGTCTCCGGTGAGCTGCGTAGCGAGCTGCCTAGCGAGCTGCGTCCCGATCCAGAGGAAGGAGCCTCCAGCGCCGTATACCGTGAGGTATGGGAGGAAGGCGGCGAGGTCGCCCAAGAGGAAAGAGTTGCCAGTGGCAACGAAGGACCCCCGAGGAGGTTGATGAGGGCATCGCCAAGGTCGGCGAGGAGGGTGGCGACCTGGAGGAAGTTACGCTCGAATGGTTCCGTCGTATCGGTTTCCCGGAACCCCAGCTTGTTGAGTACCAGGTTCCCACCCAGGTCGTTCATCCATTCGATTGGAACGAGTATGTCACCGAGTATGCGGCGAGCTTCCCCTGCCCTGACTGGATACCCCCCGCTGACCCCGCCGACCTGGAGGAAGTTGCCCCGTCTGAATACAAGGCTGGCGAGGTGGTGAGCCTCATTGATGAATGCGACCTGCCCATCATACGCAGGGAGTATCGCACCCCGCTCGACATTTTCATGTATGCTCCAATGAAGAATGAGCGGGCCGACGCGCCTCCTGAGGGGATTGACCGCTTTGAACGTTAATGTTCTAAGGGCCGGGCTTACACTGCCATTACACCCGATCATCGGCCAATACCTTGCCTACAATAACTTGGCCATCACCCAGCTCACCCCGAATGTATGGAGCAACCTTCTCGCCGCCCTGTCTGTCTTTGGATTGGAGGGCTATGAGAACGGGACGACCTCGGCGGACCTGGGTGAGCTCTTCACCGTGACCAAGCGAACGCAGGACGGCGCGGGATATTATTATTTGAAAGCTCGCCCAGGGGAAAAATTTCTCGGGGACTTGCCCAATAAAGTCCGTGACTGGAAGAAGCAGTTTTTCTTCATAGGTGGAGACTGGCGAACCTCCAGCACGTATCATGGATGGGGTGACCGTGTTCCCACACCGGAGGGATATGGGGAAGCCAGCAGTAGGTCGCCTATTTCGGTGTGCGTGGGTTGAATTAGATATACTAATTCTAATTTTCTTTGTTTTTGCAGTTCCGAAGCGCCACAAATCCAGCAGGGGCAGACCTAAGGTATCAGCCCAGTTCGACGTGGTGCGCGCCATCTGCTGCTTGAGAAGTGAGAAGGATAGAGAGGTCGCCCACCTGTGCGCGCACCATTGCCTGCGGCTCGCCGGGCTCCTTACACTGCCGCACCACCTCGATATCCAAGGTCCCGAGCTCCCAGGTTTAACTCTTTGAAGCTCGCCTATGGGGGGGTGTAGCTCGCCCATCATGCTGACATTTGCAGTTTTTGTGCAGGTGGTAGCTTCGTCGCCATTCTGATTGCTGAGGTCCCCGAGGCCTATCAAATCATCAAAGAGCATTTTGAAATGGGCCCACCTCGCCCCAACAGACTTGCCCCGCCATCCGTGCTCGCGCTGGAGGCGAGCAAGGAGGCAGAGCTCGCCTCCAAGAAGGGCGAGGTAGGGAGGTCGGGGACCCAGAGGGAAAAAACCAAGGCTCCCGAGAAGTCCAAGGCTACAGAGGTCGCTCTGACCGGCCGAGGTGGGGGGCGAGCTATCGCCCCTTCCGAGCGAGGTCGAGGGAAGAAGGGGCCCCAAAGGGGCAAAGGGTCCCCTGCTGGCGAGGAGGATCCTCCAGCTCGCAAGAGGACTAGGTACACGGCCTGGTCGACGAGGACTCCGACCGAGTCGAGAGGGTCTCGGCGAGGTCCGGGCAGGGGGGATCTGCTCAATCCGCTACCCCGCTGACGGCCACGCCTATTCGGAGCTCGCCCCCTCGCCGTCTCCATTTGGGGTGCAAACCAATGATGACATGCTCCTTGGTTGGGACCCTGACCGAGCTCAGTAAGTAGTTCACCTAGCCGACCTTCATTGCTCATTATTTTCTATTTTTCTAACATTTTCTATTTGCTTTGATCTCGCAGTTATGCCCCAATCGCCTTCCCGAACCGCCACGAGGCCCTGCATGCCTTCGAGCGATCTCGCTCCCTAACGTCTATGCGGAGCCTCCCTCCGGGCGTAGCCCGGAATGCTGTGAGTGAGATGCCAAGGCATTGGACGACCCCGTCGGTGGCGAACATCAATAGCCAGGATCTAAAGGAGAACCTCTTCCTCTCGGCCCATCATGCGAGTAGATTGGTGCTCGCCAATCAGAAGGCTCTCGAGCAGGTCGCCGAGTTGGAGGCAGGTCGCTCCGACAGGAATAAAAGGATGTTGGAGTTGGCGGACACTGCTGACAAGGTGAAAAAGCAGGCGCAGCTCGCCGAGGAAAGGGCCGAGACCTCATTGGCCGCCCAGCAAAATGCCCTTCAACATCTCGAGAATGTCCAACGCCGGCTCGCCAGGCTCGAGCAGGAGACGGAGGCAAGGATAAAGGCCAAGGAAGATGAGTTCGCCGCCCAGCTCGCCCAGGAGGTCGGCCATCACGGGATTACAAAGAAGGACCTCACACTGTAGCGGGGCCTTGTGAAGAGCTCCAACGCCGAATGTGAGAGACTAAGGGGCGAGCTGGAGGCGAAGACCAATGAAGTTGCCGATCTGCGGAATGCCGCTTCCTCCTGGCCGGATCTGGCGGCCGTGAAGGCCGAGGCCTCTGACAAAGGATACGTCCAATGTTATGCCGAGGTTTTGCGAACTCTCTGGTGGGCTCGAGCTCACAAGGACGACGAGGTGGAGGCAGTTGTGGGCGACTTCAAGGCCTGCCTGGACCGGGTTCCCTTTCCCGATGGCGCCGAGCTGGACATCGGTGACCTCCCCGAGCTCGGCATTCCCCTCGACTTTATACCGGACCGCTTCCAAGTCATCAAAACAGTCGAGGTGCCGAAGCTGAACCTTGGCGAGGCAGAGGAGGTCGACCGTGAGGAGGAACGTGTCCCCCTCACTGTCGAGCAACTGTAGGAGGCATGTGGGGACGCCATGCTGAATTTGGGCGAGTTTGATGCCAGCGGGCTTACTGGCAATATCACTTCTGAGGCTGAGATCGCCATTCCCGCTACCCAGGTCGCCGCTGCCTCTACCGAGGCTGCTGCGGAGGTGCCTGCTGCCCCCGCACCTTCCAACACTTAGGCATTTTTCCTTGCTTTTTAGAATAGCCAGCCTTTTTCATTTCTGGCAGTAGGTCGCTAGGCCCCATTGCTCGCCTAGAAGGAGCTCTTTTTGTAATCTTTGTTTTTGTCTAAGTAGATGTAGCTCGTCGGGCACGTGCAGCTCGCCCAGAAGGAGCTTTTTGTAGTTCACAGATGGCTAGCTAGTCGGCCTTTGTGGCTAGCAATACTTCGAACACTTAGGAATTTTCAAGTATTCTTGCCTTGAAAATTTCCTAAGTGTCTTTTGAAAAGAAACCGAGCATTTTTTGTCTAACTCTTTTTACTTATGTCTTTGCGCTTTTACGTTATAATTTTTCAAATAGCTCGTTCTTGTCTATTTTTCTGGTACATAATTGTTCGTCTTATTCTACTTTGAGAAGCAAAGCGTTTGTTTTACGTCACTTACGACTACGAATTGTACCTCTGTTTTGAGAGTGCATATTCTTCGTCTTACGCCACTTAGGGCCGCGAATTGCTCGTCTTAGGCCACTTAGGGCGGTGAACTGCACTTCGATTGATTCACGTTGGGCCATTGGGTTTCATGAACCCTGCCCTAGATGTTTTTTCGTCTTTTTCGCGAATTTTTCTAACTTATGGCAATAGGTGCTTAGCAATCCTTTGAGAAGGGTACCTTCGCGACCTTGGGCACTTTGGCCTTTGCCTTCGAGCTGTTTAATTACAACGCTTGGGACCTTGGTCCTTGCGCATTGCGGATTTTCGAGTATGTGGGCGAGCTGGGCTTGGCGAGCTCCCTTGAGCAATGGGCGACCTGGTGCAGCTCGCCAGGTTGGAGAGCTGCACAGGTCCAAACACTTGGGAATTTTTTGGGAATTTTTCTAACTTTACAAATTTTCTGACTTTTTATAGCAGTGTAATTTACATCGGTTGCCATCGACATTTCTAATGTAAACCTTCGGCTAGTCTATTACAAGATTCTAGTCTATTGGTAGAACTTTTTTAGATGCGCCACGCTCCAGGTGTATGACGAAGCTTTGCCTTCCGCGTCTTCTAGATCGTAAGTGCCGTTTGGCCAGGCTACGGTAACCCGGAACGGTCCTTCCCAGTTTGAACCGAATACACCTGGCGGGGCCATCAATTTCTTTTTCAACACCAGGTCTCCGACCTTGAATTTTCTGTCTCGGACCTGAGAGTTGTAGTATTTTTCTTCTCTACGCTTGTAGGTGGCGTTCTTCATTTCTGACGAGGCTCTGGTCTCTTGGATCAGATCCTTCTCCACTGCCAAGGCCTCGTCATTCTTTTCTTCGTCATATCCTACCACCTTCCAAGTCTTATTCTGGACTTCGACCGGGACCACGACTTCAGTCCCGAAAGCTAGGGCAAACGGGGTCTCTCCTGTGCTGGCCCTATAGGAAGTTCTATAAGACCATAGGACCTCCGGGAGTTCGTCTGCCTAGCTCTCTTTCTTTTCCTCGAGGCGGAGCTTCAATATGTGTTTCAGAATCTTGTTCACCGCCTCGACCTGACCGTTCGACTGGGGATGGTATGGGGTTGAGTAGTGTTTCTTGATGTTCCATGAACTGCAGAAGTCCCTCAACTTTTGTCCGTCGAACTGTCTTCCATTATCCATGATGATAGACTGTGGGAGTCTGAATCTGCAATCAGGTTTTTCCATATGAAGCCGATCATCCTCTCTTGGGTTATTGTTGTGAGAGCTTCGGCCTCAGCCCACTTAGTGTAGTAGTCTACTGCTACAACAACAAACTTTACACCACCTCTACCGGGTGGAAATGGGCCGATCAAGTCGATTCCCCATTTCGCGAAAGGCCATGGACTGAAAACCGACTTCAACTGGTTGGCTGGGTGGTGGATGTTAGGTGTGAGAAGTTGGCACTTTCGGCACCTTCGAGCGAAGCTGATGGCATCTTTGCGAAGAGTGGGCCAGTAGTAGCCCTGTCTGATCGTCTTGTATGCCAATGCTTACCCCCCAGCGTGACTCCCACAAATCCCTTCGTGAATTTCTTCTAAAACTTCAGACCCCTACTTCTTAGTTAGGCACTTGAGTAGGGGTAGAGAGAATCCACGTTTGTAGAGCTGGCCATCCAGCAGCGTGTATGTGGCAGCTTGCTTTACTAGCCGGCTAGCTTCCCAGGTGTCCACGGGGGTTGTTCCGTCTGTCAAATATTTTTGGATTGGAGTACACCAATCTTCACCATCTTCACTATCCTCCTGTCCCCCACTCGAGGTTTGATTTATCTTATAATCGGACGTCGAGGGGTTTTTTAGTGTGGTGATTACAACCTCCGTGAATTCGGCCTCGCCGTTGGTGGTAGCTAGCCGGGCTAGGGCGTCTGCTTGTGTATTTTCTAGTCGAGGTATCTGGTTGATGTAGACATGTGTGAACATCGAGATCAGATGCGCGGCTATCTTTTGGTAGGTCATCATCTGCTGGTCTTTTGCCTCATATTCCCCCCGGACTTGGGATATTATTAGCTGGGAATCTCCGAAAACTTGAAGATTGGTTGCCCCCACAGCTAATGATAGCCTAAGTCCTGCTATCAACGCTTCATACTCCGCCTCGTTGTTGGTTGCTCGAAAGTCGAACCGGATTGTGGAGGTGAAGACTTGTCTGTCCGGGCTAATCAGGACCACGCCGGCGCCTGCTGCTATGCTGGTTGATGATCCGTCTACGTAGAGATGCCACGGAGCTATACGCCCCCTCGTCGGATCTTGTGGGAAAGTTAGCTCGACAATGAAGTCGGCAAGTGCTTGTCCCTTGATCTCTGTTTGGGGTGCGTAGGTTATACCGTATTGGCTGACCTCTAGTGACCATTTCAGCAGGCGTCCGGCGGTATCTGGGCGCTGTAGTATTTGACGTAGTGGGAACGTTGTCAACACCTCTACAGGGTGGTAAAAAAAGTAAGGCCTCAATTTTCTAACACTCATCACCAGTGCATAAGCCAGCTTTTCTGTTGGGGTGTACCGTAACTCAGCTTCGTGTAAGACTTGGCTTACATAGTACACTGACAGGTGTGTTTTCACCTCTTCTTGGACCAGGACGGAGCTGATGGCCACCTCCGACGCGGCCAGGTAGAGGTATAGCTTCTCTCCAGGTATCGGCTTTGACAGGACCTGTGTATCTGCTAGGTATGTTTTGATGTCTTCGAAGGCTCGTTGGCTTTCACTTGTCCAGACGAAGTAGTTTTTGAGGTGGAGCTTGTTGGCTTTGGCCGCCTCTTTGTACCTCCGTGTGTTTGCCTTAATCGCTTCGAAGAAAGGGCGATTTCGGTCACCGGACCTGGAGATGAATCTGTTTAGGGCTGCCATGCACCCTGTTAGTCTTTAAATTTTCTGGACGGAATCGGGTGTACCCATCTCGATTATGCATTGGACCTGCGTCGGGTTGACCTCGATTCCTCGTTGGCTAACTAGGTGCCCCAGGAACTTTCCGGAGTGCACGCCGAAGCTGGTCTTTTTGGGGTTTAACTTCATATTGTAGTGGCGCAGTATGTCGAAGGTCTATTTTAGGTGGTCCAGATGGTCCTCCTTTCTCAGGCTCTTGACAACTATGTCGTCTATGTACACCTCCATGGATTCACCAATGTGTTGGTCGAACATTTTATTCACCAACCTTTGGTAGGTGGCTCCGGCATTGATGAGTCCGAACGGCATCCTTTCCCAGCAATACATGTTCTTGTTGGTGTAGAACGCCGTATGCTCCTGGTCATCCGGGTGCAAAGCTATCTGGTGATAGCCAGCAAAAGCGTCCATGAATGTCATCATTTCATGGCCAGCGGTGCTATCTACCAGCTGATCGATGTGAGGTAGTGGGAAATTATCCTTCGGAGAAGCTTTATTCAAGTCCGTGAAGTCAATGCAGAGTCTCCACGTCCCATTGTGTTTTCTCACCAGGACGGGGTTCGCGACCCACTGTGGACACAAGGCTTCCTTGATGAGCTTGTTGTCTAACAATTTCTCCACCTCAACAGTTAGAGCTGCGTATTTGTCTGGTCCGTATTTTCTTCGTTTTTGGCGCACGGGTCTCCTTGTCAGGTCTATGTTGAGTCTGTGGCAAGCATGTTCCAATGGGATCCCCGTCATGTCCTCATAGGACCAGGCAAATACGTCCAGATTGGTCATTAAGAACAGCTCCATCCTCGACCAGTACGGTTCAGGTAACTCAAAACCGATGAAAAGTTCTAAGTCCCTTTCCGGGTCCACCAGGAGTGCCGTTAATTCCTCCATGGGGGTGGCTTTTCTCTTTTGATTTTTCCACCTTGGGTCGCTGATGAACTCGTCCCACTCCTCTTACGACATTTGCGCGGGTTCGTGACTTATGCGCAGTTCAAGATCATCGGGTTGACTTTCAGCTCGGGCGGGTCCATCAACTGTTAGTACCTCCTGTGGTTTGTCAACTTGGGATGGTGCGGTGACTTGGGGAGTTGGGTCAACGTCCATTGGTGTTGGTTCTTGACCTCCCGCAGGCCCCCCATCTTGGGCTTCATTAATCACCTCCATGGGAGCAGGTTGTTGTTCCTGCGCAGGTCCCGACCCCTGAGCAGGTCCCGACCCCTGCGCAGGTCCCAACACTTGGGTTTCTTCCAATCCCTCCATTAGTGCTGGTTGTGCGTCTTGCGCAGGTCATGTGCCTTGGTCTATCTTCGACAGATCGTGTACCTCCATCATCTCAATTTCGACCGAGGTGACGTCTAGGATGTTTGGCTTGTCTGCTGGAATTTGCACGTCCTCTTCAAGGACTTGGACTCGTGTCACCACTTTTTTGACCTGGCCATCTTTCATTTGGAGTAAACACTCTCGGGCCTTTTTCTGGTCACCTTTTATAGTCCCGACACCTTTTGGAGTTGGGAATTTCAAACAGCAGTAGTAGGTCAAACACGCCACTTTGAATTCATTAATAAACGGGCGGCCGAGGAACCCGTTGTAGGAGGACTGCTGGTCGACAACTAGGAAATCTATGAGCCTAGTCAGTCTCCTTTCGGGGTCCTCAGCCGATACAAGTTGGACGCTCAACCTAACACTACCTAGGGGGACGGTTACAGCTTCTCCGAACCCCACTGTCCTAGCGTTGCTAGGTTCCAGATACGACTCAAAATCACCTAAGGCATCTAAGGTGGATTTGAAGAGGATGTTGGTGAATGCGCCGGTGTCCACAAGTAGCCTGTGAACTCGGACGTTCATGATGTTGGCGGTTATCACCAACGAGTCGTTGTGGGGCATCAGTACCCCTTCCAGGTCCGCCGAGGAAAATGTCAACTCATCAGTAAGCTGTGAGACGGACCTGGGGCCGTAGCTGCCTTACTGGACTTGGTTTATGGCCCGAATTTCGGCCTTCCTCTTCCTCTTGGATATGGAGATCCCCCCGTCCTGGAGACCTCCGGCAGCTCCGATCTCCTCCTCGAGAACTAGGAGTTCTCGGGTGGGCTCCAAGTTTTGCTGAGGTTGGGGAGGTGCCCTCCGCCTGTTCTGGGGACCAGGTTGGTCCGCTTCCTCGTCCTCATCATCGGAGGTAGCCCTACTCTTGAACCTTGGCCTCTTAGCTGGGGCCTTCTTCACGAACTCCGCCAGCTTACCATCCTCGTAGAATTTCCAGAGATGTTTGAGGAGGTCTCGACACTTGTTGGTGAAGTGGCCGATGGCTTGGTGGTAGGCACAAAATTTGTTAGGGTTGAGCTTCGTACGGTCCTGGCGGATCCGCCTCGGCTCCTCCAGCATGGCCTTGCCTTTGACGGCAGTGAAGACGAGGTCAACAGAGACAGTGAGGACCTGGTTGAGCTTTTCTTTGAGCTCGTCTCCCTCGCCAAAGGCTTTTAAGTTCCGAGGAGCTTTGTAGGTGCCCCCGGACTTCTTCCCGTAGGGTTTCCTCTCTTCGTGGGCACCAACTTCTTTGAGCAGTGCTTCCTGCATGGCCGCGAACACCCCCGCCTTATGGCGAAATTCGGTGTAAGTGTTGGGACATGCGAGGTGCATCTCCTTCCAGAGGTTGGTGCCCCTCTTGAGTCCGGCCATCGCTGTGACGACCTTGGTGTCCTCGCTCACCGGCTCACCTTCCAGTAGGATTTTGTCGAACCTTTCCAGGTACTGCTGGTCGGTCTCATTCTCACCTTGGTGGATGTTGGCGAGTCGGTGCTTCTGGGTAAGGTAGGATCCGAACCCAGAGAAGTGAGCCAGGAATTCCCGCGAGAGTTGACCGAATGAGCAGATCGACCCCGGGGCGAGTGAGGAGAACCAGCGGTGAGCTCGGTCCCCTAGGGTCAGTGGGAAGTTCCGGCACTGGGTGGAGTCGGTAGCACCAACCGAAATCATGAAGTCCGCATACTTGGCCAGGTGGACTTTCGGGTCAGATTCGCCCTCGTACGCGGACATCACCGGGAACTGGATTTTCTTCTGGACCGGTGCGCGGAGGATGGCAGGTGCCAATGGAGATGTGGGGAGAGTCGTGGCGTCAGGTCTGCCAGACTTGGCTGCTACTTGTGCTTGTAGCATTTCGACGGCCTTTTTCAGTGAGGCCAGCTCATCATCACGGGTCACCTCTGGCGGAGATTGCTCGAAGGTCGTGCGTCTCGCGGACGCACGTCCCTGAGGTGCCTCACTCTGGGGTGACCTCTCAGTGGCGAGCTGGAATTGACGTCCGGCATGGGGACCTAGCCGGTCAGTGGCGGGCCTCCTTAACCTTTCGTGGGCAAACCTGCGCGGTTGTTGGTCGGAGTCCCCGTGGATGCAGCTGGGGCTGCCGTCCGTTCATTTTCCCCGTATCTCGGGCCCAGGCGGCCTTGGAGGACTTCCCTCCTCTGTGATTGGTGGGTGTCAGATACCCCGGTGTAGGCCGACTCCCTTCCGGTGTAGGGAGCGGGATCCTCCTCCACCACCTTGGCTTTGCCGGTCCTCTCCCTATGCTGGCGAGCTTGTGCCGAGCTCGCCTCCTGCTCGGTGGGGAGGGCGCTGTAATCCCCCCTGGTCTGGGTGCCCTGGGTGGGCCTGGTCTACTCCCGGGCTTCGGCAGCTGGAGCTCGCCTGGGTACCAGGGCAAGCTCGTCCTGCTGTCTCTGCTGCAACCTTTGTAAGGTCACGATGGTGCGTTGGAGCTCGTCGGGGTTGCTGACCAGGTCCCTCAGGGCGGGGGCCAAGTCTTCTTGGGTCACCACAACTCGCGGAGGTCGCGGAGCTGCGGTGCTCTTCTGGGGAGGTGGTTGTGAGGTCTCCACCACCTGGCGTGAGGTCTCCACCTCGGCCTGGTTTTGGTCACCTCCTTTGGACCTTCCCGCAGTTGCGGAGGCCTGTCCTTTGGCGGCTCGAGTGTTAACCATTTTTGGATTTTGGAGGGGGTAGCTCGCTGCAGGTCGCTGAGGTGGAGGGAGGTCGCCGGGATGGAGGTCGTCCAGCTTGGGTGGAGCCGTGCAAGTTTTTGCCTAGCCTCGCGTGTGATGAATTATCCGAAATTCGGTTTATTCGTGTACACACGCGCGTTTGAAAACTTTTTCCGGGCAGAATTTATAAATCCAAAAATCTGGATTTTTATCCGGAAATCTGGGTTTTTGTTCGAAGGAATGAATATGTGTATGTGTATCTTCAAGTGTTCTTGAGTTTTATCAAGAACACCTTCAAATCTTCAAATCTTCAACAAACCCTAATTTTTGTTCTTAAGAATTTTTAATTTTCAGATTCGCACCAGCCGGCCCTCCTTCTAGCGCCAAATTATTGTTAGGATTTCTTAACCATTGTTCGTTTATGTGACTTTATAACGGATTAATTCTACCAAACAATAATCTTATGTTCTTGGGGAGATAATGTAGAGAGAGAGAGAGCTTAGAGAGAGAAAGTAGAGTGTAGGAAATGTATTAATTGTGAGAATTGTGTGAATAGTATAAGGGAGGTCTTATTTATAGGTGTGTGAGTGTGAGACGGCACCTTACGAGCCTATATGGCTTCCGGTGTTGACGAGGGTTCCTTACCCTCGTCTTGGTCTCTCACACTGCTCCCTATGTCGTACCTCGTCCTACTACTATGCCTTAGACTAGATGGGCCTCATTAAAAACCTCGCCGTAAACCACCCTTGTGGATAAACCGGACGGAGGGAAAAAGAGTGCACCATCGGGGTCCTATTGACTAACAGGCGAGCTCCTGGGCGAGCTCAGAGGCGAGCTCCAGTGGTCCAGGCGAGCTGGTGGGTGAGCTCCAGTGCCTTGAGTGGCTTGTGGGTGTCGTGCGATGATGGACCTCGGCGAGGTCTTCATGGGGATAGGGGGCGAGCTCGGGGCGAGCTCCAGAATCTTCATAGGGATAGGGGGCGAGCTCCTTTGGGCGAGCTGCGCAGGTAAGCTGCCCCCATGTGGGCGAGCTTCGCACCTCCGTGGATCTGGGTGAGTCCTGGCGACTTGCCAAACCTCGGTGATTATCCATATGCTAATTGTGTTAGTTCGCCAGTCCAACACCTTCCCCCACCTTATTGACGAGGACCGCCTCTATTTGGATGTGGTCGGAGTCAAGAAGGGAAAGATTGTAGGATTGAAAAGTCACATTAATGTTGTTTACCTATCCCAGAAAAGGACCTCATGAAGAAGTAGATGGACAAATCAAAGAAACAGAGAGAAGTGAACAAGAAATGGGTTGAAGAAGTTTCTAAACAGATGGGTATGAAAGCTCCCAAGTTTCCTGACAATGAAGATAGTGATCATACGTATGGGAGTGATGATAAGAGTGGGGATGTTGTGAGACTTGGTGACAATGATTTTAATTCGGAAGATGGAGGGTAGTTTAGTTTTTTTTTTTTTTTAATTTATTTATCTTTATGTCGAATATTTATTATTTTAGTTTTCTATAAGTTATTTTGTATGTTTTAAACTTTGTGTTCTACATCAATTTTTTTATGATATAAATTTGTAGTAATATAAAATATTAAATTTATGCAATATAAATGTTGAAACAAAAATAAATAAATTGTTAGTATTTGTTTTAAAAAGACTTAATTTGGAATTATATACAATTAAATTTATAAAAATAACAAATAATTTTTTTTAGTAGTGTAGTGTAAAATATTAAATTTCTAATATTAAGAAAATTTATTAATATATATATATATATATAAATTAGAAATAAAAAGGAATTAATTTGATGAATTTAATAAAAAAAAACGTGAGTCAATTTGGAGTTATATACAATTAATTGCATAAAATGAAGAAATTAAAACAATTTAGAAATGTCAAATAATAAATTTAGAACATTAAAAATATTTATATATATATATATACATAAACAAATAAGAAGAAAAAAAATAATTTGATGAATTTAAAAAAAATGTGGTTCAATTTGGAGTTATATACAATTAGTTGCATAAAATAAACAATAACGATAAGTGCCCGAGTGTAACACGCCACCTCTGAAACATATAGAGGTCAAGTGTTTGACTTCCCCCGGGCAGGAATTATCACTCTTTTATTTAGAGATTACTAAGGTTCATATACATATTTTGCAATTATATAATTAGGTTGCTGGGTCTTTGGCAAAATAGTTCGAGCCCAACCACCCATCTGAAGGGCATGTGTTCGAACCAACTTGGCCAAGCGATCGCTAATAATATATCTAGCGACTGTCTATGTCGATCGCAAATTTTATAGAAATATTAATTTTTTTTATTAAAAATTCTACTACCACCGCAAACGGTCGTTAAATATATATTAACGATTGTCTTTGACGGTCAATATAATTATAAAATAAATTATATATTATATTATTTAATAAATTTACGATCGCTAGAGGCGGTCGTTAATATATATTTAACGACCATCTCAGGAGGTCGCTGAGTTCACCCGAACGAGTTAAGACCCAGATAGTTTAACGACCGTTTAGTGACCGCCACTAAAATCGGTCACTAAATATTAGCTACAACGCTTTTTACGATCTATTTTTTAGTCGCTAAATCGGTCGTTAATTTTATTTAGCGACCAAAAAGTGGTCGCTAAGTCGGTCGCTAAAATCCGCTTTTTTTGTAGTGTAGTAATCTTTTTTTTTTTCAAACATCAAATATTCTTGATTAACTTCAAGAATACCTCTTGTATCTTGAAATATCCTTCACCCATTCTTTAAACCGAAGTATCGTATTCGTCTTCTAGCGTCATTTTATTGATAATCTCTGCTAATAGTATTAATTTTGTGGTTGTTACTACTTACTTAGATAAGATTACCAAAAAAAAAATTAGGATAGAAAATATAAGGTAAAATGAGAGTATTTTGCTAGTAATTGTTTTTTGTATTATCAATCTAAAAATCCCCTTATTAGTCCAAACTTTGGCCTATTTATAGACATACATGTGGGTTATGTGGCATTATTTTAGTCATTTACTTTAAATATGTGAGAAGTGTTAAGACACTTATCACTATATTAATAAAACTAAAATTATAATGTGGTTTTAACTAATCTTGCCCTACAATATATTTTTGCCGTCTCTATTGTCTCTTGGTGACTGGCGGTCAACTCTGTCTTCGACCTTCATTGGGGTTGATTATACTTGTACTAAGGTGACAAACAACTTCACATATTTGTTGCATCTGTTTATCAAGTGGCGAGCAGCTTGTGGTGTTAAGACACCTAACATGTTCGCTTAAGCGCGAACAACTTGAAGCGTTAAGTCTCTTAAGTTGTTCACTTCACCTCTTAACTTCCTCATGGGCCGACGTTATGTTTGTTGAATATCTTCCGAATCACAAGTTAATCTTGGTCGCTCAATACATCAAGCGGCTCGTCTCGATGCTATCTCGTTCACCTATCAACAAATGCATTAGATGAAAATCTGTACCCGAAACTAGACTGTAATCGTTAAAGTCCATCAAACTCGATTATTATTTTTAAAGACCCATAAATCCGGCTCAGGGTCCACAACTCAACATGAGTTTAAAATCTCATTGAAAGTAACTCTACTCATATTACATTGTTTATAGTTTTATAACTCTCTACAAAGTCAATTTCTTAAAAGAAATAAGTTGTTTATTATGAACTACTCTCTCTGTCCTAACTGAAATTTACATACTTTTCTTATTTGGACGTCCCATACAAATTTGCGCACTACTAAAAAAGAAAAAAAATATTGATTTACGTGTACATTTACAAAATCATATATATATTTACCCATCTGTCATTATTTTATTTAAAAAACACATTTTTCTTAAAAAATTGTATCACCCTTTTTGGATGTAAATTGCTCCGTAATGAAGGGTGTATAAAAATCCAATCTTAATTGCATCTATAAATAAATAAGTATCAGAATTTGATTATTAGAGTGAGACATGAGTGAGATAAAAGATCCGATGTGGGACCTGGCCGGAGTTGTGATAGCTGGGCCGGTAGGTTGAACAACCTCCACATAAAAGTTCAATTAATTCTTCTCTTTGAAGGCAAACATTTGGGCAATAACCCTGATTACAATAAAAAGAATTCCAAGGCGAAGACACTCAATTATAATTTGGAAAATAACTGCATACACAATGAAGTGAATCAAAATTAATACTTGGTAGTTACGAAGAGCATGGGTACAGTTAATTAATATCTTAATTTTATATACACCAGATCGCATTATACAATTTTTTTTTAGTTTATTTTAACTTTTTAGGAATTTGATGTAAATTTTTTTACCAATTCTATTTTATTTTATACAAATGTTAAGGAAGCTAGTAAGTATTATATCTGTCTCAACTCTACTTTTACAATTGTATTATTTGGACGTTCTAACTCTACTTTTACACACTTAAAAAGAAAATATTTTACACTTATAAAAGTTAATAAAATACACATTTTTAATTTTATTATTTAACTTTACATTCATATACCCACTTTTCTTTGGTTCATGTGATATTTACAATTATGAAAGTTGTCCCGGAATGGAAGGAGTATATTATTAAAAAAATTATACAAATAAAAAACATAAGTAAAAATTGAACGTTTGAATATTGATGTCGATGGAAATATCGAGGTCTTAAAATTATGGAAATATCGATGGATATATCAATATTGAATATACACTATATTTTGGAAATTTTTCTAAAATTCATCAATATTTTCTCGATATCTTCGATATTTCCTCGATATCTAACGATATTTGGTTTAATTTGTGGAAAAAATAAGGGATATCGATATTACAGACCCATATTTATTGATATTTTTTATTTTTTTAATGAATATTATGGAAATATCGTTTTTACCCAATATCGATATCGGTGACTACGAAAAATAGATATATCGTTGATATATCAGGGAAATATCGGGATATTTTCATCTTTAGGTGGGGGCAAGGTTGAAAATATCGGTATCGATGAAAATATCGAGGTCTTAAATTTGTGGAAATATCGATGGATATATCAATATCGAATATCGATATCGGTAAATTTAAAAATTATAAAAAATTTAAGATCAAATATTTAATACATAAATTTAACAAAAGAATTTAAATAAATTTTACAGTTGTGACACATATATACACTATTTTTTGGAGTTTTTTCCAAAATTCATCGATATTTTCTCGATATCTTTCGATATTTTCTCGATATCTAACGATATTTGATTTAATTTGTGAAAAAAATAAGTGATATCGATATTATAGATTGATATTTATCGATATTTTTTATTTTTTTTAATGAATATTGTGAAAATACCGTTTCTACCCAATATCTATATCGATAACTACAAAAAATGAATATATCGGGTAAATATTGGATATTTTCAATCCTTGGGTGGGGGTGAGTGGTGTAGGGAGGAGTCAAAATCATTGGTGCAAAGATTCTTAAAGAGGGAAAATGACAAAAGGAGTAAGATTGAGTAATTGAAATTGCAAAATAGGAAGAAAAGAATCCTTTATGTTCAAGTTTGTCCTCTAATTGGCCGCTTGAAAAGTTCCATAAGTTGTAAGGTGCTGACAATAATAACAATATAGTCATAGCCGGATAACCCATCTTTTTCTAATAAAATCGATTATTTTCACAATTTTTTATATACACTCAAGTATACAATATAAGTATTTTTTTCAATAAGGATATTTCAAATTGAAATACTGTTATTTATAATTTAGGGATATTGCTGATTAATTATTTGAGGTGTTAGTTGGTTACTATTTGGAGTATTAGGGTATTGTTGATAATTGTTTGAAGTATTAATTACTGATACAAATAAAAGCACATATCAATTGTGTAAATTTTTGCAATTAAATTTTAATATTCAAATGCATAACATGCATTTGGGTGCATACAAGAATCAATTAATTGTTTAATTGAAAAGTACGGTGAAAACAATTGCAATTTTCAATAAAAGATAATTGATAATATTAAAAAATATATATTTAAATTGCACAGTGCATTTGATAAATATAAGACTATCATATTATATAACACTCATGCCGTCTAATTTTACAAGATCTGCTTTCTATTTTAGTATGTCCAGTAAAATTAGTCTTTTCATTTTGTCATTTTCGTCCGTCCCACTATATGTTGTTCATTTGCTTTTTTATCTTTTTAGGAAACTACTATTCACTTCTTTATTATTATTTTCAATATTTTTTACACTATTTTCATTACTTTTTCACTTTTCTCTATCATATCACATGTATTATATCAATATTTTTATATCATTCTTAATATTAGTGCCCAAAAGTTATGAGCAATTTATAAAGGGACAAAGGGAGTAATATTTTATCAAAGAGTACGTCTTGTACGAGACTGTTTCATAATAAGATATCAATATTATTTAATCCACTTTTAACTTAAAATATGTCACTTATTAATCAAAAGACTGTCATTTTTAAAAAATGATAATATTTTAACAAAAAATGATTATATATATTTTTTAAATGACTAATTACTTTTCTTTAAAAATAATGTTACATTTAATTATAACTCTATCACTTTTTTAATTTTGTCAGTCTCATACTATGAGACGTTCTCACATAAATTTTGTATTTACCGAAATCAATTTATAATGCACTTTACATTTAACACAATGTACCTATTTTTTTAAAACATGTGTATGATAAAATATGACTAGTAAAATTGAATTTGGAGGGAGTATATATTACTAATAGTATACTCCCTCTGTCTGTACACAAGATCTTGG
Organism: Prunella vulgaris; assembly: GCA_026898435.1. NCBI lineage: Eukaryota > Viridiplantae > Streptophyta > Magnoliopsida > Lamiales > Lamiaceae > Prunella > Prunella vulgaris. The sequence continues at coordinate 182,683 of JAPKLY010000312.1, forward strand.
GGGGGGGGGGCGCTGTATTTTAGAAAATTAGAAGAGTTTAATAGAGCTCTACTTGGCCAAGAGGGTGTGACATTTTTAAATGAAAACAAAAGTTTGTGGGTTAAAGTAATAGATTCTAAATACAGAGGGTCGTGGAAAAGAAAAAATGAGAATATGTCGAATAGGATAGTTAGTAGAATGTTGGGGTGGTGGAATCGTGGAAGGACATTGTCAATATCACTTCAAATTTAGATTGTGAGTGGTTCTATGGAGGGGGGGGGGGACTTGAGAGAGTATTAAGATATGACATGAAGATCTGTTTTTTGAGGGATTGGTGGTGTGTGGAGGTACCTATAAAAGATAAATACACAAGACTTTTCAATTTGAGTTTAGAAAAAAGAAGGAAAAGTGGGTTGTAGGGAGGGGCATGAGAGTGTGATGAGTGACAATGGAAGTGGAGATGGAGGCATGCTCTATTTGATCGGTGAAACTAATGCTCTAAATAATCTAATCTTTGATTTACGCAGGTGCTCCGTCAGAGAAGAAGTTGAAAATTCATGGAAATGGAGGAATACATTGGGAAAAAAAAATTATACAACGAGGACGGCATATAAATTTTGGTGAATCAAATAAAACAAGTTGAGATAATAGAAAAGGAAGTAGGCCTACAAACTGTTATGGAGCAAGTTGGTACTCAAAAAGTCGCAGCTCATGGATGGAGGGTGATTAAGGATAGACTCCCTGGGAAGACGAATTTGAAGCGCAAATGAGTGCTTGATGACAACACTGATTTAATTAAGGTGCATTTCCTGTGGAAATAAAGAGGAAACAAAAAAACATTTTTTTTTTTTGAATGTGATGTTTCATACAAAGTGTGGATGGAGGTGTATAAATGGTTTGAGATATCGACAATGGTTAATGTACAATTTATCACAAATATACTAGCTCATACTGTGAAGGAAAAAAAAAAACAGAGGGTTGTCAACGTGTGACTTGGTGTCGTGTGACTGCTGTGGAAACGAAGGAATGAAATGATGTTTAGAAAAAAGAAATTGTCAATTGAAAAGAATTAGTAGATAAATTAAAAGTTAGAGTATGGAGTTGACTATGTGTAAATCGCTATTTTTTATTATTTGTTTTCGATGAATGACTTAAAATTTCTAAAATAATTATTAGAACAATTTTCTAATTTGTATTGTACTTGGGTATGTCTTATACCCCCAATCATTTTCTATAAATTTGGGTTTATCGATAAAAATAATAATAATTATTATTATGAATCAGTTTAATTTCTTCGTAACAATCGATGATAGCGTTCCAAAGAAATTGTTTCCAAGGACTAAGGAGTCTTTGATATCCTCATTGGGTCAATAAACCAAAATTCTGTAGTCTTTGATTTTCGCTTACTTTTTTTCCGGTAATACTCAATTGTCATCTGCATATCAACAAAATTTGGCTTATCAAAACAAAAAAATAAAATAAAATATGATATCCTCATTAAAAAATGCTCTCTCCAGCTCAAAATAATTGTCACTTTTTTTTCAAAATATTTATTGTTTTTGCATATATTTCCAAATTTACCTTTAAATTAAAATTTAATTAGAATGTATATTTATATTCACCAAATTAAGCATCTTTTACATGAAAATTAAAAGTATATTTTGCATATTTCTTTCCTCTCTATCCATATATAGTTATATATTTAGCCAAACTAGTGACGATAAAATTACAAGGAAAATATGAAGTATCAAAAGCTATAAACATTTTCAATCGGAGGGAGTAATTAATAAACATACAGAACCTAATTGAATGCTAAAATTTTACTCAAAAGTATAACGTTCTGGAATAAAGAATCTCGAGTAGCATTCATCTATTCCACCATTTGCAACATCTGATTTTCTGGGACAAATTGAACTCTGCATTTCTAAGAAGCATCACCCGAATCATCAAGAACGTCTCATCTCCGATACGAGCATTTTACGCGTATCTTTAGCCTCCACCAAACAGATTAATAATGACAGCTTGGAAAATCTTTATTCTGCATGGCCAAATTTGCATGCAAAACCAGCCCTCAGAACTGCTGACACAATCGTAGAAATTAATCCTTTTATCTAGGCCTCACATATGGCAATGACATTGAGATATTGATTCAGAGACAGTTTTTACTAGCAGCATTCATGATAGCCTCCCATTCTCTTCAAGCATCATATCTTTGAGACTTTTAGCTAGCCAAATTGCTGTATCCCTTGGAGACACCTTTTCCTTTCCGAAAGGCTTCAAAACTACAGAAAGTTCTTCGAGCCGATTCTGCTGAAGCAAGTCAGCACACAGTTCTAGTAGTCCTTCGAGCGCTTCTCCCCTTTGTCTGAAGGATTTCACATCTAAAACTTCCTTCCCTGTTGCTTCTTCTTGTGCTGAAGATGGATTTGAGGTTGTCACGTCGATTACCTTGATCTCAGAGTTTACATAAAGATTTGAAGGAACCATGTTCTCCCAACACTTAGCCCCAGAGACTGCAGAAAGCGAATCTGATTCTTCCACAGCAGAATCCATCAGCTTTTGTCCCACGTCTACGTTTTTCTTCGTGTTTTCTAATAAGGAATGATCTGTCCCAACTTGGAAGCTACTGTGATGTATGACATGTAGCACGTCTTTGAAATCTGGTTGGATATGATACGGACTATAGACTGCATTGCTGGCTAGAGTACCTTCCATATGTAAGTTAGGACTCATTTCCTCATCAGAAGCATTCAGATCCATGGTTTTATCATCTGAGTTACGTTGAAATGTTTTAACATCATATGCTATAGAGTGATTGCTATCATACCCCCTTGCTGAAGTTTCGAGCCTTTCAGAGTGTGATAATGAAGTGGCAGAACAGCCGACTCTGGACTCGTCAACATCAACTTCAGTGACTTGCTGATGACTGCTTTGGCATTCCGTTGAGCGATTTCCTACCATTTCTAAGGGGGAGGATGGAGACTCGATGGTCTCAACTCGAAAATGAACTTTGAGGTCATCCGAGTACTCAAGTGACTCGGATGAAGATTCAGATTCTCTGTTCTCTTTCTGCATTCTCTTAGAATGTACATTATCATTTGGAAAATGTGAATACAAACTACAAGGAGACAACTTTGCAGGTTCAGGATCCTCAACATCACTAAAGGCCGTTTCTACGTTATGACGCATGGCTTGTTCTGTGTCACGTCCCATTTGATTTAGCTGACTAGGCAATGATGGGCTCGTTGCAACAGGCTTCCCGGAACAAGCAAGAGGGCTTCCTTCATGTTGGACTTTCTGTAGTGGAGTTTTCATGATATGTAACTAAATAGATTGTCATCGATAAAAGACTTCAACAAGAAAAAACACGATAATTAAAATGTGTAAACTATCTATCTAGTACCTGATGTTTGGTCACTTGAGAAGATGCTTCGACATGGACTCTCGTGGGAGAAGTGGTTTTATCTCTGCTCTTTCCTTCTTTCAAAGCCATTATAATGTTTTGAATAACCATAGGCTGCTTTGATTTGTTCTCATTACTATGTCCTTTATGTCCGTAAACAGGATCACCAACAGATGCCAATTTAGTCCCTTGCTTGGTCCTATCATCCACCATTAATAAGTTGTCTCTGTCGCTACAAGAACTGCTGCTACTTAGGCTTTCAGCTAAACTGTTTCTGTGGTCACTAGGCACAGAAGTAGGAGCAGACGGGCTGTATGATGTAAGGTATTGGTCAACGTAAGGCTGGAGAAGTTTGTGCTTCAGGAGTTCAGAGGCCTGTAGATATTGAAATCAGATCATATGAAGCCCTCCATTTTTTACGCACAAGTGGATATATGGTTAAATGTAATGTCGAAGTTCTTACACTTGGGCGATGTTGGGGACTTTTCCTCAGCATGCTCTTGATTAGTGTTGTCCTGTTGAATGAAATGACACGTGTCTAGAATTGTCGTGGGATAATAAGACAGTACAAGTAACAAGACAAATAGAGATTGGAGTAGTTACAAGGATGGGGAGTAGCACGGAGGCAAAGGGCCCATAGATGATCGATTAATCTTGCTTACTAAGCTCGCCATATCCTGAAACACGTATCGAGCTATTAAGGATTCGGGGAGACAGGAATATTAAGTTGCATGGTACGTAATAAGAGAATCTGAAACAGATACTGCGGAATGAATAGAGACACGAGGATCTTACAAAAGCCTTGAATGCATGACGATGAGCAGCCATTTCATACATGCAGCAACCTGATTGACAAACAAAGAGTTGAGAGAGAGAGAGAGAGAGAGATGCAGTCATTGCTTGCATAAATAAAATCTACTAGACAGGGATGACATGACCATAAGGGAGGTGTTAAAAACGCAAGACTTCATAATTGCGGTTTCAGATTTGATTGCAATTAATGAGCCATCAAATGGTACCATTATTTATAAAGCTTAAATAGTGAAATCTACAACCATTTATCCGGAGTGCAAAGGTTTTAAGTTTGCTTTTTTATTCGCATAGGATGTTATTCCTGTTATTCGAGTTGGGCGCACTCTATATAAGTCGAGAGAACAAATATATATCTGTACATATGTTGCGTGGCTCTTACCAAGGGACCAGATGTCAGATTTGAAACCATAAGGAATATCAGCAAAAAGTTCAGGGCACATGTAATTGGGAGTTCCCACAACCTGTGCAAAAAGATGAATAAGAGACTTAATTCTGAAAAACACCGATAGAACTAAACTGAAGCAAACGTTATCAAATAGGATTTCATCAATCAGAATAATTTATTTACAAGAAAATATTTTTTAAAGAATGCATTCAGAAAACCATACTGAAGAAGTCAAGTCTTCTGCCTTCAAAGTTTTAGCAAGTCCAAAATCACCTGCACCAAGAAAAGAGGAAAAAAATCATTATGTATTGAATGAGGCAACTTCAAGAAAAAATCATGAGTATTCGAACTTGTACAATTACCTAAACGAACATCTTGATCTTTGGTAAGAAAGATGTTGGAGCACTACCAAGAAAGCACCAGAGAAAATCAGCCGACATAGTACATGCTAATAGAGATCTAACTTTAAACAAATGATCAGACCAACATTAAGGCGCTTACTTTGAGGTCGCGGTGGAGAACAAAATTGGAATGAAGATACTCCACTGCCAATAATAGTTGAGTGAACCACTTCAACAATTTCTACATGACATACACGATTAAACATATTTTTAGCCCCCAATGGAAAATGAAAAGTAGAGTAGCTATCTTAACAGAAAGAAATGAACTCAAACCTCCTCAGGGAAGTAGTGGCCATCGGCTTTCCTCATAAGTTCAGCCCTATTGCAGTTTCGTCATCAATAGATTGTCAAAAAAAATTATGATAAAAATGGTAGTTATAACTGAATAAATTACTATTTCCAGTTATAATATAAATGCAATACTTACATGTCACCACCTGCACAGTAGCCAGCAACTATGCAAACGTAGCAACCCTGCATCAGCATTTGGCCCAAAAAAAATACCAAGTAGGAAAACAAGAAGCTTATTGATCATAATTTACTAGACAAAAGTAAATTACAAAATGTAAGAAAAAATTGGAGGCTTCGAGGCCAATACCTTCTCTACCCAAGCTTCCTTGAACTCGACGATGAATGGATGTCGTAGCTGAGCAATTAGGGCCATCTACACATTCAAATTGTCAGAAAAATACCTCCAACATTTTCAAGAAATTACATTCATAAAAATCATCCAATTCAGGCCATTAATCAAGATGCAAATGGAAATAAAATCGTAGCCACAAGTGTCTCCAAGAAGCATTTCAAGAATATCAGGGAGAGGCTCAAAAGCACCCAACACTCCCCCCACCCCTCCTCAAAATCTAAGCTGAAAACGTGCAACAAAAATAATGGGAAGCACACAAATCAAACAACAGAATCTAAGCTGGAAATGTACCTCTTGATGAGCTGATTTCCTGCAACGTTCGGTTTGTCTAGCTAATCGAATCTTCTTAAGCACATACCTAATTTCTCATTTCCCACAATCAGAAAATTGCAGTAAATCACATTTTCCCCCATAAATTGAAAACAAAGAAAATGTTAGAAGCTCATACTTTTTTCTTTCCAGCTTGTGATTAACTAATATGGCTGCACCAAAAGCTCCACGCCCAATTTGTTCCATGATCTCATAATTCCCCATTCTTGAATCCATCCTTCTCCCAAAACCCACAACGAAAATCAACTTTTCAGACACAGAAACTGCATAACACTGCATTTTTATTAATTATTTTCGGTAGTAGATGAAGGGCTGAAGTAAATATATGCATGAGCATAAATTAACAGAAAATATGCACAACAAACAACCTAATCGTGGGATCTCCTTTTGCCTCTTGTACTCATCTGCTCATTGAATTCAAAAAAAGTTGCCCATTTGCAGAAAAGCTACAATGAGCAAATAAGTAGTGAGTAGTGCAGTCTTGGAAGCGAAGCAAACATTTAAATCTAATTAATCAGACCATATGAAATGGGAACTCAAAAAATCACAACTTTTTTATATGGGTTTAGTAAAAAACGCTGGAAAAGTGGAAAGGGAGCCTCAGAGAATATATGCTGCTCTGCTATGCATTTTTCAATTTCTGTTTTGATTGTGCACCAATTACACCGTGCAACTCAAGTTTATTTTAAAAAAATTGCATAATTTATTATTAAAAAATTACACAAATTATTATTAAAGAGTTAAACTATTAAAAATATATTTTTCAGTAATAACATGTGTAATTTTTCATTAGTATTTTGTGTAATTTTTCAGAAATGAACTTAAGTTGCATGTGCATACAAGATTAAGCATAATAATATATAATATAATCATGTTGTTTATTTGGAAATATCGACTGAATAATATTTATATATATGTTTTTTATTTCACAGGAAAATTTTGAAAAGCTGTGAACTTTAATGACCTGCCTACCAACTAAAGTGCCACCAGTGTTCTCTTTTAGTATGGAATGTTTTTTCCAACTACTATATGATTTCATGTATATTTTATACTTTATCATCCAATTAATTTTGGAAACAATGATTTCCTTTTACATGCCATTAAATAATTATTTGTGTTGACTTTTCTCATACATGATTTGATTCTTGTAGTGTGGCGTAGGGTTGCAAACGAATCAAATAATTTTGATTCGATTCGGTATTCATATTCGAATTTTGATATTCGTATTCGAAATTTTATGATTCGAATTCGATTACAAATATTCGATTCGATTCGATTATTATTCAAATACGAATACAAAATAATGATATTCGATTCGATATTCATAAATATTCGATTAAATATTTTTTTATAAATATTATAATGATAATAGACTTAATAGTTAGTATAATTATTGCTATTATTATTATTGTTATTATTATTATTTTAAGATTATAGACCATTAGAAATTTATGGCTGCTATAATTACTATTATTTTAAGGATGTAAGCTCATTAGATAATAATCTAAATATCATATGCACCTATATTTCAAACTCTTACCCGAGGATTGTAAATGAATCAAATACTTTTGATTCGATTAGGTATTCGTATTCGAATTATGATATTCGTATTCGAATTTTTATGATTCGAATTCGATTCGAATTTTTATGATTCAAATTCGATTCGATTCGATTATTATTCAAATACAAATACAAAACTATGATATTCGATTCGATTCGATTCGTTTGCAACCCTACTGTGGCGTGCATTTACTGTCGATGTGGATTTTTCTGATAACTTCATTTGGTATTTTTGTTGGGGATGGAAGAAATTATAATTTTATTGTATCATACAGAAGATTTTTTTTTTTTAATATTTGGCCTCGCCACGACACAACTCATCTTTACCGTTGGATTTGTCCGATGTAAAATTATTTCAAAAACATGGAGCTACATACTATGATACTAGCTCCACATTTAAATATTAGGTAGAATTTTAAAGTAAATATTAATTTAAAATCGATTAGTGAGATAAAAATTGTTTGATTTACCTTTATCTTATCTCCGAAGGAAAAAATAATAACTTTTTTTTTTGTAAAATATTGTGTAAATGATTCACACAGTAAAATATATAATTAACAATATTTTATTCAAAGTATTTTGAGATTTATTGTATAAAGACAAGTAACATAAAATATTGTACATAAACTAACACAATAATGTATATATATATGAACTAACACCACACTGTATATGAACTAATACAATAATACTACACGTCGAAAAATGTGTTATTGCATGAAATGTGATATATTTTGCATGAAATTGTTATTGTCAGTATTAGTCACATAACACCCATTTTTTAAATTCTTTTTATTAAAAAATTAGAAAATAATATCACCAACATCTATATTATTGAGACAATTCTTCCTCCTCTATCTCCCTTTTATTAGAAATCTGGAGGAAAAATAATTTTAACCATCTTCAACAAAAAAATTTAAACCAAACACCTCAAATATTACATGTGACATTTTGCAATGAATGGTAATAGTAAATACGAATATAATTGGACATTTTTTTGGCCGCATAGCAGCTGAATCACTTAGACAGTCGTCTTTTTTTATTTTAAGTCTTAGTTAAAATATAGACTTAAAAGGCAATTAAGACAGTCTAGGACCGTCTAGTCGGCGTCTGCCAAAAAATACCTATCGATTTTGCAAAAATTGTATTAGGAGTGGATAGTAGCATAACGTCTAGGCATTAAACATTAATTTGCTTTCTCACTAGTTATTTGTGAACAAGTTATTGTGTGAATTGAATTGCAATGGAGATTTAAATGTGACAACTACAAATTTCGTGTATGTTGTTGTGCATTAAATACACAATATGACAATATATCAATTTCAAAAAAGGTTTATATAAACTGTAAATTTGGTTGACATAGATAATGACATGCATGCTACGTAAACATGTGTCCGTAGCTTTCAGCCTAGCCCAAGTTGTTGGGCCGAACTGGCTGATGTCCATATACGATACTCCGCCGTTTTAATGGGTGACTTACGTATAAGTTCAAAAAAGTAACTATATTTATAAATAGGTATTGTGCAAAAAAAAAATATGCTTCTGTGCAAATATTTTGAATCTATTTGTAAATATAGTGACTTTCTTGAACCTATATGTAAATCATCTTTTTTTTTCATAAGTTAATGTATACACGGTTTAAGAAAAAAATAAAATATATAAGTATAAAATTAAATAATAATAAAATATAAAATGTATTTTATTGACTTTTATGAGTATAAATTATTCTCTTTTTAATCTACCAAAAAGGAGTTGGGACATTCAAAAATAAGAAATGTGAAAAAAAAGAGTTAAGATGGAGGGGTTACGTGCTTCTCACTCGATTTTTAAAATTACTTTCACTCTTGAAGATGATACACGAATTAAAAAAAAAAGAGAATATGTGCATGCAAAATTAAGGGGGCGCTTGTGTTAAATTCTTTAATGATAATGAGAATGAAATTTTATTTTCCTCCTTTACCCTTACATATGTCGAGAGAATTTGTTTTCATGGTGGTTACATCACTAATGTTGTACTCCAATTTTAGAAAAAAATTGACAAAAAGAAAGTTATTGTTTGTGGTATGAGGGATTAATTGAGGAGGATGATTACCAGATGAGATGGAGGTAATCAAATGGGGATAATGATTACCTTATTTAGAAGGAAAAATAATGTTATGTATCTCATTTGATCTTATTAATACAATAATTACTATGTGTATATCCTTACTCCCATTATCATTGAAGAATTTTCATACCAAGCGCCCCTAAAATAAAATAAAAAATATATTTTATTAATTTTTATAAATATATTTGTAAGGATCCGGATATGTACATATTAATGGCCACACATATAATTACTTTCAATTGACAATTTTTTAGTGTCTGTCTCTCACATATATATCCCAGCGACGGCGGCAGCTCCATGATTTGTAGAGAGTACAAATATAGACATATATAAAATCGCTAAACATTACCAATTTTGAGAATTCAACACAATTTTGCAATAATTGAACTCGAACAAACGCTGAAATTATTTCATTATTCATAGCGTATTTCAAAATCATGAAAAAAGTGTCATAAATGACAGGAAAATGATTTGAAAAGTAAATAAATACTCCTCCTGTCCCACAGGAATTTGCACACTTTCCTTATTCGGACGTTCCATACAAATTTGCACACTACTAAAAAAGGAAACATTGATTTACGTGCACACTCACAAATCTATACACATATTTACCCATATGCCACTACTTTATATATAAAACACATTTTCCTTAAAAAATGTGCCGTCCCGTAGGGTGCAAATTCCTACTGGACGGAGGGAGTAATATTGTTACCAATATCTGTTACTTTTGTTGCATCACTGAATTAATGACGAACAACGTTGGGTGGCAAAGCGAAAGATGCGCTGCGATCGTGTGATATGGGAGAGTGAGTGAGTGAGTGAGTGAAGAGGATATAATTGGTAATTTACTGCCAATTACAAATCTAGCACATATAACCGGACCTTTATTCTAAATGTTCAATGTTATGCATAACTATTGTATAAGAGAAAAAATTTTGTGAGATCTTTTCAAAACATGGAGATTACATAAATTAATACATACTTTTTACCATTATAATAATAAGTTATATTTAATTTTCTCATATCATGAGACAGTCTCATGCAAAATTAACTCATCTTATAATTTCAAAAAATAAAATATGAAATCGTAACTAACCCTCATTGTATGAAATATTATGATTTTATTTTGTAGAAGAGATAATATATTATCGTGAAGTTTAAATTGTAAGGGGAGCGACCTCCTCATTCTCCTCCAAATCCATGTGAGTACAGAAGTTTCTTGTACGCTAAGGAGGTGTTTGTTTTTCTAGATATGATAGAATTTCAATGGATTGTATTAATTGCAATCCTAATTTTAAAATAATATGTGTTTGATATTTATGATTGTTTTATTAATCAATTTCAATAATTTTGTAATATAATAGTTCTTTTATCATTGGACATATGACAAATCATTTTATTTTGCTATAGTCCGAAACTGCAACCACTATACGAGGAGAACCACTTGAAACTATACTATAAAACTACAATCTCCACAAAAGAAAATTATAAGAGGAATACATTTTTCTTTTCTATATCTTGAAATATAAGATCTCAAGATCTTTAATAATAAAATTCTAAACATTTGAGCTACCACATGCACGTTCTTGCTTGTAGTTATAATTGAAGTTCAAATAAAATTATTTGACGCGTATAATTATACGCACATGCACGGATAGTCGTGCTCGTTCCAATAAACACAATACACCTCCATGCCATTAAATTTATCATAACATGAATGACACATAAAGAAAAATAAGTAATGGTTGGAATTTTGAAATATAATTTTATAAATTTTAATAAAAGAATAAGAAATTATTAGAATTTTATAAATTTTAATATATAAAGCAATTAAATTGATTGAACCCAAAAATAATAATATTTAGTGTAAATTTGTGAATATTATTCGTGTGGAGTTTATAGAGAATTTTTAAAAAAGCAAGTTTTTTTTGGACAGATCGGAAAAAAAAGTGAAAATTTTTATGGGTCAAAATAGATTAGATTTTAAATGAAAATAATTTATGATATAAATCACTTTTTAATTTCATGAGCCACTATTTAGTTTTTTTATACTCTTGATTAAGTATTTGATCCTTAAAATGATTTTTTCATAACTTGATATTTTGAATTTAAATATTATATATAGTTCAACATTTCTATATTAAATATGAATTATATGAATAGCTAAAAAATCAATTTATATTGGTATTTATTAACAATATTATGATGGCTAAATATTTGATGCATGTGATTACAACCTTTAAAATAGTTTAATGACAAATTTATCATAAATTATTTTCATATAAATTTTTGTCATTTGAGTAGGTTTTATATGAAAATGGTTCATGGTAAGTTTATCATGAAACAATTTTAAAATATTAAATATTTTGTTGAGCTTATCAAAATATTCATTAAGGGTATCAAAAGTTTGAGGTCAATAAAATTTATAACAATTATAACATAATATCATTGACCCATATTTTTTATATTTATGATTAAATTTTTAATACTCTTAATCAAATATTTGATGCTTTAAAACTGGTTCATGATATGTTTATCATGAACCATTTTCATATAAAAATTTTCCTTTTCATTTTATTTTAATACTCCCTCCGTCTCAAAACTACTTTCATACTTTCCTTATTTGGACGTCTCAACTCTTCTTTCACACACCTATAAAGGAAACATTTTTCACTCACAAATACACTTTTTCTTATTTTATTATTTAACTTTACACTCATATAATTATTTTTCCTTGGTTCGCGTGTCCGAGACTACTATGAAAATAGTTTCGAGACGAAGGGAGTAATATTAAACTGTACATTACTTGCACCGTATAACTCAAATATATTTTTAAATAGTCAGAATTATTTTTATTCACTAAATTATTATAGTTATTTGCACTAAACTATAATATTTAGACATGAGTCGTAACTATTTAATATAAACAATCAAAATATTTAATTAAGAGTAAGTCTCTTATGTACCAGATGCACCGTGTAATTCAAATGTAAAGTTAAATAATAAAATAAAAAAGATGTACTATGTTGACTTTTATGAGGGTAAAAAAGTTCTTTTTTTGGCATGTGAAAGTAGAATTGGAACGTCCAAATAAGAAATGTGTGAAAGTAATTTTGCGACGGAGGGAGTATTATTTATTACTGAAAAGTTTAGGGGCACGAATTATTACTTAAAAATATTATACTATGTATCAATTAAACTATTGACTTAAAAGAAAAAGGGGCTTAATGTTAATGGGTGACGGGGTTGAATTTTACATGGAGAATTGATATACATACGTAAAATTAGTCATGGTGTTTACTTAGTACACGATATTACCTATTCAGAAACGCGACATTCCTAAGGCCTTCCCATGGCGTTGACTTTCCTCCCTTAAAGGAGACCTGGTCTCCCTCGTCTCTTTAGAGATTGTGTACACTTTGTAATAATATATAATAATCAGTTCACAAGGATCGATCATCATATTGGTGAAATATGGAGAATCAGTTGGCCGGAGTATGGAAGCGGGTGGTGGTGGTCGGCGGCGGCGTAGCTGGTTCTCTCATCGCTAAATCTCTTCAATTCCACGGCGATGTAACCCTCATTGACCCGTAAGCCTTTCTCTCCCCCCCCCCAAAAAAAAAAAAATTAATAAATTTGCTGCAATATCTAAAATTATATATGCTCTCTTTTTTGGGAATTTTTGTTTTGTTGCGATTGATTGTGTCTAAATTCTAGATAATTTGGTTAGTTGTTTAAATTAGGAGGTGATTGATGAAGATAGTTGCGATTAGGCCAAAAATTAGCCTTTAGTTTAACATTATTTGAACACAAGGGCTCTTAATTAACTATACCTTTGCATGGTTATTACATCAGCCATATTGGTTTGTTTGTTAGAATTAAGTATGGAAAGGGGCAAAACCTTTAGTCGAAGAATTTAGTTCATTGATTCCCATTTTATGTGGTTAAAATATTTAGTTAAGGAAAATAATGATGCACATTTTGTTATTTGGTGGAGATCAAACATGTTCTTAAGGCAAAACTTGTGATTTTATTATCACGCTTTTCTTGTTTACTATCAATGTGGCTTTTGTTAGTTTCAACTATTAGTGAAGTTTACGCGAACGAGCATGAGTTTAATGTATATATCCATACCATTCAATTCCCACCTCCAATATGGCTGAATCTTACCTTCATTCCCACATATTAAGCAGAGAATAATAGTATCCTACCTTGAAATAGGAAAGAGTATTTCGAGATTTCGTGGGCAAGTTTGAGGTCAATGGTGCAGCCATCTTTTGCGGAGAGATCCTTAATTTACCACAAAGATTATCTCACTAATGGGCGTCTTCTTGTTTCCAAGGCCTTGAACGTCTCTAATTCGCAAGTATTGACCGAAGATGGTCACTCGATTAGCTATGACTACCTTGTCATTGCCACTGGCCACGACGATCCCCTCCCCAAAATTCGATCCCACAGACTTCAAGAATATCGAACAGGTACCTATTCATATATAGTTGCAAATGTCTTGTTATAATATGAGCTACTCAATTTTCTTATGGACACTAAAAACAAAATCAATTTTCTTATGTATACTTAATGCTGCATATTTTTCATATTAGCTGGATTCTAAGAAGGAAAGTGGTGACTAAATAGCATATATGAGTAACACTCTTGTACACCACTCATACTGTTGAAACTATACACAACTAATATTTCTCAGTGAAACTCCCAATACTAACAAATAAATATGTTTTAGTAAAATGACAAATAAGGGCAAATTCTTTCAAGAATAGACTCTGGATTCCAACTAATTTGCTTCCTATCATTATGCAGGAAATGAAGAGATCAGATCTGCTAATTCAATTCTGATAGTTGGTGGAGGCCCTACTGGTGTTGAGCTGGCTGCGGAAATAGCCGTTGATTTTCCTGAAAAAAAGGTTACTCTTGTCCACGATGGATCGAGATTGTTGGAGTTCATTGGACCAAAAGCGGCTGAAAAGACTCTGGAATGGCTGAAATCGAGAAGAGTAGACGTGAAACTGCGACAATCAGTTGATCTAAACAGCTGTTTAGAAGAAAGCAACACTTATGTAACGTCTTCAGGAGAAACTATTAAGGCCGATTGTCTATTTGACTGCACGGGGAAGCCACCAGGTTCAGCGTGGTTGAGGGAGACCGTGCTGAAGGATTCCATTGACAGCTGGGGAAGGTTGAAGGTTGATGATAATTTGAGAGTGAAAGGATTCAACAACATTTTCGCTATTGGAGATATAACAGATATCAAGGTTAGTACTCATTTGCACAGTATATGCATAGACATAGTTCAGGCAATAGTGAAGAGACGAACAAAGTCTCGTAGACGCTGCATTTGGTAAATGCGTTGCATGCTGCACTAAAAATGTTGGTTTTTTTTTTTTCTTTACCATATCAGCTCCTCTGTTTCACTTTTCTTATATGTGTGTTAAATTAGTTACAAGTCGTTGATTGTTTCTAAGTAATACATTTATCATGCATCTACGTTACAGAAAAATAAAGCATACCATACAAAAGTGGAACAAATGGATTGGTGTGTTGTATGACCCCTTGAGAATCCATAATTTTGCATTCATAAGAGAAAGCTTTTGGTCTCATAACATATCTATTTTCCAGTTTTGGTCCCTAAACACAATAGCTTTTTGCTTTAATCCCCATATTCAAATATTTGTCCAATTTTGGGTCCCAAAATCGCCCATAATTTGTCATGTGGGGAATTAATTTAGGACGATAATTGGACAGTAAGCAAGTTTATTGGGGCCAAAACATTCGTGTGATATAAAACCACGTTGTTTTCTATTTTCGTCGATTGAGCCAAAATTGGACAATTTCTTTAACATTGAGACTAGCTCGGGAAAAATAAAAATTGGATCAAAATTGAACTTTAGGCAAGTTATAAGATGAAAAAACTTCTTAATTCCATTCATAATGACTTGTAGACAAAGAGAGTGATCCAGAGACATAAATATGTCGTAAAGATTCCTCAATCCATGTCGATTTTATGTATTTCAGGATTTGAAGCAAGGGTACTTGGCTCAGAAACAAGCTGGGATTGCTGCGAAGAACTTGAAGGTTTTGATGAGAGGAGCAAAGGAATACAAGATGGAAAGTTACAAGCCACGTTCGACAAAAGTAATAGTGTCATTGGGAAGACATGATGCAGTTGCTCAGTTTCCATTGACAACACTAATAGGACTTGTTCCAGGTTTGATTAAATCCAAGGATTTGTTTGTTGGCAAAACAAGGAAGCAGTTAGGACTTGATCCCAGGATTGTGGATCATTGATCCAGTTTCATTTGATTAATAGTGCTCCTTTCTTTTTTTTTTTTTTTTTTTGTGAATCATCATTCGTTTGTATATATATTCACTATCACTGTTAAAAGATAAACACATTTTTGTAATAATGATATTATTTATGCATAATAGTGATACGAGTTCAAGTGAACTCTCGTTACATTATTTGCATATTTTGTGAATAATCATGAGTTATTTCAGCTTTATTGTATTTATTATGGATTATTGTAGACTTGCATTTTTCTTTCGGTTGAAATTGATAGTATTTGTTTGTTGTTAATTTTACGTTTTATTTTCTTTTGGAATATGAAATGCATTATGCGTGATAAATTGGCATATTACTATCTGTTATTCGTAAAATTTATTTGTAGTTTTTTTATAGTATAAATTATTTCCTCGTTGGTTAGAGTTAGTATAAAGATGCAGGATAGTTCAAACAACTTGACTATAGATAATCTATGATTTGCAAGCCAATCATTGAATCAGATTGATTACAACCAAACATTTTGCCAACAAACCACAAAGTGCTCGAAAATATCTCATTTCTAAAAATTATAACATTACTCCATTTCCATAAAAGTCATACCACTTTAAGCTAAAAATAAATTGCACTATTTCACCACATCTAGGATCTCTCACAAATGGATAAAAAATAAATGGTGGATTGTGGATCCTCTAGGTACTGAGTCATTTAAAAGAACTGGTATGCAATCCATTAATCAAGGGTGTAAATGGCGCTTGGCCGTCGTCGGGCGGTCGAGTATGGCCAAGCACCAAGGAGGCCTAGGCGGGGCCAAGAATTTTTATCATTTTTTTATTTTTTAAATTTTTTCTAAACATATATTAATAAAAATGTACATTATACAATAAATTATAAATTTAAAACATAATTAATACCCAAATACATTTTTCACAAAACACAACTGGTCAATAAAATGCAAAAAACTATCCTAAAATGACATTTTTCAAATACTAAATAAAATACTAAAATAACAAAATATCGTACGGATAAATTAATAAGTAGTTCAACTAAGATGAACATCTAAAGACACTTGTTGCTCAACTCCACGTACACACTCTTTATCATCAGATTCAAACTCCACATCAACATTTATTTCATCATCATCAGATGAGAAATCATCCTCGTCAAGCTCTCTAAGTCGAGTAGTCATACCCGAAGTTGAGTCAATGTCTCCCTCAACAACACCATCATCAACCAATCCACCTCCAACAATCCATTCTTGAGCATAACTTGCATCATCTTTTGAGTTTTGTTTGGTTTATTTTTTCACTTAGTTAATTAGTTTAAGTGTATACTACCTCCGTCCCACAAAAGTTTGCATACTTTCTTTTTTAGTTTGTCCCACAAAAGTTTGCATACTCCCAAAATGGAAATATTCCTTTAAATCTCCACCTTTAAAATCTTTACCTCACAATCTCTACCATACGCATTCTACTCATTACACTTTTTCTTAAAACCTGTGCCCAGGAAAGTACCGCAAACTTTCCTGGGACGGAGGTAGTATTTATTATTCTTTAATTAATTTACTTTATTTAAATAATCAAATCACATTTGACATTTGTACACTTTCTTAGTTTCCGCTAAACCATCGCCTAGGCCGCCAATTTCCGCCAAATCCTTGTGGCGGCCAAGACCGCCTAGGCGGGGCCTAACCCCCAAACCGATTTTTTCCAAGGATTTGCCTTAGGTCTCGACCGCCGGGTGCGGCCAAGGGCCTAGGCGGGGCCATTTGCATCATTGCCATTAATACAATGTCATTATATTAGATTTTGTTGTAACAAAAAATGCAAGAAAGAAATATAGACGAGATAATAAATGACATCAAATTTATGTGGTTCATTAATACTCCCTCCGTCCCACAAGACATTGCATACTTTCTATTTTGGTCCGTCCCACAAAAAGTTTGCATATCCAAAAGTGGAAACTATTTATTAAACTCCACTCTCACAACACAAATATAATATTCATAAAAATGTACCTTTTATACATTTTTCTTAAATCCCGTGCCCAAAAGACACCGCAATGTCTTCTGGGACGGAGGGAGTAATATGTTAGCTACATCCATGAGTAGAAGAGAAAGTCCATATTATTATGATGATCTCAGTGAATTAGTAAGTCCATGATGACCTAGGTCACATAATAGGGATATTTATAAATTTCTAACAGACTGGACCTAATAAAATAGGCTCAAAACTCAAAATGAACCCAAACATAATATACACCATAAAGATCAAGGGTGTCTCCCCTAAGCCCCTGTCACAGGTGAAGCGTAATAATAAGAATGCACAACAATGAAGATAATAGAGATCATCAAGAAACAACATATATAGGGTGAATTCTCTGGGCCAACAGAACATACGACCTAGAAGACCTGGAGGGAAAATTTTCATCTTATACTTGGAGTGCAGCGTATTTAAAGAAATATTATCAGTAGTATGGGTTCAGTTATTTTAAAATTCTAGTTGGACAGAATCTTGTAAATTAGAATGAAAGTTCGCATCAGAAATGTTGGTGACGATCTAAAATATGTTTATCAATAAAATAGAGTGCATACTTTCTTGGTATATTCGTGTAATTCAGAGTGCAAATGACAGAAGTTATGTAATGTTATTATCAAGCCCAAGGCAAAGCTGTAAAACGCTATGGTTTAAAAAGTGTCCTACTAAAGGATCACTGTAAACCTACTGTCCTGTGATTAATAAATTCTCGATAGATAAAAATGTCTAAGGCAAAGTGTTCTATAAGAACCCAAATGCCCAAGAAAATCATTAAAAAGTGCAAATTCACAATCGAAAGTAGCGTAAGACAAACAAACACACACTAATAAAAAGAACGAGCAATAATAAAATAATAACATTCAAATGTGACAAGAATAACAAAACTCGCTTTCATATATCAAGGAAATGGAGTGAGTACATGAGAAAGTTTACAAAAAAGCCGATGTGGGCAAATCAACAGAAAAACATCAAAAGGAGCTAATGGTCCCTACAAAAAGAGGCTAGCAAAAGTAAAAATAAGAAAATTCTAAAACTGGGGAGCTGGTTCAGAAGCAGGATGGGCAGCAGGATCGGCCGCATGTGGATCTTGCTCGCCACCCTCAGTGGGGGCACCTTGCCCGGCAGGAGGAAATACAGTGGGTAGGTTGATAAGTGGGCTGAAGGCATTCATGTCTATCATTACATCACACACCTTGCCCTAAACATTTGGGCCTGTTCGCCCACCTGCTCGCTTGTAAGCTTGCCTTCACCAGGAGGAGAGGGATAGTCGCCACCAATAATTGTGATATGCGAAGGAAAGAAGCTCAGATCAACCCAAAGGGAAACTAGATCCCCCATGTCAACGATCGTCCCCGGTGAAAAATGATGGGATTCGACAAACTCTTGGAATTCCCTCTTAAGGGTCACCCAGACATCCTCATTATGATCCACCATGTACCGGTACACATGAAAAGTCTCGGCATGACAGCACAAGAAGCCAAAATCGGCCCCGATAACCTTTTCCATCTCCAAGGTAGAGGGCAAGAAAGAAACATCCACACTCATCTGCAGATATGCAATCTTGTTGGGAAAAGTGCGGATCTCTTCCCTCATCTTGAAATTATCTTCCCGGAGAGTCTTGCTGACCTACCTCTCACCAGCGAGCTCTCTGTCCCTGGAAGTGAGGGTTTAATCCATCTCACTCTTCTGGCGGTTGAGTTCACCCTGCAACTCTTTAATTCTCCTAAGGGCATTTTGCTCGCCCACCAGTACGGCATTTTCCTTGGCCTCCATCTCTGATGCCACCTTCTCGGTCTTCTTCTCCTGGGCGGCTACCCTCAGTAAAGAGTTGGAGAGGTCCCTGTTGGAACGATCATATTCCAACACTTGATCCAGAGCCTGTTGGGCAGCTAGCATGGCTCCACTAGAGTGGTGCACCGCAAGCCGATGTTATTGGTCATCCCCTGCTTTCCAATGGTGGCCACTTGTGAGTGGGTCCAATGGCAATGAAGGTCCTCGGCAGCACGACAAGCTATGCCATCAGGTAGCTCGCGAATGGAGGATAGAGGCCGGGAACGAGCATAGTTATGAAGAGCCTCGCACTGGGTCCAATGGTTAGCAGGAGTGTACCTACAAACAAAACCCACAGGAAATACTTATAAAAAATTTCAGAAAAGAATGACGGAACAATCCTCCATGAAAAAGGTTGGGTGAACAAAAGCCTTACCCAGAGCAAGCGGGATCCCAGCCTAGGATTGTATCATCCACCACCTGAACTCTAAAGGGTGATGGGGGTAGAGGAGGAGTTTGAGTAGTGGGAGTAGCAACGGACCGAGCCGAACCTCCCTACCCGAAATCAGAACCAGCTCGCCAGTTCTGTTAGATTCTTGCTCACGAGCAGTTGGTTTCGCCTTTTTGTGGTGGCGCACCTCGCCCTGTTCACCCACGGGGATCCCATCCCCTATCTTTAAACGACCTCCCCATGGTGGAGAGGGTTGAGGGGGCGCTTGTGCGCCACTTTTCTTGCTCATCTTCGAGCAGGAGCCTTCTTCGGAGGGGGATTGCGAGCATAACTCTCTGCTCCAGTGCCAGCAACGACCGTGGCTTGTTTCTTTTGAAGCTTGACAAGAACAACCGAAGTGGACTCTTTCTTCAGGCGATTCTATTGATGAACTAATTAACGTATGTGCTTAATGAAGTAATTAATCAAGTACGGATTGATATGTCTAAAAGAATTAATCAAGTACGAAGAAAGAACAAGATCGAAGAAAGCTGTGATGAGTCACCAATGGTTAGTGAAGCAAGCTGGTGACGAGTCAGTAGCTTATAGTGAAGCAGACAGTTGTTCAACAGCTTATAGTGAAGCAGGCGGTTGACTAGCAGTTTATGATACAGCAGTGTGGTGACGATTCCGCAGCTTATATTTCCTATATAATGTAAGCGATTTCATTCGAATAAAGGATATATACTAAATTTATCTCCTAACGACGTGCTTCTTATATGACGTGCTTATATACGACCTACCTACTTATATATTAAACTTCATATGCACGTCTATTTCAATTTATTATTGGGGTAATCAAGGTGATTTATCGGTACATAATCGACTGAAAATTACATTAACAGTTTGGCTCTTGAGGAAGGGCTCGAACCTCAATCTGATGTTCGCGGCGAAGATGTGAAAAAATATTTTAAAAAAAAATAAAATAAAAAATCTTGATTTTGAATACTTGTGGGCATGCCCGTGGAACACAAATTCGATTTGGGTTTAAATACTCAGCACACAAATTCGATTCGGAGTGAAGAAGTCATACCCACGTTAAGTCGATATTATATATCTTGAAGGTCTGAGAAAAGTTATTTGTGGGATAGGGCTTTGTGATTTCAATAGTGAAGTTTCAGTGATTTAATTATGACGATCGAGTACGGTGCCCATTTGAGACAATCGTCCTTCTACAAATAACCGCATGGATAAGGATTGACCAAGTCAAAGTCTCGGTCGTTCAGATGGTTGCATGAGATGTTCGCTAAGCTGCTGGCGTTTGATTTGTATAATTGCTCGCCAAGAAATTGGTCACCGATGTGCATCGATCAGATACGTACCAGTGAGAGCTGCTCGCCGTGTTCCAGTTAAATTAGTTTTCACGAGTTGTTCGTGCTCACCGCAGTTTGCATAGTAGATGCGCGTAGGAATTATTCAAGCTGAACATAACTTATGTTAAAAGTTGCTCGCGGCCGGAAGAAGTTATTGCATTTGAAAAATGTTGGCGCAAAATCCGAACCCAAGAAACTGTTCGCCGGATAACGCTATATGATTGCGCGCACCACAGTTATTCATATGATACAATCGCCGATTTGATTGCCTGGACGAAATTGGTCTGTTGCTGACAAGACTAGTTGATCGCCGCGGAGATAATTGTGTTCGCATGACAGATCCGAAATGGTGGAAGTTGCATGCGGCGGGTGGAATTGAGACTTAATTTGCATCCACTACAATAGTGGGATTGACCAAATCAACATATATCTATCTGTTTAGAAAGTGATTCATTTGGGAGAAAACTGAGTTTGAATTCCAAAAAATAAAGAAATTAAAGAAAGAAATGAGAGGCAGATGGCTTGCGACATTATATGCCATTTTGATTACTAATTGGGCCTAATCAATTTATTTAAATCTAATATTTATTAGTCCATTTCAAATAAATTAATCTTGCATACATAAAAATTAATTCTTTGAAAAATTAATTTAGAAGAATAAAAATTTCAGAGGAAAAATGCTTCAATTAAATTTCAAAGGAAAAAATTGTTTCTTAAAGTGAGAAGTTGGTGACCTTGCGGATAAAATTTATGGGCGACATAAAATTGTTGTCAAGATTAATTCTAGTTCCATACCGAAGAATATATTTGCTTGCAAAGAAATTGCCGACATATTTCCAGAAAGATTGTCAATCATCCTTGAAGACCTTCATTTGCAACTGGAAAAATTTAGAGCAAGTTAAAAGTTAGTGGACTCTTTCAAGATCGCAACATCAGAATTGCTTACTACTTGCCAATTCGGATAGCCCGACAAGAAGAACAAGTTACAAAGAAGTTATTGGCTCATGTTCAGAATTGGTCACCAAGAAGTCTTGCTAATAAATCGGCTGCACAAAGAAAGTGCCAATTATCGACCAACCTTCAAGTTGCTCGTTGAAGAATTATCAGCATAATTTTGAGTTGATTGCCCATCATATATTAAGCCTATTGCAGCCTTATCAATAACAAGCAATGTCACAAGAGCATAAATCCAGACGAGCCGCATTCAGAACTTCAGTCTATACTTCACAATCAAGATAAAAGAAAGCAAATGCAATCGAAGAGCACAGAGGAATAAACATAGAACTCATCATGAAACGACATTACAGAACAATGACCCGTCTAAGACAGATCAAGGCAATCGGTGATAGAAAAGTCAGATACTCACAGAGCAAATAGCTCGCAACAAAAATTTGGAGTGTCTATTCAGAGTGAAGGACTGTGTGAAACCTCTCGCTTAAGACGATTTGACCATGAACAACTTCCCAAGAATAGATCCTCTAAAGATGAAAAGAGCAATCGAAGACCTAAAAACAAAGTTATCAACTCATTCAGAAGACAACATAAGCTCACAATCACCAACATCACCTAAATCTCCTATTATTCCAGAAGTATCCATTAAGAAAAAAGTCCAACATCCGATAATAAAGCTGAACGAGGGAGAATCAGATTCCAAACGACTGCAACGCCCTAATTTGAGAAGATAGAAAAAAAAAAAAGGATGTAAGATGTGTCAATCAAAATGTCAAGAAGAAATATGACATTTAAGCGCTACCTTCTGGGGCCTCCACCTGAACCTGAAGATGTGCGGACTGATTATCAAACTTTCAAAGTATACTGATCCAATGATATCAATGGGGGCATTCGACATAACTCCATGCAAAAAATTTCCACTCACGTTGGATTATTATTCATGTCAGTGGGAGACGAAGAATCAGATCAACAAAAATATTATTAGAAGACAAACCAGTGAATGAAGATACAAAAGTTATAGCCATGATGACTGAGATGAAAAAAGTGACCAAACTCTGGCAAAGGGTGCAACTTACATGTCCCAAGATCTATTCCAAATCCAGGAGTAAGGCAAGAATCTTCACTGCTATACAAGACGCACTACACGAAAAAGACGAAGAGACTGGGGGCAGCGAAAATTTCAAGGAAGCAATTTTTCAAAGAAAAACTAGATCAAATGCTCAACGTCCCAGCTGAACAAGTTTACGATATCATCAATAGCAGAGGACTTCATGCCATTCCTCAGAAGATCAGACAAGACAAAAGCAAGATGAATCCCAACAAACATTGCACATATTATTAAAATATCAGATACAACACTAACGAAGGCCAAAATTCATTGCGGCAACTCTGAAAGCTTTTTGAAGATAGAAGATTATTAGAAGTTATGAAGAAATCCCCAACAAGAAGGTCGTGGATCACCTAATCCATCAACTCTGATAATCGGGGAAGTTCTCGTAACACACACATATATATACATACGTCTTGGACAAAAGTGTGAAGCTATCTATCTCTCCTTTTGTACAAGATAAATGTAGAAATAACATGCCGTATATGCTATTGTTACACGCAAAATTCCTATGACGCAGGATCATGCAAAACGCTCAAGTTCAAGACTCAAAACATTGGACACCTTGCAAGACAAGGCGAAACCAATGAAAGTCAACTCGCAAGACGAGAGAACAAAGGAGTAAAGCATGAACCAGCCCAAGAATATCAATATCAAATGAACCGGGCCAAAGATACCAATATCAAATGAAGAAGGACCTTGATCCTTACTCCAAGGCATGTCTTCCAGCACGATTTTTCAATCCACAAAGATATTATGTGTATCATCATAACATTGGATACTACACCAGCAAGTGTATGGAATGGCAAGCCGATCCCAAACATTCCTTTAAAAGGATCGCCAACTATCACACTTCGTGAAGAAAACTTCAACTCTTTCCAGATAAACTGAGTTTTCATCTTTTCTAGCCATGCTTTGGTAGGTGACACATTTATCTCTTTGTTCACTCCAAAGAGATCATCCACATCACAAGTTGTCGGTACCTCAGTAAAGAAGATATGGTGTTGATTCCATCAGAAATATCAAGCACGGACAAACAGTTTGGAGGAATTGGCACACACTGGAGGATATATCCATCTCGAGGAAAATAACCTTCACCAACATAATTTTGAGGAAGGTCTTGATCCCAATATAAACCAGAACGAGGTTGACACTTCCTGAAGTATTAAGGAAGAAAAATCACATATATATCACCAAATAAAGTTCTCAAGGCATTTGCCCAAAAGAGAGAACTGCCCCCACCAGATGCCTTTGAGCATGATTATCCCGTCTTTATAGGTAATGATTATCCAGCCTATATTGACGATGCCACCTACATAGACGATGCAGGCAGCTGTTCAGCAGCTTATGATGAAGAAGGCTGGTGACGATCCAACAGCTTGTATTTCCTATATAATGTAAACGATTTCATTCGAATAAAAAATATGAAATTTACTCCCTAACGACGTGCTTATATACGACCTACCTACTTATATATTAAACTTCATATGCACATCTATTCCAGCTTATTGTTAGTGTAATCAAGGTGATTTATAGCCACATAATCGACACGCTTATGAAAATTACATGAATAGAGTCTGTTGATAAAAGGAATTAACTCCAATGATGGAAAAAAGATTAAGTACATGTTGCTCGCCGACATGCTCGCCAACTTGCTTGCCCAAGCCCTGGGTGACGAAGCAACTAGCCCACGTGGCCAAGTCCAAGTTGCTCGTCAGGCTGCTCGCCGACTTGCTCGCCTAAGCTATGAAGAAGCGTGGCAACAAGCCTACATGGCAAGGACCAAGCTGCTCGCCTCATTGCTTGCTACTCTGCTCATCGGCCTACTCGCCCGGCTCAGAGGTGGCGAGACACCGAGCCACGAGGCCAAGCCTAATGTGCTCGCCCCACTGCTCGCCGGCCTGCTCGTCCTTCGCTCCCAGAAATAAAGACACAGAGATGTCCAAGAGCTTGCAAGGAGTGCGTATGTCGGTTAGGTTAAGGTTAGTGGAGCAAGTGGCCAAGAAGATGACAAGTGGAGGACACTTGTCACCTCCAGAGGCCATGTGGCTTAAAATTGTGTCACCTCACCCTCAAGAGGGTATAAATACTTGTAATAGCCCCATTTGTAAGGGATCTGAATTTCCTAAGACAAGAAACCCACTTATAAAAATTCTCTCTCTATTTTCTCTCTACATTTCATCATATAACACCTAATTAAACACTTTAGATTATTGTTTGAGTGATTGATTAAGAACAATTAGCCACATATATTTTAAATTAGAAATATCACTCAACAGAGTCATCCTCATCTTTTGAGTGAGGGTGTAGTAGGATAGAGGGATGGCGATCGTAACCTGTTGAGCTGCATAGAACAAAAATAAAGTGAAAAAGTTAGACGAGCTCACTAGCTTACTACTAGGCGAGCTCCTTGTCCCACTACAAGGCGAGCTTGTCATTCCACTAAGAGGCGAACTGGATTACCTTGTGGTGTCGCGGTTCAACAAGATGGTGAGGGGAGGTATACACCAAACCAGCCCGCCTACAGTGAGCTTTGCTCAGGTGGTCAACTCCTTGATCCCGTCGTTACAACCACAAATGAAAGTTGAAATATACTCAAACTCTTATGAGATGGCAGTGGTGTTGGTACGACCCCACATATGAGGCTTGAGACCTGCAAAAAAAGAGACGATCAGATTAGTAAATCTTAATCAACTCACTCACACCAAAAGCAACACCTACGACTAATAGCCCCATATCCCTCGGCCCTCGTAGTTTGTGGAAGCCTGCCAGTCACCCCTAATAAAGAAAAATTACTCCTTTCATCCCCGGACTTTATTCGGCAAACTCTCCAAAATTTTCCAGCCTGGCCGAGCTTTTTGGTAGTAATACCACTTGCCCTCATCACTTTGACTTGTGATGCATATGGCATAGTTAATCTCCACCGTGGTGAGCCGGTTTGTTGATGTTTGCCTAATGTTGTGAAATATGTTGCCACATTGATCGGCAACATCAGAATTTCTCATTTTCTCCTAAATACTAACTCCAATTATTAGATGTTGTCTTTCAATATTCAAACATGCATGTTGAAGACCAAGTCCAAAATGGTTAGGCAGTTGCATTTTTGGAGTGATGAATAGAAGACATCATGGGCGGTTACAAGCGATTACAAAGGAAGTGGAGCTTAGTGGAAAGGGAGACTTTAGATCTCTCTACCATAATCTGGAGAAAGCTGAACTTGCATCTCACGTTGCCTATAAATAGAGGATGCATGGGAAGCACAACTTAAGGAAAGAAAAATACAATTAATTCGATACCACACGTCTAGGTATAGGGTTTCTTTTCTTCACGTTGCTTTATAGTTTGCGCGCTTCACAACAGTATTGTTTAATAGCTTTCACGCTTCGCAATACATAACCTTCAATAGAGTTTTGAATATCCTTGAGATAGATTAGATATACAACTCCATAGATTGTATTTAAGGCATATGTTCGCTTGTGTAGATCTCATGTGTCAGATCTGATTGTTTATTTGTAATCACTATTCTTATTAGTAAAATTTTTCCCTGCAGCACTCATATACTATTTATAGTGTATGAAAAGTTTTGAATTCCATTTGTAATTTCGGTTTAAGTCTTTCGCTGTGTAAATGTTGTGTAAAAAGTTCCAACATTCTTGATAATATTCTGCAAAACAGAATGAAAACTCACACACCCACACTTTCACGGTTCTTGTACCCCTCAAGGCTGAATAGTGTGAGGAGAACTAGCAGACTGCTCCAGCCATTCGGGGTTATTTGGGTGATGGCCAAATTCATATTCAAGAGATATCGACCGATGATGGGATGCAGGGGTAATGTCAGCCCGACATTGAGGGTATCCGCATTGATGGTCGTCAGTCCAGGAGGAGGGTAATCAGCTCGCTCACAGAGTCCGGGGGCATACATGTGGATGTCTAAATGAATCCTATAATCCCTCGGGAAGAATTCAAGGAGGTCGTGCGGGATAATGCTTTCAATTTTGTTTGCCCGTAAGTCGGTGTCCCCAACCACATTAATTTGGACTCGAGGGGGAGTGGGAAAGTTATCCGCCTATCGCTCCATGTATTCATCCCAGTTGAGATCATGCTCCATAGCAGTTGGGATATTGTGCTTAGGAACGACTGGTATCGGGAAATTAGCACACTCCAAATACGCCGCGATCATCTCATCATCATTGGACTCAATATTGGAGGATGGGTTGCTCACCTCCTCTTGGTAAATAGTAGAGTCGACTGTATTCTGCTCGGCCCCAAGCTCGCCCGAGCGGACGACCTCGTCATTACCATCAGCACCATGCTAGCTACTTAGTTTGCCAGAATATGAGGCTTTGCTCGCCCTCCATGGAGCGAACTATAGATGCCACATCCGGGTTCGATTCAATGACTATGGGAGTAAGTTGGGGAATGGGTTCTTCATCAATCATAGGCCTTTTGCCCGGGTTTCTATCTGAAACAGTCCGACTCGAGGATGAGAAAGATGAAGTCATGGTGATTTTTTCAAAAGTGATAGTGAGATGTGAAAAAACTCAAAAAAATATTTGAATATTGGAAAAGACAAAATTCTGGTGATCAGAACTGTTGAAGGTCGCCGGAAATAATGAAGAACTGCTTGAGAAATTCAAGTCACCTATTACTCTTAGCAGCGAAATGAGAATAAAAGAAAGAGAAAAGAAGATGGATCGAGCAATTCTACCTTGATGCAAAATTTGAGTATTCGCCAGAAATGATGAACAAAGAATGCCAGAAAAATAAAAAAATGCTCTAAGAATCAGAAATTGATAAAGAGTGAAATGACAATATTTTCCTATTTTTATAGGAAGAAGAAGGCGATTTGATAATTTTTGGAAATACCAGGGATCTAATTGTAAAATTTTGAAAAGTTTGGCAATAATGGGCACGTGTTTAAGACCTGGGATGGCGTGACAAAAAGTAACAGATGCCTCGTTTCCCGTGTCACATTATCAACTGTTGTCGGACAAGCACAACTCTCCCAGGAGAAGCTTAGCTCGCCTCAAGGTGGGAGTTATTGGAGCCACGAGCTCGCTCCTAGTAGGTCATAGCTCGTTAGCTCGCCAACTCACCCAGAAGACCCTCTGATCAACCAAAAGGCAGATTGCCAGCTCGTCTAAAGAATCAGACACCAACATGAAATTAGTTCGCTACGAAGGCCAAATAATCACAAAACAGCTCGCCTACATATTGGTAAGACCATATATAGGAGACCTTGGGGGAAAATGTTGATAGCGACCTAAAACAAGCGAGCTAAAGAAGAATAATCAAAAAAATCAAAAGAGTTAAGGCAAAGTTGTCCGCCCAATGGGACCAGCTCGCCCAAGTCACCAGTCTACGTCATTCACACTGTTATCAATTTGCTCAATCAGCTCGCCCGGGAGCTCGCCTTTCTGCTCGTCAATAATACCTGAGACCCACCCATGGAAAGAGAAAATCACCTCAATGAAGGGCTTATAATCCCACAGAGGGCCACTTCATAGGGGTGTGGGCCACCAGATGGCCCACTAAAGGCAAACAAGGAGGCAAACTGGAAGCGAGCAAAGACAAGATAGATGCAGTCAAAGCAACACACTCACCACTCGGCGCGACAACAAAGCCTAAATTACACAAGGATATAGAGCTCGCCCTACCTCCAGTAGGGAGCAGCAGTTAAGAGGATTCTAAGTAAGAGCATATTACTCAAATGACATGGAATTAGTGCATAGTAGGGAGCAGCAGTCAAAGGTGGCAAAAGTGACAAGTGTAAGTACACTTGTCACTTAATTAAGCTATTTAGGCTAAGTTAATGTCATCCCATCATGTGCAAACATATATATATAGGCAATTGATACTCATTTTTTAGGATTCTAACCTCATAATACAAGAAATTTCCTCTCTCTTCTATCCATGGATGCAAATGACGGTCGCCTAGGCCCTTGGCGGCACCCGGCCGCCGACGACTAGGCCTAAGCGGTGGAAAAAAGGCGGAGAGTGCATTTGGCGGCGCCTCGGCGGCGACAAGAATATGGCGATTTTGGCCTCTTTTTTTTTTAGTTATGTACTGTTTTAAATTTAAACAATAAATAAACTAATAATTAAAGTAATACTAATAAATAACAACTAATAAGTAATTAAGGAACACTACTTAAACTAAAAAATGAAAGAAACGAGAAGACAGAGAAAGGGGAAAAAGAGAGTGAGAAGCGGACTAGTTGTATTTTGTGGACTTGTTGTATTTTCTGAAAAATGCATTTGGGTATTAAACTATTAATTATGTTTTAAGTTTATAATTTATTGTGAAATGTACATTTTTATTAGAAAAAATTAATATTAGTAGATTTTTTTTAAAATAATTATAAATATATTATAAAACCTTGGCGGCCCCCTAGGCGGTCTTGGCGCTTGAAGGTACCCGACCGTCCGCCGACCGCCAAACGTCATTTACACCCTTGCTTCTTTCCCTATCTACTTTCATATTATATCAAGTACCAAATATTATTTTGATTATTGTTTGGAAGGATCCAAAGCACAAATTAGCCACATAATCCTTTACATTCAACAAATTCTTCCAACATATACAATTAAATTCATACAAATGAATGCAATTAAAATTTATTGTATATTTACAAAATTTAAAAAAAAATAGTGAAATATCTATATAAATGAATTAAAAAATGAATTATTTTGATGAATTTAAAAAAAGAACGTTACTCAATTCAAGTTTATATACCATTAAATATATAAAAAACTAGCAAATTTATTTTTTTAGTAGTGTAAAATATTAAATATATAGAATTAAAAAATTATTAAAATATATATATATATATATATAAATTAGAAATAATAAGGAATTAATTTGATGAATTTAAAAAAAATGTGACTCAATTTGGAGTTATATACAATTAAATATATAAAAACTAGGGAAAAAATCATGACACATGCATCATCATTATTGGTTGCTTAACCTTTAACTCAAAGTTGTATGACTAAAAACTACTCCCTCCGTCCCGTAGGAATTTGCACCCCTATGGGACGGCATATTTTTCAAGGAAAATTATTTTATATATAAAGTAGTGGCACATGGGTAAATATGTGTAAAAGTTTGTGAGTGTGCACGTAAATCAATGTTTCCTTTTTTGGTAGTGTGCAAATTTGTGTGGGACGTCCCAATAAGGAAAGTGTGCAAATTCCTGTGGGACAGGGGGAGTATGTTTTTTTAAACTTATAGGATGAAAAACAAAAGTCTAAATATAACACTCCCTTCGTCCTAGGAGTTGTTCTGGACACGCAAACCAAGAAAAAGTGAGTACGTGAATGTAAGGATAAATAATAAAATAAAGTAAAAGTTTATTTTATTGACTTTTATGAGTGTAAAAAGTTTCTCTTTTCGGTGTGAAAGTAGAGTTGAGAAGTCCAAATAAAATAAGTGTAAAAGTAGTTTGAGACGGATGGAGTAGGACTAAAACCAAAGTAAAAAATAAAATTAAGGGAGAAGAAACTATATTTTTCCTAAATTTAATTAATTTCTTTGTTCCCTTATAAGTTGCTCATAATTTTTGGGCACTAATATTAAGAAGGGTACAAAAATATTGATATAGTACATATGTCATATGATGGAGAAAAGTGAAAAAGTAATGAAAATAGTGTAAAGAGTATTGAAAATATAAATAAATAAGTGAATAATAGTTTCTTGAAAAGATAAAAAAAAAAGCAAATGAGCAATATATAGTGGAACGGACGAAAATAGTAAAATGAGCAGCTTATAATGGGACGGAGGGTGTAGATGATAAATATTTAGGAAAATTTACAAAATGGTTCACAAAATTAACAAAAATTACAAATTGATTTTGTGTAGAAAAAAAATATGCTTATGTGCAGAAAAAATTATACCTCTGTGCTAAAATTGTGAACCAATTTATAAATATAATTATTTTTTTGAACCAATATTTTTAGTGACACAAATATTTATTAAGTCACATCTTGGTAGATTATAAGTAATACTATATCATCAATATGATGGAGAATGATTGCAAATCACCTGGGTTGACTACTATCACATTGATAGCAGATTGAGCCGTCATCACGCCACCTCTCTCTCTCTCTCTCACATCGCTTGTAATTAAATTTCTAATCAACATTATTTGATGCCAATCGAATCTTTCCCAGTAAAGATGATAACGCCTATATACGTCACGAGGGCCTTTCAGTCAATTCACACGTTAAATGGCATAGATAATTTTTAAAGAAAGAAACATAGTTTCAAAAAAATTCTCTACAGAAAACAACGTTTCAATTTGATTCCTTCATTTAATTTCATTTTTATTGTTTTACTTTAACACATATATTAGTAATATACAAGATAAAGTATAAAAAATATAATGACAACATATAAATAAATATAATTATATACTATAATTATATATAGGGTTAATTCTATAAAAATGCACCAACTTTTACTCAACTTTCAATTTAATCCCGAATTTCACGATTATTATAAAAAATCTCAACCTTTTAAATGATTTCAATTCGATACACATTTTTTTATTTTCGGCCGACAACTAATGTGTCTCGCCGGAACGTGAAAGGTTGTCACGTTGGCGTACACACGTATTAAATTACTTTTTTATATTTTATTTTTTAGTTTTCACATCATATCGAATATATACCAAAAAAACAAAAATTTATATTACAAAATATTTTTTTGAATGAGAAATACAATGAAAAAAATATGTTTATATTGAATTCTAGGTAGACTTAAAACGACATTAAAAAAATGTTTTTTTAATATAAGTTTTGTTATTTTTTTGCATATGATATATGACGTCGAAACTAAAAAGTAAACAATAAAAAGATAATTTAATACGTGTACGCCAGCGTGATAACCTTTTACGCGCTCCAACGAGACACGTCATTAATTGTGGATCGAAAATAAAAAAACGTGTATCGAATTGAAATCATTTATTGGTATGTTTGGTTTAAGGGACTAAATAGTCAGTCCCCATGTTTTGACCGGAATAGTCCTGTGTTTGGGGGATTGACTATTTAGTCCCCTAAACCAAACATACCCTAAAAGATTGAGATTTTTTATCGTAATCGTTAAAGTCTAGATTAAATTAAAAGTCGAGTAAAAGGTGATTTATATATATATATATATGCAATATATATATATATATGCAATATTGATAAATGTGGTAGACTAAAATATATTGTGCGATGTAATGCAAAATGCAAGCGGAGGAAAAGTTATCTGCAAAGAGAGACGCCTGACTCCCATCAATCAATCCCGTCGCGTTGACAAAATTACGGAAATTACAAGTAAACTAGTAATTGAAAAAACAAATTAACTCAATTAATGAAAAAAAACAAAATTAACGTGTGTATCACTTTCTAGTACATGCTTTCAATCCCTATTAAATAGTAAGAATTTTTTTTCCTTTTTTTAAAATTAGGTCTTATCAAATTTTTAAAAAAAATATTTCTACACATTTAGTAAAAATTAAAAACAGACGTTTAATAGATAAAATAATTGTTGTGGCAGTAATAATTTAATAATATGGGCTCAGGCCCATAAATTATTATATGAGGCTCAAACTCAATATTGTAAAGCTTGGGGCGTGAGCACAAACAAGGTACATGTCGACGAGCACGAGCAAAGCACATGTCGACGAGCATGACCACGAACAAGGTACATGTCGACAAGCAAGATCAAAGTACATGTCAACGAGCACGAGCATATTCTAATTCAACGCACCGAGAGTAATTACAACAATTATGTCAAATGTGTAGCATAATTAGCGTCAATCAGAGGCCACAAATGGAAGCAACTATTAATTATGAAAGACTTTCCATAATGACTTTTGTAACGATTTAGTTGACCATCACGAAGTAAATTATGCACGTGTTTTGTTTAGATTTCTCTATAAATATGGCTCTAAGATCATCATTGTAAGGATTCAAACATTTACACAATCAATAGACTTTACTTAAGTCTCAGCTCTTGTAATATAAGACCTGGGTAAATTTCGGTGTTCTTTACGTATTTCCACACATTTATTCGAGTAATTTTATATTATTTGTTATCCTGATCCAAGCCACATACGAGAATAATCAGGTAATAACAATAATCACTTTTAAAATAAAGTGTCTCACTTTTCAAAAAGTTTCCTTAAAATCATATACTTTATTTCTTAAAAAAATACACTTCACAATAAAAAAATACACTTCACATATACTTTATTTATTAAAATATGATAAAATAATCTCTTGTAGAACTTCTTTTCTTATTTGCAAGAAGTGTAAGTATCGAAGAGGTCGTCCATAAAATTTGGAAGCCCAAACGACGATAAAATAGTGTCCTGCAAGACTTTTTCTTTAAAAAATTATTTCTGCACCATAACTTCATCATCGTTTTTAATTTTTACTCACACAAGATAGTTTATAATGTTCAGAGAGCGTCCATTAGTATTAATACCAATTTACAGCTGTCGTTAATCATGTACTTAAAGAAGTCACTTTTTTTTAAAAAAAATATTTATAATATAAAAGTGATACTATAGTATTTATTTAAGAGTGTGGGTTTTATATGAAAATATTTTATGATAAACTTGTCATGAAATTGTTTAACAGTATCAAATGTTTGGTTAAGTGTATCAAAATATTCATTAATGAATCAAAAGTTGGGGTTGATAAAATTTAGAACAATTATAATTAACATAATATAATGGAAAATTGCCCCTCAAGTACCAATATTTCAATAATCTTCCCCTTAACATACTTCCCTTTATTTCTTTACTACTAGCACACAAGTCTAGAAAATGTAAACTCCCTCCCCATTTGCCCCACCAGTCCACCACCCCACCCATCACCCAAGTAAGTACCTCTTTCTCTCTCTCTCTCTCTCTCTCTCTCTATTTTTATTTTATATTGTGCAATAAATTGTTAATATTTGTGTCTAATTATAATTTATAATAATTATAATTACTTTATTTAAATAGACTAGTTTTTCATTTATATTACTAATTATTAAAAAACAAAATATTCATAAGTTCAAAAAAAGTTAAAGTTCAAACGTTTGTAATCATAATTCAAATTTATTGATTGTTAAAGTTCAATTATAAATTCATTCCAACTACTCTCTCTCTCTTCTCTCCTTCACTCACTCTCTCTCCTTTATCAATCAAATGTCAACAATCAATTCAAGACTCATAATTATTTTTCTTTTTTTTAAATTTTATATACACTTAATTTCTTACAATTTTATTTTAATTTAAAATACTATTCTTTTATGAATTAATTTTTTCCTCCTTTTACAACAATTTTAAACTTTTAATAATCAATTCAACCACCATAATATTTTTTTAAATTATATATACACTTTATTACTTACAATTTTAACTTTAAAATACTATTCCTTATTAATTTATTTGAATTCATTTTCCCCTCATTTTATAATATTTTTTATTTTAAATATATTAATATTTAATGTTTTACTAACATTTTATTTGAATTCATTTGAATTCAGTAGTAAAAGTTAAAAACGAATTTCTAAAAATTCCACAGGAACATTAATAAGTTCAAAAAAATAAGTAAAAGTTCAGGTCAAATAAATAATAAGTTCAATTACAAATTGATTACAAGTTCATATTTTATGATAACAAAATACATGCAAAAAACCCAAAAATTAAATGTTAACCAATTACATTGAATATAAAAAAAATCTCATTTGTTGTTTTCCCAAGCCTCTCTTTCTTTTCTGTAATTTAGTCCTCAATTGAAGAGTCTTCTAGCAATGAATATATAAAACCACTCATCATCGAATTTACCATCTCAAAAGGATGATATCTTCAATTTAAATTTACAATTCAAAGATAAAAATTAGAAAAATTAATATAAGTAAAAGTTCAAATCAAATAATTAATAAATTCAATTTCAAATTGATAAGTTCCATTTTAAAATTTATGGATATTAAAATACATCCAAAATTAACTGAGATAACTAATACATTGATGAAGAAGGCAACTATTAAAGTTAAATCACTTTCTATCAGGTAAAATATGCATGCCCCCTGCAAAAGAAATTGCAAAAAATTTCACAGATGGAACTTGTTAAGAAAACTACAAAAAGTTCAATGAGATAATAATTAACAAAATGTTAGGATTGAAATATTGGAAAAAAATTAGAAATTCGATTAATATTCGAATAAATAAATCCGCCACACTTCATCAAAATCCACAAATGCATTATTAATTAAAAATGGAAACCTACAAAACCCACTTCATCAAAACCGACAACTTGTTAATCAAATTATATACGTAAAAAAAATCCCAACAAAATTGCTAAACTCTCATGCCTTCAATTAAAGAAAATGGACTGAATAATTTTTAAAAATGGCATTTGGGCCGAAAACTGAAGTCACCATTGAAACATTGGTTCTGCAATTAGAAAAGGAAGAAGAAGATGACACTTAATTTGAGTTCCTTTTCCCTGTAAAAAATCAAAATCTTGACAGCAAACCCACCAAATCAAATTGCAGACAATAAATCCACTAAAAATTAAAATCTTTTCAAAAAAAAAAAAAAACTCCCATGTAGACAAAAAGAAAATCCACAAACCCACATCCTTTGTAGAAAAATCAAAATCAAAACATAAATCAACAGGCATCATTAAAAACAAAAAGAAAATTTGTAAAAAAAGAAGAAACACCCAATTGCCTCTGTTTTCAGCTTGCTCATCACAGAAATCAATGGCTCAAACGACTCAAGCTTGCCGCCGCTGGAGGAGAAACTGCAGAAATCAACACGACCGTAAATCGCCGCCATCGCGCCTGGAAGATGTCTGCGCTGGAACCTCTGAATTTTCCACACCTCAGTTTTCAGCCGCAGAACCCACCTCCGCCACCGATGGTCGCCGACAGCAGCAAAAACAGCCAGAAGATAAAGAGAGACAGTGAAGCCGTCCATTGTTCTCACGGAAACGCCCGACTGCGCTGCCGTCTCCAGGCTTCTGCTTGCAGTGTGGATGGAGTGTCGTTTCAACCTGCATCAAGGCTCCGATGGTTGAGTGATTTCCGGCGTAGGAGGGAAGATGAGAGAGGAGAGAGTATTTTTACTTTCTGAAAATTTGAAATGGGTTCTCCTGTTTAATCACAAAGAGAGAGAAGAGATGTGATCTGAGATTAAAGAGAGAGGAGATAGATAAAAATGTGTCAAATGGGTGGGTTAGATGGGTTACCCTAACTTTTTCAGAAATAGGGGCATGTGATGGAAGAATTGTGTACTATTCGCACTGAGGCGTAAAAAAATTTTTGGTTATGTCTTGAGAGGAAAAATGTCTTATAGATGGTATCCTACAACAACTCATCCTAATATTATTGACCCAAAATTTTTATTCTTCTGATGAGATTTTTGATACATCTAATCAAATATTTGATACTTTAAAACTGGTTCATGATAAACTTATCATGAATTATTTTCATAAAAAACTTTACTTTCATTTAATAATATCTTAGATTTTATAAAATAATAGTATATATATATCCTGATATTAATTTATAAGTACCAATGATATCACAAAATAAATCTCATAATATCATTGACTATTATATTGATATACATATAACCAGGTGAGTTAGCTCACCTGGCCACCGGGCTCCTCACTTGAGTGAGTGACCCGGGTTTGATTCCCTTTGGGAACGAATAGGAAGGAGATATAAGTGTATGGAGATTTGGTGAACTAACTTCTAACCACTAACAACTAACATTTACCGATAAAAAAAAATATTGATATACATATAATATTATAAACAAATTTCACAATATTTATATTTGAAGATGTGAATTGAGTTGAGTAGACTCTTTATTTTTGTTTCATCCAGAAGCTTACAAGTCACGTCAGAGAAATAAGAGAACAGGATTTTTTCCAAGAAGGCATGCATGAGGCTGTCCGAGATCAACAATGATAATGATGATGCCAGTCAACAATAGTATGTGGAGGCATATAAGAATTTGTGGAAAAGTTACGCTCCAAGAAGAGTTCAAATGATTGTGCGAAAAATATTGAAAAAAAGAACTAATTAATGAGGACCGAGCTCAAGGAAATAGAACTAGATAATGGGGTGTCTACTTTGTGGCGTCGGTGAGGAGAACTTAATGCATCGATCTCTTCTTTGATTGTACGTTCGGTAATAACATTTGCTCTAATATCTATTCTTGGACGAATGTGAGAACAGTTGTTGCTTATAAAAGCCTAATAATATATTTTAATCAAATACAATGCCCTACTTGGCTAAGGTAAAATTAATAAAGAAAAATTGCGGCAACATTTTGAATTTGTGTATTTGGTTATTATAGAAACGTAGAAATGAACTAGTGTTTGAAGAAAAAGTGATAGATGTTGGGATGAAATAATGGCTCGAGATCATGGTTGTCTTTGATTATCTTTTTTAGATCATGCTTTTTGTGTATGGAGAAATAGTCTCAATAATAGTTGTGAATTATTCTGTTGATGGCCTTTTATTCATTAGTTTGTGTACTACTACACATTTGAGCTTATAGACCTCTACTTAGAATTCTACCAGATACTATTTAGAGATCGTTTCTAATTCGAAAAATATTAAAAAAAAAAAATGTATACCTTATATAGTGGCCGGTTTCAAACGGCTCTACCAAAAAAAATTTAAAAAATAGAAAAAATGGTTACAGAGCGGTTTTAAAAAAAATACTGGTGGGAGTACCCCTTGTACTTCCTGTTGAATGAAATTTTCTCTGATAAAACAAAGAGTAAATTTGTATGAGAGCAGTATCACTTATAAATTGTGTTACTCCTTCTGTCTCGATATAAGCTTTTCGTTGCTTTTGAGCACACAGGTTAAGACAAATGTTAAAATGATAGTTAGAGTATAAGTAATGTGTTGAAAAATAATGAAAAAAATGTAAAAAATAATGAAAATAATAAAAAAAATTAATAGTAGTTTAAAAAAAAGACAAAAAAGTATGAAAAGTTTATAGACAAAAAAGTATGCAAAGTTGTAAAATGAAAGTTTACAGTGGGATGAAAGGAGTGTTTAAAAAAAAAAAGTGCGTGTAAAGTATTTTAAGGCAAAAATTATAAAAAAAAATGCTACATCACTTTAGAAAATATAAAATGTAATATCATTTTAAAGCAAATTTTGAAAAAATGGTACTCCCTCCGTTTCACTATAAGTTGCTCATTTTGTCATTTTCGTCTGTCCCACTATATGTTGTTCATTTGTCTTTTTACCTTTTTAGGAAACTACTGTTCACTTCTTTATTATTATTTTCAATATTTTTTACATTATTCCCATTACTTTTTCATTTTTCTCCATCACATCACATGTACTATATTAATATTTTTATATACTTCTTAATACTCGTGCCCAAAATGTATGAGCGACTTATAAGGGGACGGAGGGAGTATATTTTATATTAAAATATTATAACGCATGTACTAAAAAAATAATAGGCGTACTATAAAACAATACTACATCCAACCCATAAAAGTTGTGATATTTTTTAGGGGACAATTTTAAAAAAAAGTTTAATGAGTAAAATATGTAGTATGAAGAATGTAAGGTAGAGATTTTGAGGGTGGAGATTTAAAAAAAAATTTCATTTTGGGAGCATCCAACTTTTGTGGAACAAATTAAAAATAAAAGTATGCAAAACTCTTGCGGGACGGAGTAATAATACACAATCTTTTGAAAAATAGAAAAGTAGGCTTGCTTGCAGTTTAAGTCACAACTTTGTTTTAAAATTACTTTTTAAGCTAAAATTTTGGATCTTGTTGAAAAAACTTCAAGTTATTTTTTTTTTTTTGTTATTAATACGAGTAGATATGTCATTGCTCGAAGCTTACGTGGCTCTTACATGACAATTACCCATAAAAACTTAAATAACATGGTAAAAATTTAAAGTTTTAATTGCAATTTAAATCACAATCTTTTTTGAAATTGCATTTTAAGCTTAATTTTTTGATTTTATTAAAAAAACTTCAATTTATTTTTTATTTTTTGCGATTAATTAAGGATAACAGGCACATTTGTCTCTATATGGTTCTTATGTAACGTCTATGTGACAATAATCCACAATAAAGATTAAATTACGTTACAACGATCCTTGTCGAGATACCCATCGCTATCTGATCGCACAATCAAAGATGAATTGCCATGAATGTGGGAGCTAGCAGCGATTGTACCACACCTCTGTTGATAGAATTTACTAATTGTGTTCGTTTATGTGGCTTTACGACGGATTAATTCTACCAAACAATAATCTTATGATTTTATGTTCTTGGGGAGGGAGAGTAGAGAGTTTAGAGAGAGAAATATTGCAATGAAGATTGTATTGATTGTGTGGAAATATGAGAGTGTCCCTTGAATAGTACAAGAGAGGTCTTATTTATAGGTGTGTGAGTGTGAGACGGCACCTTACGAGCCTATGTGGCTTCCGGTGTTGATGAGGGTTCCTTGCCCTCGTCTTGATCTCTCACACTGCTTCCCCCTATCACGCCTCGTCCTACTACTATGACTTAGACTAGATGAGCCTCATTAAAATCCTCGTCGTACACCACCCTTGTGGATAAACCGGACGGAGGGAAAAAGAGCGCACCATCGGGGTCCTATAGACTAAGGGCGAGCTCCCATGCCTTGTCGGATTCCAGAGTACTGCAAAGTGACGGACTTCGGTGAGGTGAGCTCTGGGCGAGCTCTCCCACAAGCGGGCAAAGCGAGCTCGGGCGAGCTCTCCAACAGGCGGGCGAGCTCTGGACCTTCCCCGGCTCGGATGGGCCCTGGAGACCTGGCAAGCCTTAGGGATTATTTCTGAAACCGACGTATTAGTTCGCCATGTCAACAACCTCATCTTTTCAACTCTTTCCTTGTCAAACCATATGAAGAAGATATTATACTATGTTTAGGGCTTTATGTGATTATATTTGTTCATATGTTTTGCATGCAAAGTCTGTTGTTGGGTATATAATTATTTGATTTTATTATGTTTAAATCATGATATTAATTGGAGGCTTAAATTTGTATTTAGCGTAAATCCCGAATAGATCCGCGTTGAAAACCCAACAACTGGTATCAGAGCCGGTTTCGGGCTCTATACGTTAAATTGTAATTTAAGTGTTTAATATTAAATTTGAAAATTGGATAGTAGAATTGCTAGATCTTTTTTGCAGGTATCCAATTGTCATGGTATTTAATATTTATTTATGCATGCATGTATGATGATGCGGTTTTAAAATCTGATTCGTTCGGATTGTTTTTCCCGTGAGAAAATCCACGGGTAGACTAGGATGTTTTTATGTAATAGACTAGTCTAGACGATAGGTTTATTTATTTTTCATAAAATAAATTATAACCGATCGAAGACGAAGAATGGAGATTTTAAGGCCCGGAGACTAAGTTGGTGAAATTTTGTTGCGGTCGAGTGGGAGTTTAATCGAGACGGACGATAAAGCTTGAAGAAATAAGATGATTACGATATCTCGTAGTCAAAACGAGAAATTAAACCATGACAATTGGATATAACATGCCAATTTGTTTAATTTGTTTTGATGCATGCTTTATTTATTTAATTTGATTAAATATTTGATTGCATGAATATCGTGATGAAAAATTTCAACTCCGAAAATTACTAAGTATGTTTTAAATATAATTCGGTATTTTATTCTAGATAATAAAATTGAATTATTTGACCTCCATGATTTATTTGTTTGTGAAGTCTTTTGGCTACGCATTGGCAAACGCCTCTCTCCCTATCGGATAGGCCAAAAGATAAGTTCACATGAACAAATTCCCAAAAGGATGATTGTGGATTATTATTAGTGGCGCTATTGACCCTCTCATCGAGTGGCTTGCTCAAAACAAAGTGATAATCCTGTATTTAATCATGGTTAATACTTAGGTATAAAATTGGCATTTTATTACTCCCCATCGGAGTCCCTACCGATTTTATATGGTCAAGTGAGAGCCGACTATTTATTTTTGAAATTAAAAGTTTGTAACTGTTCTTGTTTGTAACTTGCTTAAATGTGTTTGCATAAACGTCCACACTCATCGTGGCTTATGTGAACTGTTTTAAGATGTCGGCCGATTTATGCTATGTATTTTTTTTAGATTTTATACAAAGCATAATCGAAATTTTGTGATAATCTTTGCGAATCGATGTATTTATTGATGCAATGTAAGTTTTATTTCAGTTCAGCATGTCGTCTCCTTTTAATCCACTGTTTACGATACTTAAAGATAACAAATTGGAAGGTGAAAACTATGTTGATTGGAAACGTCACTTATTTATTGTCCTAACCGCACAACAACACAAATGGGTTCTTGACACCCCAAAGCCCCCTACGCCTACGGATGATGCAGATGTTACCGAAAGGGAATATCATAGGGAGTGGATGAAATCCGATGAAATGGTTAGGTGTACCATCTTGGATTTAATGTCAGATGTGTTGCAACACCAACACCAAGACATAGAATCCGCTTCTGATATGATGCTAAACCTTAAGGTGATGTTCGCTCATCAGAATCGTACGGCTAGGCAAATCACCATGCGAGATATGTTGTCGCTGAAAATGGTGGAGGGAACGCCCGTAAGGGATCACGTTCTCAAAATGATGGGCTACCTCAACAAGTTAGAGGTACTTGGAGCGGAATATGATGCGGAAACGCAAGTTGATTTCGTTCTCCATTCTCTACCGAAAAGCTTTGAGCAATTCCAGTTGAACTATATGATGAATAATCAAGAGTTCACGTTGGCACAACTCTTGCAAGCTTTGGTATCGGCGGAGACACTCATGGGACACCAAACTCAAGTCTTGGTGGCAAGCGGTCCGACTTCTTCCGCACCGAAAGGTGGGAAGAAGAAGAAGAAGAAGACTAAAGGCCCGAACCAAGCTAAGGGTAAGGTGACTAATGAGGGAGGGGTCAAGAAAGCTACCAAAGGGAAGTGTTTCAACTGCGGTGAGAAAGGACATTGGAGGACGGCCTGTCCCAAGCTAAAGAAGGCCGGGAAGAAAGGTAATTCTCATGCACTTGTTGTTGAAACTTATTTAGCGGCGTATGCTTCCCATTCGTGGGTAGTGGATACGGGAGCCACTGATCATGTATGTTTCACTTTACAGGGGTTCCGGAAAACCCAGCAACTTAGTGCGAATGAGATCCTCATCACATTGGGCGATGCTACGAGGGTAGCGGCTGTCGCAG
Source organism: Prunella vulgaris (assembly GCA_026898435.1). NCBI lineage: Eukaryota > Viridiplantae > Streptophyta > Magnoliopsida > Lamiales > Lamiaceae > Prunella > Prunella vulgaris. The sequence goes on from JAPKLY010000312.1 coordinate 225,500, forward strand.
TGGGAGACGTGCACCTATTTTTTGAAGATAGAGTTTTAGTATTAAAGGATGTTCTTTATGTTTCCAGTTTTAGGAAGAATTTAATTTCGGTTTCTAAATTTTACGTTGATGGATACTCAGTTTCTTTTAATAATATGGTTGTTATTTTTTGAAACGATGAGTTCATCTGTTCGGGAACATTGGTGAATAATCTTTATACTATTAAAAGTGCACATCACACACAAAATGCTTCTTATAACACATCGACTGTTTCTAAGAAAAGAAATTTTTCTTCAACCGTGAACGAAACACTTCTATGGCATCTAAGACTTGGTCATATTAATATAAAGAGAATTCAAAGGTTGGTGGCGGACGGCTCGTTGGAGTATCTCCATGTTGAGCCATTTCCAACATGTGAATCTTGTTTAGAGGGGAAAATGACCAAGAGGGCCTTCGGGGCCAAGGGGAATAGAGCTAATGAAGTGTTAGTAATCGTTCAAACTGACGTATGTGGGCCAATGTCGGTTCAAGCTAGAGGAGGTTTTGAGTATTTCGCTTTTACGGATGATTACTCAAGATATGGGTATGTTTACCTTATGCGGCGCAAATCAGAAACCTTTGATAAATTCAAAGAGTTCAAAGCCGAGGCCGAGAAACATAGGACAAAGAGTATCAAGTTCCTACGATCGGATCGTGGGGGCGAATATCTCAACAATGAATTTTTGACCTACTTGTCAAGTGAAGGGATTGTATCCCAAATGACCGCACCCGGTACCCCTCAACAAAATGGGGTTGCGGAACGAAGAAATAGAACTCTTTTAGAAATGATCAGATCCATGATGAGTTATTCGGAGTTACCCAAGTCGTTTTGGGGCTATGCCTTGGAAACAGTGGCTCACATTCTAAACTTGGTGTCATCCAAATTGGTTCCTAAAACTCCCACAGAATTGTGGACCGGGCGTAAGCCTAGTTTGAGACACATAAGGATTTAGGGGTGTCCGGCATATGTGTTGGACAAGGAAGCCAGAAAATTGGATCCACGTTTGGAATTGAGGTTGTTTGTAGGATACCCCAGAGGAACGAAAGGGGGTATGTTTTATAGTCCCAAGGACCAAAGAATCGTAATTAGTACGCATTCTAAGTTCTTGGAAGAAGACTATGTGAACAATAGAAAGCCCAAAAGTGAGATTACCTTAGATGAAATAAAAGGGCCTAATCCTATACCAAGGGTACAAGTTGATGTACCACGCGACACACCAACACAACGGGAGTCTCGTCGTAGTGGGAGGGTTGTGAGACAACCCGAGAGATTCATATTCGTGGGAGAGTCGTCTAACTTGGTCCCTGGGGAAAATGAATTAGACCCATGGACATATGACGAAGCACTCCAAGACAAGGATGCAGATTCTTGGCAAACAACAATGAAAGCCGAGATGGGGTCTATGCAAATGGATGTCATGACAGCGTTCCTTAATGGAAGTCTTGAAGAAGAAATCTATATGAATCAACCCGAAGGTTTTATTGAAAAAGGTCAAGAGCACCTTGTATGCAAGCTTAAGAGGTCTATCTATGGACTTAAGCAAGCATCGCGAGCTTGGAATCAATATTTTGATCAAGTAATAAAATCTTATGGTTTTGATCAAAATGAGTTCGAGAGTTGTGTGTACAAGAAATGTGTCAGAACTGTCGTGGTATTCTTGATACTATACGTAGACAACATTTTGCTCATTGGAAACAATGTAGCGGTGTTATCAGACGTAAGGGTATGGTTGTCAAATCAGTTTGATATGAAGGACTTAGGGGAAGCCGGTCATGTCTTAGGGATCAAAATTACTCGAGATCGCAAGAAAAGAATGATCGTCTTATCGCAAGCTTCATACATAGATACTGTTTTGAAACGGTTTAGCATGCAGAATTCCAAGAAAGGTTTTGTACCTTTTAGACATGGAATTCATCTATCGAAAGAGATGTGTCCGAAGACACAAGAAGAGATAGATTGCATGAAAGGCATCCCATATGCTTCGGCAGTTGGAAGCCTCATGTATGTTATGCTATGTACGAGACCGGATATCTGCTTTGCCGTAGGCATGGTAGCATGATATCAAAGTAACCCCGGGAAAGAGCATTAGACGACTGTTAAAAACATTCTGAAATATCTCAAGCGAACTCGAGATAGAATGTTGGTTTATCAGTCAGATAGTCTAATCCCCGTTAGTTATTCGGATTCAGATTTCCAATCAGATATAAATTCCAAATAGATCTACCTCGGGTAATTTGTTTAGTTTGGGGAAGGAGTCATGATATGGTGAAGTGTGCATCACTGATTCTACCATGGAAGCCGAATAAGTAACTGCTTATGGAGCAGTGAAGGAATCGGTTTGGCTCAAGATCTTCAAAGTGGACTTGGATAAAATTCCGAATTTGTCTAACATTGTAATGCTAGGACAGTTGCAAATTCAAGGGAACCAAGAGTCCACAAGGCCAACAAACACATTTAAGGATATACAATCTTAGACGAGAAATCGTTGAGAGAGGAGATGAAGATATGGCAAAGATCGCATCGGAAGACGACCTAGTTAATCCTCTCACAAAGTGTCTGCCTCTATGTACATTCGAGAGACATGTGGGAGGAATGGGAGTCAAGTGTGTTGCCAATCTGCTTTGAGTATAAGTGGGAGAAATTATTAGGAGATGTGTAGTACATAGATATGTTGTAGTATACTTAAAAGCAGACTTTGAGTATAAGTGGGAGATTGTTAAGGTTATACTAGAAAGTATGCTTTTACTTTGTATAACTAAACTGAATCTTTGAGCTTTATCTGAAATAAATCTTTTATCATTGTGCTTTAGATAAATATGAATGTTATTTATTTATTGCAATCCGTTCATATAATAGTACAAGTTACACTATAGATAAATGTGATGATCCCCGGATAACTCACAGCAAGATCACATTATCAGTTTCTTGTAATAAGTACTAAATTCACAACCTAGATGGGATTTGAACACCCCATTGGTAAACGGTTGATGTGTAGATCCCAGATTGGCTTATCTTGACCAAGGAATTGCACTAGTGAATGATGATGCATTGAAGAGGACCTACAGAGAGGTAATTCTTCCGTACTGATTTATGGGATGAAGAATTAGACCTCAGTGGTTGTTTATTTCTAAACTTCTGTCCCTTAAATAGGACTATGTGTGATCCGTGCGTGGCACTTTAATTTGTTATGGGTAGAGAGTCAATAAGACTCAATACTTTGCATCTTGGGTGACGTCATTGAGAACATGATAGTTGTTAAGATTTAATACAGAGGAACGTGTGCTTGGAGAGTCTTGCATGATTAGTCCCCTTGGTGGGCTCTAAACATTCGTCATACTAAATTTTGCAAGTGGAATTTGTTTCCGGTATGATGATAAAGAAGAGTTGTCCTTACTCCAAGGATAAGATGTTAAATTAATTAAAGCGTTCAGTGGCTTGATTAATTAACGGACAAGAGAATCTTAAACACGGGAAATAATGACCGGGAGCCATATGATTGTAATATGGGTTAAGATGGATAGTGCAACATTAATCCTATAGTGGAGTGAGATTAATGTTAATGGGTTGAATGACATTGGGCTCAATGTTAGAATTCAAGGCTCATTGGGAGGTCCAATCTTAATTCTCCTAAAGGCCCCTCAAGTAGCCCAATTAAATGTCCAACAATGAATAAGGTGATTAAATAAAAGAAATAATTTTGGGCCCAACTTATCATGTTTTTTTCGAAAATTATGTATAATATATTAGTGAGAGATTTTATGAAAAATAGATATGTATCTTGTATACAAGAATGTCTAATAAAATCAAGATCTCATGGAATTATATACATATTGTTTTTTTCGAAAATAATGAAGGAAGAAATATCAAGAATTTATTTAGTATTCAAGATTATCAAGATTAGAATATTTTATATTCATGATAATCAAGATTTGAAATATTAGATATTCAAGATCTTGTATTCTCACTATAAATATGAGATGATACAAGACTTCATATGACATTATCATAAGGAAGCAATTTTCAAAAATTGCAGCTTCTTTTGGGCAACAAATATTTTTTCTTTCCTTGTGTTGTGATTATTCGTGTGACCTCCCACCGGGTGTACGAATAAGGACAAGGGAATACTTGAGAAGACTTTTGGGTTAATCAAGAAAAGCATTTAAGTAGGACGCCTTTTGTCTCAGAAAGTGCATTTCACCAAGGAAACAAAGAACGTCTTTTGTCTCAGAAACTGTCTTTTCTCCAGGAGGTATAATTCACTAAATCCCTTAGTTCCCATGTTTAGGGTTTTATGTGATTATATTTGTTCATATGTTTTGCATGCAAAGCCTGTTGTTGGGTATACAATTATTTGATTTTATTATGTTTAAATCATGATATTAATTGGAGGCTTAAATTTGTATTTATCGTAAATCCCGAATAGATCTGCGTTGAAAACCCAACACTTAATTCATATGATGTAGTTTATTTAATAAGGCATGTGGAGGGTTTTTAGCAGCTTTATTGTGCTAGGCCTAATTCTTATGTTCCTGATGAGTCATTTAAGACTATTTATTATAAACCTCCAATATTTGATGTTAGTGTGAAGTCAAGTCGTGCCATATTTTTTAGGGTTAATTCTATATAAATACACCACTTTTTACTCAACTTTCAATTTAATCCTGAGATTTACGATTTTTTAAAAATATCCCAACCTTTTAAAGAGTTCCAATTCGATACACATTTTTTTCTTCCAGCCAGCAAATGATGATGTGTCTCGCCGGAGCTGCAACGCTGGCGTACACGTGTGAAATTATTTTTTTTATATATTTTTTTCACATCTTATATTAATATATATATATATAACAAAATTTTTGTTTCCGCCGTGTTCTATCATCTGAAACAGGGCTCCCGACTGAGGTTCCCTTACGAGGAGGGCGCCGCCGTATTGCTGCCGTCGTTGCCTCCACTGGAAATAGGGGATCTGCCAAGATTAAAATTTTGTTATATATATATATATATATATTAATATAAGATGTGAAAAAATATATAAAAAAATAATTTCACACGTGTACGCCAGCGTGGCAGTTCCAGCGAGACACGTCATCATTTGTTGGCCGGAAGAAAAAAAATGTGAATCGAATTGGAACTCTTTAAAAGATTGGGATTTTTTACAAAACTCTTAAGTTTAGGATTAAATTGAAAGTTGAGTAAAAGGTAGTGTATTTATATAGAATTAACCCTATTTTTTATAAGACGTATGATGAGTCAAATAACTATTATTTTATCATTATTAATGATAGTTATTTTGCGGACAATTCAATGAACTATTTGTTCTATCGCCACAAAATTTTGGGTCATACTCTATCGTAGATATTTTTAAGATGGAGTATTTAGTAGCACTACTTTCTTCTTTATGAGATGAGATCTCTTTCAATTTGAAGACGAATAGTTTCAAAAAAAAAGAGAATGATGAAGATGAGATCGTTATCACAATCTTGGTTGATTTTAAGAAGATTTAGAGAATCATATTAATTATGGGAGTAAGTCTCCTGTGCACCAATTACACGGTGCAACTCAAGTTTATTTTTAAAAAGTTATACAATTTATTACTGAAAAGTTGCACAAATTATTACTGAAAAGTTACACTATAAAAGATACACTTTTCAGTAATAACATGTGTAACTTTTCAGTAATATTTTGTGTAACTTTTAAAAAATGAACTTGAGTTGCACCGTGTAACTGGTGAATACAAGACTAATCCTAATTATGGAGATTATATTTTATTGAAGTGGTGTGTGGGTGTGTGTGTATTCTGTTTTACAAAATGTTATTAAGAATATTGGAACACTTTGTATAATATTTACACAGCGGAAGACTTAAATAGAAACTTGCAAACAAAATTCAAAACTTTTCATACACTATAAATAGTGTATGGATGTCTCATGACAAAACTTAACTAAATTAAATAGTGATACAAATAACAAACAATCAGATCTAACACATGAGATCTACATAGAGAACATACTCCTTAAATACGATCTATAAAGTGTATGTCTAACATATCAATAGCCTAGTCGCGACTCTATGGAAAGTTGTGTATTGTAAAGCGCAAGAATTATGAAACAACATTGTTGTGAAGCACAGTAGCTATCGAGCAATGTGAAGAACGATCATGTCTAAAACTTAGACTTGCTATGCTGTAGACTCGATGGGGTTGGACTTGATTTTGTGTTTCTCATGCATCTTCTATATATAAGTAACATATTCTGCATATGAACTATATAAAAATCACGATTATCATGATCTAGAACCTCCTTCAACTAAGGTCCACTTCCTTTGAAACCGCCCATGAAGTCCTCAACTTCTCACTCTAAATTCCGCAATCACCTGAGCAAAATGTCTTGAATCTTTACCATACATGTTTAAGGCATTGAGAAACAGCATACAAAATTTGGAGTTGATTTTAGAAGAAATGGCAAATTCTAATGTTGTTAAAATATGTTGTAACATATTATACAACAAAATATCAGCATTTATTATTCAATTTTCTTATTATTTTGATTTAATTAAATTATTTCTTAGATTAGTTTTTTTTACTATTTAAATTAAAATAATTTATTGTTATTCAGTTGAATATGAATTAAATATTTTATCATTCATACCGAATCAATGAAAATTTTGAAAAGTTCTCTTTATATGAATTCAAGCCTTGTCTACGTAACTAATACGATTAAAATTGAAAAGTGACAATTGTTGACAATACTTTAATACAGATAATATTACTTTCTTTAAGAAATATAAACCCAAAATAAAAAATGCTGCATACAGAATATAATTACTTTCCTTCTGACCTCTGTCAAAAAAATCAAAATGTATCTCCATTAATAAAAGAAAAAATAAAACAGCTACCAGTACCACCACCTGATTTGATTTTAATTGTGGATGGGTACTTACTTCCCTGAGTATAAAAATGCCTAGATCCGTTGTTCTCAAATGTACTTGACACTGCAGTGGGTCAATCACTGCCTCTAATTTTAAATAAATACTACTACTAAAACAGATTTTCAAGAAAGCAAATATCCTAAAACGAGGTTTTGCAGGAAAGTACTAATGTATACAGCTAAAATTGGGAATATTCTTTTTTAACGGAAAGAACAAGGCTTTATATTAGTGGTCAATTTACTTAATTTTTAAAAGTTTATTCATATCATACATTAACTGTAAAATATAAAATACAATAGAGAATGACTAAATATACTATGCACTTGATGCATGCATGGTACAATTTATATGTAAAAATTACTCATAATATTATATAAAAATTGCTTTTATTTATATTGAAAAGAAGTCTTCCATCATTATATAATATTTCTATTACAATGATTATTTTAGTAAATTTAAGATTTACTATATTTTAATTATAATAAAAATAATCTTTTAAAAATATACTTAAATAGAACAATGTTGTACATTGAGAATTGAATCATTCCAATCCAAGCACTCATTTCTTATCTTTTGAGTTTTTCTATGGCATTTATTTTGTTGGGTTAATTTATTTTCATCTAAAAGAACAACTTTTCCTTTCCTAAAAAATAATACATCAAACTCATGCTTTCGGTAAAGAAAAATAATTTAATCCATCAAACTCATGGAGAAAATGTTTAGCTTACAGGTAATTGTGTTATTGAAGTTCAAAATTGAGTTGAGGTTTTCTGGAGTTAAAGCTAAAGCTCACTTAATTATATTGAAATTTATTAAAAATTATGTATTGAACCTAACGAGTCAAGCTTGAACTGACTCATTGGTAAGTTAAGTATGTTATGAACTCAAACTCGTTCTTCTAACAAATAAAGGAGTTGAATTTTACACAACATAATAATGCACGTTAAACGATGTGACAAGTAGGGATGGCAAATGGAGCGGATCGGGGCAGATACCTCAATATCCATGTCTGCTCCGCGCTCTGCCCCGCTGATCCGCCCTGCTCCATGCTCCACTGCGGGGCAGCATTTTGAGATCCATGCCTGCCCCGCGCGGGGCGAATCTGATCTGCCCTGCTCCATCTATTAAATTCTCATAATTTTACAAAATAAATATATTAAAAAACTAAAGGTAAAATATTAAAAATTCACAATTTAATCAACAATAATCCATCTAAATCACCAAATCATATCCAAGATTTGATTATTTTAAAAATATATATATAATTCTATATATTATATATATATATATATAATATTATATATAATTAATATTATATGGAGCGGGGCGGAGCGGAGCGGGGCGGATAAGGGCAAAAAATATGTTGATCCATGCCTGATCTGCTCCATTCTCAAAACGGGGCAGATCGGGGCCGATCCAAATAGAGCGGGGCGGATTGGATCAACTGCGGGGCGGGTCGTTTTGCCATCCCTAGTGACAAGTATAATTTTTTTAAAATTATAAAAATACCAAATAATATTCACAGTCAAAACCTTTTTCCGATCTTAATACGATTTAAGAATACAAATTCTGAATAAAACTATAATCTAAATTTAAAGATAAATCGTATTGAATCATTGACTGGACACAAGACTAAAAACGCGTTTTAAAGAAAAAATATTTCACACATCCCAAAACTATTTACACACGATGATACACGAATAAAAAAATAGAGTATATAAATACGAAGATAGTAATATATTTTATAAACGTTTATAAGTATATAATAATTTTTTAAGTGTATAAAAGTAAAATTAATACGCCTAAATAAGATAAGTGTAAAAGTAGAATTGACACACACCAGTATTACTCCATATTAATGTGAATATTAACTATTCATCTTCAACTCCAAAAGTGAAGCAGAAGAATAAATAAATGCGTGTGTAATTTGCAGAAGATTTGGAAAAAGTAGAGTGATGTCACAATGTGATAGCCATCTGAAACGGCGCCGTAAGAAGCAGGCACGAATATCAACAGACTAGGCAATTGGTACAATCTAGCAACACCCTTTTCCCTCCACCATGGTTTTTATTCTCACCATCTCTATGGACATCCAACTACTGTGTCATATCATGATATTAATATGCATGCAAATGGCTGCATCAGCCATCATTCCTCCCCCCCCCCCCCCGAACATTTTTTATTTCTATTAATCCCCCCCCCCCCCTCCCTCTACTCCCCATTCTCATCATCACTCTCATCTCTTCATATTTCTTCACTCACTTTATCCATGGCTAAAACTACGCCTTCTGCCCTCATCTGCATGTTGCTCCTCCTAACCCTCTTCGTTCAAGACTTTGCAGGTCTCTCTCTCTCTCTCATGTACATGCAAGTTGATATTTTTTAATTCAAAAACTAATACTAATGTCCTTTGTTGATCTTTTGCAGAGTGCTGTTGCAGGGGAGCTAGCACGTTGGAAGTTCACCGACAGGTTTCTTCCCTAATCTGCATGCCTAATTCAGTTTATATATATGTGTAACTTACTTTCTGATACATCTCAACCTCTCGTCAGATACTTTTGGAGATGAAGAAGAACATGGCCTTGAAGAATGGAGTCCCTAATCTCGCTGCTGGAAATGGGAACAATCAGATGGAACTCAGGAGAGTTCCGGCGGGCCCCGACCCGCTTCACCACAACGGCCAGGACCCGAATAAGCCCCGAACTCCATGAACTTCTTCCTACTACCATCTTATTTACTTTTTGCAAGAAAAGGAAAATCATGCTAGCCAGCAGAAGACTTCAAATTCTGTTTTTTTGTTATGTTAATCTAGACTGTGGTGTGTGCTAGGTGGTTATTATGTATTTAAGTAGTAGTATTACTTTGTGCAAATGAATATATTATGGTATATATATATATGACCAGATGAATTTCATAGGATCAGTAATTCAAGTACACAGATACTCATTCTGCAAATCAATTTCCAAAGCAGAGATGGATATACTTAGCTCGTGTGACACATTCTTCAGCATCGTATAAATAGCTTCTGCATCAGTGTGAGATTTATCACCAGCCACAAACTCATGAATGATCCCATTAACCTCGATCGAACTAATCCCGGGCCTCTTTCGTACTCCATGATCCTTCATCTTCTTCCTCACATTGCTCGCCCCTCGCCAACTCCCTCTCGCAGCATAAATATTTGATAGCAAAACGTAATTGGAATCAGTATTTGGATCCAAATCTTTGAGATGGTTCATCAGCTTCTCAGCCAAGTCAATGTCGTCACAACTTCTGCACGCAGCTAACAGAGAACCGATCACAACTTCATTTGGCTTAACCGGCATCTTCTCTACCACGGCTAATGCCTCTCTCAATCTCCCTGAACGGCTGTACAGATCGACTACGCATCCGTAGTGTTCGATTCTTGGATTGATTTTATGGACTTGAATCATTGTCTCAAAAAGCTTTATCCCCTTGTCAACTAAACCAGCGTGGCTACAAGCAGTAAGGGCTCCTGTGAAGCTCACAGCATCAGGGTTGAATCCATCATTTTGCATCAAGTGGAAATAATTCAGAGCTTCTTCTGCATGTGCATTACATGCTAAACCAACTATTATTGAGTTCCATGAAACTAAGCTTCTCTTAGGCATGTTGTCGAACACTTGGCGAGCCAAATCTACGCATCCGCATCTGCAATACATATCTATCAATGAATTGTTAACCCGTATGTTATCCTTAAATTCACGCTTCATGATGAATCGATGCAGCCAAAGTCCCAAACCAAGTGTTCCCAAATTAGCAACGGCAGAGAGCACTGATACAATTGTCACACTATCAGGGGTTGTTTCAGATAATTGCATCTCTTGAAACCACACCAATGCTTCCTCACACCTTCCTTTTTTCAGAAAACCATCAATCAACACAGTCCAAGACACAGCATCTCTCTGAGGCATTTCATCGAACAGCTTGATTGCCTCCTCAAACTCGCCATTTCTCATGTACCCATTTATCATAGTGTTCCAAGTGACCTTATTCTTGATACCCATACAATCAAAGCACAGTTTAGCCAACCCCATCTGACCAAACTTAGAATACATATCAATTATAGCCGTCCCGACCATCACATCGTCGACGTCTAACCTGAATTTTCTCGCGTATCCATGAAGAGAAGGCCCAAGCACCAAACCCTGGGATGGAAAATGGGCACAGCCGGAGAAGAGAGTGACGAAAGTGACGTAGTTTGGTTCAACCTCAGATGTCCGCATCCGAGTGAATTGCAAGACGGCATTTGATAAACGGCCGTTTTTGCAGTGGTGGGCTATGGATGAAGTCCATGAGGCAATGGTGGCTCCGAGAGGAACGTTACAGCTATTGTTTTCGGAGCTTTTTAACGACAAGTGGTGGTGCTGATCCGGAGAAGTCGTATTCACCGAGATTCGGCGGAGAGGAGGCCCTTGTGTTGACCGCTGTTGCACGGTCACCGGGCAGGCTGTGAAGGCGGGAATGCTCATCTTTTCAATTTACAGTCTACACTCATTTGGAAAAATTCAGGATATATTTATATGCAATTTAATATTTTTTTAACAATATAATTGCATCTTGCAAAAATAACAGTTCTATACTAAGTCAAGTTTTATATTCTATTAGCAAATGGTTAAATATAATTTTACTTAATATTGATTATAGATATTCTGTTCTAGCTATTTTAAAAATAATAGGTCCTTTTACTAATAATTTGAATTTGAAGGTACTTGATCCCTTAAATAAGGGTATTTCAAAGCATTCCACACTATTTCATTTTTATTATAATTCAAAATAAGATATCCCACCTTCAATTGTAATTAATAATTCAGATGCTCAATATAATCCTTTATTATTAGGAATAGGTCTTTTTAATTATTTGAGAAGTACTTTATTCTTTTAAACAATGTCATTCCACAACATTTTGTACAATTCAACTCCAACTATAATTCGAATGGTTGACATTTTGCCTTGAACCAAATATGATTGAAATGACTAGAAAAAGAAGACTAACACTTATGTAAAAATTCATTTCTACTTTAGAAATATTTATTTAAAAAGAAATCGCGGGTCTAAATCGAAGCAGATTTGGACATTTTTTTCAAAATTCGTGCAACTTGTAATTCTAGATTTTTTTGCTCCCAGGTATGTTACAATTTGGACAAATGCATGTTACTATCAGGTAAAATCTGTGTTACTAATTCTTTAAAAATTAATTTTTTATATTTTTCAAGTAACTATAAGGGAAAATATATTTTTTTGCAAGAATAAATATGTGTTAATTTATTTTTTATTTTCTTTGTTGATTTATGTTGTTCAAGTACTAATATATCTTTTAATACCTTACATATGTTATATAAAGTACAATATATATTTTTCTAAGGACAAATAAATATTTGTATATACAGTAACACACATTTATTTTAATTGTAACACACATTTTCAGTACACATATTTACTCTAATTGTAACACACATTTGCAGTAACACACATTTATTCTAATTGTAACACACAATTTACTCTAAATGTAACACACATTTGTGGTAACACACATTTACTCTAATTGTAACACACATTTGCAATAACAATCATTTACTCTAATTGTAGCACATATTTGCTCCCCATTTTGTGTTATTATATGAGCAAACATGTGTTACTATAGGATAAAATGTATTTTTGTTAAGAACAAATATGTGTTACACTGTATGAAATATATTTATTTTTACAAAAACAAATGAATATGTGTAAAAAATAACATTTAGTGTAATTGTAACACACATTTTGCCTTAAAGTAACATGCACTTGCCCAAATTGTAACATACCTGAGAGCGAAAAAATAAAAAGTACAAGTTGCGCGAATTTTGAAAAATAATTCTCAAATCCGACCCGACCCGATTTAGACCCGCGAATTTTTCAAAAATGAATATTTGTATGGTAGAAATTTGTATATAATTTTTTGTCGAAAAAGAATGTTTGTGGTCAACATGTCTAAAATTGTATTTAGCCATATCAAATTGTAAAAATAAAAAATCTAATAAGAACACTTAATTTTTCTAACAGATTAAAAATAGAAAATAAAGTTTAATGATTACTCAAAAGAAATTGTGAAAGTCTGCATAATAACCAAAAAAACAATACTTAGAAGACAAAAGAACTCGATTTATTCATCAAATATTAGTTATATTGAATGGCAACGTAATAATATAGTGGTTAATTTACTTAAAATAAATAATTATAATTATTATTAGTAAGCAAAAGGTGACCAAACAACGATAATATAGTTATAAATTCGAATTTCCTTGACTTTTGAATTGAGCAAATTCAAGTGTATTTTAAAAAAATTATATTTATTGTTATTTAAAAATTATGCATGTTATTAGTTTAAAGTTACTTTTTAAAAAAAATTTATATAATTTTGAATTCAGTTCTTTAGTTACAAATATTTTTTATCTTCGCCTTATGGCCTAATACAACTGGTCATGTTCTCGTTTCATCATACGTGGTATTCTTTTTTTTTTCTTTTTTAATTCAGATTGGAGGGTTTAGCCCCTTGTGCGCCTCACGTGTATCATCTTTACGGGATTAATTAGGGTTTCTTCCCAAAAAACAAAATTACATCCCCACTGAAATTACATATGTAAATTACTGAAATTAACCACATTGCTGAAATGATACACCAAGATGTAATTAAAGCAACTTGTTGTCGTTTCATCCCAATTTTCAGAGCGCGGACTTCATCTTCCAATTCACGATTCTTCACCTTCAATTCCGCAATCATAGTTCTTACTTTGTGAGGGATTGGATAATCTAACCAATCAAATAATCTACAACCATCACCATCACGCTAAAAAAGGAGAGAATAAATTTCAGGATCTAAGTCAAACCTTATACGTAATGACATAAAATATAATCTTACCATCAAACCCTTACAACCGTAAAATCTTCTGCCCGGGTTTGCTCCCGTATATGACTTCCAAACTCGTGCAGAAATTTTACAATTACACTTACTCTTTGGTCAACACTCCCAAATTCAAATGAATTATTTGAAGATATATTAGTACTATGTTCAATTCAATAGAGTGATGCTATGATTTGAGAATTTTCGTAGAAGTAGGCTGTGATTTGGGGGGTTTTTCTAAGAAGAAAAACTGTGAATTGTGATTTGGGAAGAACCTTAATTAATCGCATCCCACGTTTTTCAATACAGGTGAAGCACACGAGTATTTAAACCCTCCAATCTGAATTTAAAAAAAAAAAAGAAAAAAATATCACGTATGATGAAACTGGGAACATGGCCGGCTATATCAGGTCTTAGGACAAAGATCAAGAATTTTTGTAACTTAAAGGACTGGATTCAAGATTCAAAACTTAAGAGGACTAAAATCAAGGTCAACAAAATTTAAAGGACATAAACTTTAATTTTTCCTCCCTTTTTTTCACAACATATGTAATTTTTCAGTAATAATTAGTTTAAATAATTAAAATTAGATTTAAATTATAGAGTAGATTTGGTGGCATTGGTGCACACAATACTAAAAATTAACTTTTAATACTGTAATGGAGTTGGTTCTTTAAGTCATTTTTTACCAATATATGTGTCTTAATATTTGAATTTATTGACTTAATTTAGTTTTAATTGCTGGATAGTGGAAACAGGAAACACCAAAATAATATATATATTTTTTAATTTTGTTTTGAGAGGAGTAATAAAAGTTGGGCTTTAAAAATTATATATTGGGCTTTGATGAGCCCATTATATATTATGTTACACCAAATAAATGACCCTACATTAAGGGCCAAGCCGATGATACATAATTAACCATTTTAATTATTATTGTTATAAAAATATACTTAATCATTTAATAGTAATAATATATACATGCCAGTGATAAATTATAAAATCTGAGTTCACAGTAAATCGGGTGCGTACAAGTTTTTAATTTTAATATATATTCATTATCATTATCTAAAATTGAAGTATATTTTTAAATAGTAATAATTAATATGTATAATATAATATTTTTAAAAAGTTAAATTAATTCAAATTCACAAATAAGCATATTCTACCTAGAAAGATTGTGAGCTTATATATTGTGGCAAGATGATTAGGTTGTCACCTATCTACCATTTGGTTCTAAAATGAAATCAACACGTGATAGAAAAGAGACAGCATGCATCAAGAATGATGATGTACGACTAGGACTTGCAATTAGAGTGTTCGGACAGAAAGTATCGACCACAAGGCTTGAGGCAAAACCATGTCCAGGAAGCCTCCACAGGGTTATAACGGCCAGAATCTTGTCCGCCTATCCTGCTCGCGTATGTCGTGCATGCGTCAGAATAATGTCAGAGGATAGAAGTCTCAATTCCAATAGATCAGAGATGTGGTCAGACTACAAAAAAAATACTCTCTCTTTCCATGAAAATTAGTCCACGTTGCCTTAAATAGCCGTCCACAATAAATAGTCTACCTATTCAAAATGGAAAATTTTCAATCATTATTTTTGTTTTTCTATACACATATATTCACTTTTACACATCACATCAAATACTTTATTAATAATTAACACTTCTTTATACTAATACACTCACTTTTACACATCAACATCAACTTTTTCTTAATAACCGTGCACAACTAAGGTAGACTAATTATCATGGACGGAGGGAGTAATTTTTTTGAAAGGAAAACAATTGCTCCGAAAATATATTCATTACAAAGCTAAGGAGCAGAGTTCCTGATCCACATGGGAATTAAATCGTCTCTCCATTCGAGAGGAGTAGAAGTTTTTCTCGCCAAGCTTGCCATTTCATGAGCTACTCTGTTTTGTTCTCTGGGGATGTAGTAGATGTCTCGCACTAAGCCATCCGTCATCTCATTCCAAATCATTTGTAATGTTGCCCCCTCCGGGCTTAGACAAGTTTCTCTCTTTTTTATCAGTTGTACCGCTTCTAGGGAGTCCGATAGAATGAATCCGTACTCTTGCCCCCTCTAATCCCTTCCAAGATCGCTTGTAACTCAGCTCCTAGGGTTGTCCCCGGGTATTTTATCCGGCAGCCAGCTGCCATCTCAATAACCCATTCACCACTCACTACAACATATCCAACTGATGCCAACAAGTCTTCCTCATGCAAACTGGCGTCGACTTTAATTACTTTTCCTTGCCACTTCTCACGATCCCAGCACATCATTGTTACTCCCTCCGTCCAGGGGTTTTCTTAAGCAATCCATCTTTTTGTTACAATCTCTATAGCTTTCGAGAAGATTCAATGCCCATTCAGCGTTGATGCAGTTTTTTATTTTTCCATTTCCCTTCATTTCTAGAGATGTCTGCACCAATCGACACATCTCTTTCCAAATGCCCCACGCTGTCATTGCAACTTCCTCACTAGAAACACCTCCCTTTATCGAGAAAAGGAGGTCCAATATCTCCCCTGCCTCACCTTTATCCATCAGCTTACATAAATTCCACAAACCCAAATTTTTCCAATTGTCTTTTACCCATCGGCAGGTGAATAAAACATGTGACGTAGATGCACTCGCTGCCCCACACAGCGTACAATGTGGCAAGCAAGGTACATGATGCTTCGCTAGGTTTGCTTCAGTTTTAATGCAATCCTTAAACACTTTCCATATGAAAATCCGTACCTTTGGTGGTATGTTTAGCCTCCAAATGTGCTGCCATCTTTGTTTTTTCTGTTGTTTTGATGAGCTTTCTGCAATACTTCTCTTGTTTTCAGCTTCTGTTGTTGCTACTTGGTAGGCAGATTTTGTATTGAACACTCCTTTTTTGTCGTGCTGCCAATATCTCATATCCCCTATGTTGTCATCCGTTAGTATAGCTTCTGCTTCGAAGGGTAGGAAGGCTCGCCTAATTAGGTCCTCGTCGCTTTTGATAAATCTGTCGACGGTGGAGGCGCTTGCTACTCTTGATTTTATTACTCCATTTTCCAATTTAGGTACCCAAGCATGCTTGTATATTTGAATTTGATTACCATTGTTAACCCTCAATTAATCTTAGTCCTTTCTCAAGTAGTGCATGCTTTGCTCCGTATCAGTGATCTCCATGTGAACGATCGAGGGGTTTGATCCTAAGTCCGCCTCCATAACATCTGACTGTTTGTAATACCTCGCCTTTAACAATCTTGCCACCAAAGAAGTTGGTCGAGTAAGCAGTCGCCACACGGCCTGTTTTGCAAGCATATATAGCTTGGTTAAAGTCATGTGTTAGGCTTTTGAACCCCAAACCCCCGTCATGCTTCTTCTTGATCAAGGCTGTCCATTTTTTCATATGCAAACCTCTATTTGAGCCAGTACCACTACAAAAAACTGAGACTAATGGCAAGGGATGAATCTCTTGGTAAATGGGTTTGACCCCCTTGCTATTAGAATCAGCAAGGGCTACTCCTTGTCATTGGTTTCTTGGTATAAGTGGCCTTGCTAATAAAACATTAGCAAGGGGTGTTGATCACCCTTGCTATTATTAACTATATAGCAAGGGACAACTCTTGCTATTTTGTTTTGTGGCTAAATTTTCAAATACAGAATTGAAAACCCAAGCGCCTTTTTTTGTCAGGGATTGCTGTTGCTGTTGTTAAACATAAAGCAAGTGATGATCCTTGCTATCATTTCACATAAAGCAAGGGATGACCCTTGCTATTGTTATATCAACTCTCACTATTCATATGCAAGGAATGACCCTTGCTATTGTTCTCTTTGGTAATAATATATAAGCAAGAGTTGACTCTTGCTATTGTTATGTTTTGTTTTATCCTTACCCCTTAACCGGTATTAATTTTTACATCTTTAGCAAGCATTGGCCCTTGCCTTCAGTTTTTACATTTATAAAAAAAAAAATTAAATATACAAAACACACCAATAATGGATCGTACACATCTTATTAAGATTATTTTTATATATATTTTTATATAATTATACAAAACACACCAATATTTGTGTTATTCTACCATTTTTAAATTTGTTAATAATGTGCATATCAAAGTCCTAATTTAAAATAACAATACTTAACCATAAAAATATAACACTAACTAATTAGACCATAATTAAATGTTGCAATGACCAAGTAGAATAACACAAATATTAATTATATATAAACAATAACACTTAAATTTATAGAACATACAAAAAGGGAGAGTAAATAGTAGAAAATATGTATTTAGAATGAAATTTCCCACGGATGTAATATTTAGAGTCCTGCAAAAAAAACATGAAAAAAATTATATGTCATAAAAAACATAATAATATATAAGAGATGAGAAAAAAAAATAATGGAATAAATCTTGGAAAAGAGAAGAGAGGTGGTGACATTTTAAATAATTTTTTCAAATGAAGAAACAAATTTTCAAACACAAGATTAATAAAGAAAAATATCTTTACAAACAGATGTATAAAAAAAAATATAAAATACTTACACTTTAAAACTCATCTACCATACCTGCAATCAAATCTAAAATTAGAAAAAGAAAAAAAACTATAATAACGAATTAAATGTGAATAACCTTCATTTGGATACAATACTTACACATTAATGGAGAAAAGATTCAGATTCACGGAAGGGAGAAGATTGAAGAATTAAAGTTCTTGAGGTTGAGTAAGAAGGAGATGTCTGAGAAAAAATTAAAGTTTGAGTGGTTGAGAGTTGGGAGTGCTTTATATGGAGATTTAACAATTAATACCAAGGGTATGCTCTTGCGTATTTATCCCAAAATTGGATAAAATTATTTTTGCAAGGGGCGTCCCTTGTCATTGTTTGCTGAAAAAAATCAATTCTCCCGCCTGTAGAAATACGGAAATTGGTTTGGCGCTCATATAGCATCTCTTTTCAAGGGACACCCCTTGCCATTATTTAAATATAATAAAAAATAACTAATACAAGGGGCATCCCTTGCCATTACTTGCAAAAACATTAATTTTCTGCAGAGGAGTGAAGGACTAGACTAATGGTGTAGTATTCATATTAATGTAGCAAGAGATATCCCTTGCTAAAAGTAATATGAAAAAAAGTTAAATCCCCCGCCTAGAAATTGGATTGACCGCCAATTATTTTGGATAAATATAACAAGAGATATTTTAATATTTATTAAGAATTTTTGTTATTCATTAAGAATTTTTGAATATTAAGAATTTTTGTTATTCATTCCTCTGTTATTCATTACTGGTGGAATTTTAGGTTGAATTAGGAACTTGTGGGTTTGTTTTATTAAGGTATCATTCCTCTGTTGTGGGTTTGAATTCCTCTGTTGTTTTATTAAGGTATCATTCCTCTGTTGTGGGTTTGAATTCCTCTGTTGTTATTAAGGTATTCATTTTATTTTTACTTTTTTTCATTATTGGGAATTAAAAATAACCTGACAATATTTCAGAAATGTCTGAACAACAACGTTGGAAACAAATGCGAAATGTGAGAGCACGGGTTGACACTTCATCTTCGAGCGAACAACATGATCAGGGTGTCTCTATGGAATCATCCCCCGAGATCACTAGTAGTCAAGAACAAAGATCAACAAGGATGCCCTTACATGTCCCTTCTTACCCAGCAAACTCTTTTCGAGATCTCTTAGAAGACGCAAATGTGTCTGCTCAGTTATTTGGAAAGTTTGGTCAAGCGTCTCCACAAATTTCTTTGATGGGGCAAGACACGTCTCTGCAGTCATGTAGACCTATCCCTCACCAGATGAATGAGTTTATTGAGACAATTCCTAATTTGAGAGTGGATGTTGTTGATAGATTGCAAACTTCACACACTAACATTGATACATCAAATGAGTTAGAGGAATTAGGCACATCTAGTAGAGAGTTACATCCTACTAGCAGAGATAAACCTTCTGGCCCTCCACTACGTCATAGTACACATGTTCAGAGTAATGTGTTGGAGGAAGAGGTGCCTGTAGAAGATTTGGTTGATCATGGTGTGTCCGAAGGTCGCGGACCTACTAAAGCAGTCCCTGAACAAGATTGCTATCAAGACAGGATTTATGTGAACCTAGCTGTTGGCGAGGAAAATTTTGAACAAGATGATGCAAATAAGACCATTTCAGCACTTTTGCGCCAACATTATAGAGGTGACAAGAATTGGGACCAAGTGATAAGGCAAACCAGAGATATCCTATGGCAAGGGTTTAGTGTAAGTTGAATTTTGTTAATATGCTTTATTATTTATTTTCAAATAGTTATTCTAAATACTTATTGTATTTAAAAATGCAGATGAGATTCCGGTGGGACTCAGATATGGACCAGGAGATAGTTTCTATCTGGGAAAAGGTGAATCGTTCATGTTTTGTTACAATGATGGCAAGTGCAAAACGAAAATGGAAAAATGATGGAAAAAGGCCCAAGTGGTGTTCCATTAATACATATAAGCATCTTTGTCATTATTGGACAATGCCCGAGGTTCAAGAAGATGCTTTAAGACATTCTCAGAATCGAGGTGTTGTTCATAATGAGGAGGGCCAAGTGGAGAAAAAGGCATCTGCAACTTTTACTGGAGGCTCTTTGAGTATGCTACGACGAGATAAAAAGATGGTAAGTATATTTCTTTTATAAATTTATCTTGAATTTGCTTATATAATCGATGTATTAATTACTATAGATGATATTAGTTTCTGATGGTATTAAATACTATAGATGATATTAATTTACATATTTTTTTACATGGTAGGCGGGGAATCCATCCACAGAAAAGGTACTTACAATTGGCAACTTTAAAGCCACACACATGACTGTGATAAAAAAGAAGGGAAAACATCGTAAAAGTCAGCAAGGTGGAGATGATGCTAGTGGATCAAGTCAAATTGAATCCGAGAGTGCAATTCCAGAGGCTACCAAGTGGATAGACCCGAAGTTTGAGAAAATGCATGTACGTATCATAATTTATAAAAGTTATTGTTAGTAATAATATTTTTATCTAACTATTTTTTATTGAATAGGAACGCTATGATGAACTCGTAGCTATAAAGTATGCTGATAGGCCACAAGACCAACCCGGTGAGTGGGATACTCGAGATGAGGAGTGTTGGGCTATGGCAGTTGATGGGCCCAAGAAAGGTAAGGTGGTTGGTGTCTCCAACCATGCTGTTCTTGAAGAATTAGGTTATAAAATGAATAGGCGAATAGCAGGGGCAGGCGTACATGTAACAACTGAGAGCGTCGAGAATGCATTCCAAAAGACATTAGAGACGCTCAATGCTCGATTTGATAAAGAGAGTCAAACATATCAGTCCGAAGTTGTTGAGTTACGTAAGGAAAACAAGAAAACTCGTGATATGGTGGAAGCATTGATGACTAAATTTCCACGTCTTAATAATCCATCTAATTCTCGACATGGTGATGAAGATGATCATGATCATTAGTTCTTTTTCAGTAAAAATACTTTGTAGTTGTAAAAAAAGAGATTTCTCGTATTGTTTATATTTGATTACTTTGGAGCTTGGACGATTTCAGCTCCTTTTTTGTCTGTAGGCAGCTGATACGTGTAGTATCTAGGCTACTTTTGTATTGCTCGGAGGTTTGCCACATTGCTGACGGGGAGTAAAGCAATTTCTATTACTGTGAACTCTTTCCCGATTTATTTCTTTTGTGGTAGCAGACATGTCAGATGATGTGAATCTAAAGGTTGTTTATTTAAGTGATGGATTTTCTATTTTTCTTTCATTTAATTGGTCTTGGTATGTGTTGGTATCTTAGATAAAACTTGATTTGCTATATGAGCACGTGCTCGAGTTTGGGAAATGAGTGAAAATTGTTTGTGTCTAAGAAACCTGTGACTTCAAATGCATTGGTATGCTGCTCTTTTTTGGTATGCTGTTCTTTTTTGTTCTTGAAATCCATCCACTGGGAAATTTTTGTATGCTGTTCTTTTTTGTTCTTGAAGTTTATTGTGAAGACACTCATATTCATCGGTCTCGTTTTTGTTTTATTTGTTTTCCCCTGGCTGGCATAAATGCAAACAGCCTGTAACCTTTTGTGTTTCTCCCCATGTAGGCAGGTTTGGAAAATGCTAAGAGACAGATGTAGATTGTATGCATGTTTTCCTTTCAATCTCTGTTGCAAAATAATGTAGAATACATTCTCTACTCAATTCAGTCCCTGAGTTTCTTGATAGTAATAACATAAGTAGTATATTGATAAATTTATTATATTATATATATGTTTTCTGGCTGGAGCTGCATCTTGATATTAATCATTTCTTATTCATATTTATGCTTTAAATATGTCATGCATTCATAGTGTTCAATCTGAACCATTTCGGAAATACTTAAAAGAAAAAGCTATTACTCAATAGCAAGGGACACCTTTTGCTATTAAAAGCAATTATTCAATAGCAAGGGACAACTTTTGCTATTAAAAGGGACATCTATTACTGTGAAATTTTATTTTTTCAATAGCAAGGGTTCTCCCTTGCTTTTTAATTCTGGAAAGAGAAAAATGTTATTTTATTCAATACCAAGGGACAATTCTTGTTGTTTTATTTTATTTAAAAAGTGAAGATCTTTTGTAAGAGATGACAATTGCTAATAAGCATTCTCTTTTATAATAAATAAATAAATGTCTGGATACCGTATATGCCTTTGACTACATCTCCATGTCCAATTATAATTTGACATGTCATTTCTTTAGCAAGGGATAGTACCCCTTGTCTTTGTACCCTTGCTAATATTGCATATTTCTTGTAGTGTACCTCCCCATGCACCAGAATTTTGCCATTTGCATCTCCGAAAACAAGACATAGCATATGTGGGGATTGCTTGTAGAACTGCCTTTATTAGTACCTCCTTCGGATAGCTCTAGGTTTTTACAACCCTCCATTTTCTTGAAGAAACTTACACTATAAATATAGCCTAATTGAGGCATTGTAAGCATATGTAGTCTTTGTCAAAGAAAAGAAAATAATACAACTTTGATAGCTCAACTCATTTCTTTAATTATCCTATGTTACGAGTGTTTACTGATTTAATATATAGCAGCCACACCCCAATTTACTTACTAAAATATACTTAAGAAATTTGTGAAAGTGTGCATAATAAACATAAAACAATACTCAGAAGACAAAAAGAAAAAAAATCAATTTATTTAAATATCACTCTTATATTGTAACATTAATGTTACTATTATATATATTTACTGCCATTACCTAATATTCGAGTATGTTTTCAAATAGCATTACAAAAAAATTAATCTTTAATTATAAAATCATGTCATCATTGTTTTTCTAGTTAAAAATTTTTAGTGAGAGGAAAATGATCTTAATTTAATGACAAAATCTGTCAACAAAAATTATTATTCTGTGATTAAAAATTTTTAGTTGGAAAAGCTATAATAACATAATTTCAATCATTAAAAATTAATTTTTTTGTAGTGTAGTGATAATTAATATGTAGTTTAAAAAATTACATAAATTCAAATTCACAGAAAAATATTATACCTAGAAAGATTGTGAGATTATCGCATCGGTTACTGTTGTACTCCAAGTCAATTAACTTTCTTGAGGAATTAAAATTAAAAATAATTGAAGTCATTAATTCTACAACGTTGTCACATGCACATATACATAAATAGTGTGTATTGCTAATATATAGTTCAGAACCAGGGTTGCATAGGTGCGGGAGTACTAGAGATGTTAAACGGGCCGTGGGCTGTCGGGCCGACCCGTTTAACCTTGTTTTTTACAGGGTTAGGTCTGAGCATATGGCGGCCCGTATAAAATCGGGTCTTTTTTGCCCGGACCGGGTAGCCCGGTTTTTTTTTAATTAAATAAAATAATTAATATATAATATAAGTTAATTAAATTGAAAAGTGATTGTGGGCTGTGGAGGTGTGGGTCGTGGGCCTGTGTACTGTGGCTGTGGAATTCATTATTAACTAATAACTTGACTACATATTAAAATAGAAAATAAGTAAATAAGTTAGATCTCAATTAATTCAAAACTTTTAGGGATGTGTGAACTTTAGTTATTAAATCATTAGTTCTATTTTATATTAAATTTTAAATTTGTAAAAAAAATTTACCCCGAGCCCGTTAGTGGCCCGTTTAGCCCGCGGACCACTAGGATTAGGGTTAGGTCCGAGCATATAGCGGCCCGTTAAGGATGAACCGCTAAGGCCCGGGACCGTTTAGGCCCGGAGCCCTGTAGGGTTAGGGTCAGCCTGTTTAACATCTCTAGGGAGTACGGGTGCGATAGGATACGGGTGCAGGAGTATCGGGTATGGGGATTCTATTTTTTGAAAATTTTAGAGTGCGATACGGTAAGAATACATTTATTTATTAATATTTTATTATATATAATACACACACACACACACACACATATATATATATATATATATCAAGAAATTATTTAAATATCATCAACAATTTATCATAAAAGTCTTAAATAAAAATTCAATCAATCTAAAACTAAAATAAATCTTGCAATTTAAGTCACTACTTAACTAAATTTAGAAAGTTCAAATAAAATTCAAATAATATATAACATAATTGACCTAATTCGAATTATCGTTCATCATTATTTGGTTCATCACCAAATAAAATAGTCATGTTTAATAAATAACACTACTTCAATTTAAGTAAAAATTAAGGAATTATAATTTTTTTAGTCCTATAACTTGTCACAAATTTGAATTTGGTCCACATAGAGTACACATTTTGATTTTGGTCCTGTAATTTGATTTTGGTCCTGTATGTTTGTAAAAGGATCAAAATCAAAATAATTTCAAACTTACAGGACCAAAATCAAAATGTGTTATTTAAAGGACCAAATTCAAAACGAAGCAAAGTTACGGGGCTTATAAATCTTTAATCCCAAAAATTAAATATAAAAAATTTCAAATTCATACCTAATAGTTCATATTCATATACTGTACACACAAGTAAAAATTCAAAAAAATTGAAAAATAGTCCACAACTTCACAATAAAATCACATATTAAAAAGTATATTTTAATTTTATTAATGAATATTGATAGTGTTGTGGTACCGTTGAGTTGAAGTATTGTTCGAAGTGTGGCGACAATCAAGACAACACTTGATGTGTTCATAATAATATAGAGAGAATAAGTAAACAGCGGAAGACTTTGAACACAAGGATTAACTCAATCTTTCCACAAACAAAAATTAGTTTGTGGCGGCCTCAAGTCTGAAATATCACTAACTTGGAAAAAGTGATTACAAAAACAAATTCGAGAGTTGGAAACATTCCTTCCAAATCTCAAACATAAAATCGGATAAATTATCCAAACAAGTTCTCAAATGGCAAACCTAGATTGTTAAGTCTAAACCTACTTCAAGCATACACTTCCACACCCCGTGAAAAGCTCAGCAAAACGTATGGGATAATAATATACACAAGTGTTGTACAGAGTGTAACAACACATGTGAAATCACTACACTAAAACCGTAAAAATAGGTTCCTATAAATGCGCTATGCTTCAGTATGTAGTGAGGGCTCTCTCTCTTAGTTTCTAGATGTATTCCTCATCTATTTATAGAGTTGGAATGATGATCCGTCCATCAATGAAGTGGAAATCATGGAGAGAAGTTGAGATCCACTTTTGTAGGAGTTGAGGTAACTTCCTTTCTTTACTCTTCGGTTCCTTTAATTCCAGCTCCTTCCACCACGTTCCAGATCCTTCCAGGTGCATCAAGAATATTCTGGGTCATGGGAATAACTGACGTTGACCGTCGTTGACCAGGGACAGCACCAAGGACAACCATTGAGGCAACACTAAGCAGTTGATCACTGGAACATGTTTCCTGAAGGATGTTGACCTGAAATGATAGTAAAGACAATTTGAACAACACTAAAACGTTAGTCGTTAGAACAAATATCCTGGAGAATGTCCTGGAGGATGGGTGTGATTCCAGATGTGATCACACTGGTCTCAACACTCACATCTTCAATCTCCCCCAATCACACCTATCCGCAAACACTTAACCTGATGCACACAAAATCAGTTTATGACAAAGGCACAACAGATGTTAGTTTGAAGCAGTGTAATTATAGATAAGAACTTGGTGCATATCTAAACAGAGTATGATAAATGCACAACAAAAATTCTTCATGAGTATCAATGGGAAAGACATCCTAAGAGCTATCAGTTCAATACCAAATCAAAGGAACAGTATCTGAGTTAAAGGCAAGATAAAAAATATTCAAGTTACATCAACTTCAAATAGTTAGTAATGTTGGTAGGATCAGAATTGTGATCAGAGTAGAGTTTAGAAAACTCCAGCAGCAGCAATCTCCCCCTAACATTAAGAACTCCCCCTAAGTAGCAGCTTCAGTATCACCATTAGTACTGACAGGATTTGCAGGTGTTGCCTCAGGAATGGCAACATCAGGGGCATCATTACCAGCAGTAGCAGCATTAACCTCATCGGTTATGTCTTCAATCACAACATTGCCAGATCCAGAAATTTCAACAGCAGCAGGTTCATTTGTTGGCGTATCAGTTAGTACTTCTCCCCCTGTGGATGTGGATAGGAGGGATTTCCAAAAGGTGCACATTTCTTCAAGAATATCAGCCTGTCTGTTAAGAGAAGTGGCTTGGAGTCTGAGCTGTGTGACTTGCTTGGTAAGAGCAGCAGCCTATTCTTCAATGTACCTGTGATGAACAGTAACAGATACTACCTCACCAGTTGTGAAAGTAGATGCAGTGCGAGCAGCAGTGTTGCCAACCATAGGGGCAACATTCGATTCATCAGTAGCAGGGACAGAGGTAGATGCAGTAGCAAGAGGGTTGTAAGGCAGATCAATCACACGATTACCTTCTAGCAGAACCTTAGCAATTCCAAGAATCAGTGGCTTAGTGGTTAAGTGATCTCCATTAGTTCTAGCAGCTCCTTAATTCATCAAAAGCCCATGAATCAAGGCAGGATATGGCAGTTTTCCAATCTTGGACACTTTCCCACCGAACCCAACCATGTTTGCATAAATAATCTCACCAAGATTGAAGGGCAGATTCTTAGCAATTTTGTAGATCAGGAAAGCATGTTCAGTAGTGACTCTTGTGGTATTAAAGGAAGGCATCCAGTTGTACACACACAGCTTGTGAAGAATTGAATGCAAGCTAGTCAAATTTGCAGTGAACAACTTCTTGGGTCACTTGGTCAGAATTCCACCAGTGATAGAGCAAGTAATCTCATCCATATCAGTCTCCTCAACAACATTATTTGCATTAACAGTTCCAAGAAAATCATTAATGGCAGCAGGAGAAATATGATAGATGGATCCTCTAAAGAACACTCTACCATACTTTGGACTAGTACTCTTCATCATTGTAGAACATATATGGGCATAGAATTCACAAATCCATGTACTACAAAAAGAACTAGAGTACCTCAGTGTATTCAACAGCCTCCTTTCCTCAAAGAAGGAAATCAGATTGAATGCTTCAAGGTCTTTGTTGTTCATCCCTCTCTCATGTATCACATCCTTTTTGGCAAACTTCTTGTACCGGCTCTTGGAGTCAACAAAGTAGAAGTTATCAGTGACATAGTTCTCCACATCATAGTCTGATTCATCACTATCAGCTTCAGAATTCTCTTCATCATCACCATCAGATTATTCTTGATCCTCAGCATCTTCATCATCATTGGCTTCTTCATCAGATTCATTAGCTTGTTCATCATCTTCATCCTGTTCACCAGTTTCTTCAGCATCAGGGTCATCATCAGTTTCTTCATTAGAGGATGATGAAGAGCTGTGATCAGGTTCTGGAACAGCAACAGGTGTTGCCTCAGGGGTTGCAACACTGGGAGCAGCAGCTTTGAATTTTCTCCTTTTCTTCAGTCCTTTACACATTTCAGAAATAGTCACATTATCCTCAGAAATGGCAGGTTCATCAACCTCCATTGGAGCAGGGATATCAGCAGCCTCTTCTTCAGTATCAGAAATGACAATAGAAGTATTGTCTTTCTTCCTTGCGCTTGAATCACCAAAACCTATCTTTTTCAAGTTCCTACTTGATCTACGGGTTGGTGCAATTTTCCTTTTTTTCAGTGGCTTTTGTGACTTTGGATAGTACAGGCACAGGTGGTGATGAGGATGAGGATGATATATGTGATGAAGTGTGAGTGGGTGATTGTGAAAATGAGACTTGTACAGGGATTGCAGACACATTTTCAGAGCTAGGATCAACATTTTCATTAGCAACAGGAATGTTAGGGCTTGTATGAACAGTACTAGCAGCAGGGGATTCAACATTTTCTTCCATTCTATAGACAGGAACATCATCAAATTGAGAAGCTAGGGTTTCACATTGAGTATCAGATGTACCTGAAGGAAGATGAACTTGAATGGGCAGTGGTGTCTGTACAATCTGTGTCGTCGGTGATGCCATAATGGATGCAACCGGAGGTGCAGACACTGGTGCAGTGGCATCGACAGAGACATTGGGAGCAGTATCTTTAGTCACATTTTCGGTCATAGTAGCGAGGATGATGAGAGGATTTTCGATTTCAGAGGTTTGAGGGGTTTTAGTGTTTTGATGTGGGAGAGTATGTGAGGAAGATGGAATAGATGACTTTTTATGCTTCATTGATATGTGTGAGACCAAAAACAACTTTTGATAAAAATAATTTTTCAAGCACGAACACAAGAGACGAAGGTAACGACGCATTAATCACATTTTTAACACATAATTAAGAACTTCAATTTATAAGAGAATTTCGAAGATTAGGAGCAGTTTAATTAAGAGAAAAATATCCACTATTATCTAAATAACTACCCATGATGTATTAGTGTAGAAAGTGGGGTGAAAGTGGGGTAGTTATTGGAATTTAAAAAAATAACCGATAATTAAATTAAATTAATCAATTAATTAATACCATATAATTATCACACTATTATCATAATTAAAATAATTAAATAACTCATTATGTAAATGCTAAAAATATTCTGAGACTTAGATCAATTACAATTTATAATGTAGGCACACATACACATTTTTTTATGCACTTTTTATTCTCAAGAATTTAATCACCTTTTGAAAATAACACATCGTGGTTGTTTGCCCCGTGTGCCTAGTTACTCAGCGACATTCAAGAGTGTTCTTCTTTTCCTTTTTGAAACTAAACAGTCTTTTGAAAAGAACACATCGTGATTGTCAGTCTCGTGTGCCTAGTTACTCTGCATGTTTAGACCTTTGATTTTTTAGAACTTGTGCTTTTGTTGTGTATGTCCAGTACGAAACCTTTGAGATCACATCACGTCAGAATATGGTTAGCAATAAACAGTATAAGTTACATAACTATTCAATTACGAAATAAAATGATAAAAATACAGCAGTGTTGCTTCAAGTGTAGTAACACTCGGAGCAACGTTACACACAGATTTTCAAGGAATGCAGAGTCCAAGAGATTTTCTAAATGAAGAAAACCTCTCAAAGTCTAGTGCTTTTTGTGAAAACCTCTCAAACTTAATTTTATTTGAAAAATAAATCCCGCTACACCCTTCGCGTATCGGATTCTTCTATAAAACGTATCCGATACGCGTATCCTAAACTTTTTAAAAAAAAATTCTCAGGGATACCCACGTGGCGTATTCCGTGTGAATCCCACGCGAATCGCACCCGCACCCTTCGCGTATTTGATACTGCATACTTTTTTTTAAAAAAAATCCGTGCATTATAGTTCATAGCCTATTAAAAAAAAAAAATTAATAGTGTGGGGATCTTTTGATGTATAATACCAAAAAAAAATTCAGCTCATCTTACGGAACGTGATGTATAATACCAAAAAAAAATTCAGCTCATCTTACGGAACGTGTTTTCCTATTCTTCCGTAAACTCCTGCAAACACCACGTACAACTGTGATATGATCATAAAATGAATCACAATAGAAATCTACCCCTTTAGCAGCTGAGGGAGGTAAAAATTGGAGTTAAAAGTGTGATTTGTTTAACTTATAAAATAATTTAAAATTGTTTAATACCTCTTTAGTTCCTTCATAGTGTTTGGTAAAATAAAATATCTGACAGCTTATAAGATTTTAAAATAGCTCCATACATTTATAAATTGTAAGAAAAAAAATTGGGATATCCTAAATTATTTTTCTCACTACGTCCACCCTATGATACACAGATTCTTCTAAAAATATCATAATGCATTATCGGATTCGCACCCGCCCCCTAAAAGGGATAAGATTCTTGATTTTGCGTATTGGATTCTCCACATGGTGAATCTGTCTGCCACTTGACGAATCCAGCTAACGAATTCTCGAATCCACTCCACGAATCATATTTATTGAGCATTAAATATATTATTTTAATTGAATTTTATTATGTTAATTATATAATTTAATGTGACTTGTTTAGATTGTATTTATTATTATGACTTATGTATTGAATTAATATAATTTGAATTGATATTTCTTACATAATTATATTATATTATTGAATATACTCAAGTTTTTAGGTGATAAAAAATATATATTACATACTTTTGATTTATATTTTTTTTTAAAAATATATTTTTAGGTATTATTTATAATAAAATATAAATAAATAGACGTATTCTTAACAAATTGCACCCTAATTTTTAAAAAAACTTGTATCGTATCGCCCCCACATTCGCGTATCCGCACTCGTGTAACATAGGTCCACCCCCATTCACCCGTCACCCGGGCCCTCCACCACTCCACAACCCCTACCTCAACATAAGAAATAATAATATACTTTTTTTATTAGAATGAAGTTTTAAAAAAATTACAATAAATTATAAAAAAAAAAAAAAAACTTATAAGTTGTATAAGTCAAACAGTAGTAAAACATATATAGCCTACATAAAAAAAATTTATAAGCTTTTAAAACAACTTATAAGATGTTTAAAATAAATCTAGCCGAACACATTCTTAATCTCCAAGTAGTGGTTATTCTAGTGATAAGGTCTCCACGTCTCGTCCCATATGTAGTGCAAACTGTCCAGCCAATTCAGCTGCATTATAAATGCTTCCACAATCCGAAGCTGAACACATGCAAGAATTCTGGCAATGGTAGCTCGAATTTGCTCCCAATTTAGCTTAAAAGTCATAGGTTGTGTTTGGATAGAGAAATTTGGGTATGAATTTCAAGTTCACAAGCTAAATTCACTCTATTTATTTGGGTAAAATATTCAAATTAATGAATTTCAAGTACATAGTTTTAATGCTAGTTTAAGTCAGAGAAATTTGAAATACTTAACAAAATCATATTATTTAAATTCATGAATTTTAAAATACATTTATTTTCAAATTTCTTATACAAATGTCTCCATCCAAACACAACCTTAATGATTCCAGCTCCGTAGGAATTACAAAATGTAAATATGTCCCACTAGCATTCTCAGTTCCAAAAAATGGTCCACTAACTTTTTATAGAAGTTTTAAATGTGTTGATTATGGTCTGATCTATGATAATATATTGTGTTGTATCGTTGCTCTTAATCGTTATATCGACAATGAAATACATATAATTATTTTAGGATATTATATTCAGCTATATATCAACTATGCTGACCACCTAACGAATACAACCGGCAAGCCACCCCCATTTTGATTATTCAGCCACAAAATCTGCATCATTCAATCGCCAATAATGGATGGTATATCACACCACTCAACATATTTGATGATAGTTTCAACGAAATGTTGTCAAAAAAATGGAGAATTTCCCCAACTATATATATTGCAACTGAAGCAAGAAAAAATTTGACCATCTTTATATATATCTCTGTAGGATCACTTAGAAATCCTGCTAATTGGTGACAAAAGAAAAAGTCAATTCTAGTGATTAAAATTTATTTACAGTAAAATTTAATGAATAATTAGTTTATCCATTAATTAAAATCTCTCATAAATATTACATCTCGTGGTTCCCATATTAGTAATTTACAGGAAGTTTAGTTTTAAAAAAAAAATTAAAAAGAGCTGCCTACTCTTTTAATCAATATATATATATATATATATATATATATATATATAAAGAGCAAGCAGATTTAAATATTAAATGGAATCATCCACATCACATCTATGTGTAATGTAGTCAAATAATTAACACAGGTATCATTTAATTAGAGTATGCGTGTTTTGTAGGCTTTGGGATTTATTTATTAATTAATTTCTCTTATCTTGTTAAATCTCATAAAAAATATTTTATGAAACTAATTAATACCGTAAAATATTACTCAAACTAGAAATCTCACGAATTCTGACCGCATCAGAACGATCCGCACAAATTTTCCAAAAAATCTCGCACAAAATCTGAATGTCATGTTATTATATGGATAAAAGGTGTATTACCATAAAGACAAATGTGTGTTACTATCATAATAAATATTGAATTTCTATATATATATATTCTTTTTTTTTACAGAAATAATGATTTTCTGTATAGCAACAATAATATTGTAATAAAAATAATTATTGTAAAAACCAATATTTACCATATGGAGAAAGATTTATTAGCACAAAAATATGAAAATACTCTCTCATGTTTTGTTACCATAAGAGAAATATATGTTACTGTAGAGATAAATGTGTGAAATTATATGAATAAATATTTATTCTTATAGTAGCAGATGTAAATTGTTAAAATATGTGGGATCCGATTAATACAAGTGAGTTACTATATTGAGAAAAATATGTAATTATAAAGATAGTCATGTGTTATTCTAAAAGTAAATGTATGCCACTATACGTAATATTTATTTTTTCTTTCAAAATTATATTTTTGTCCTTACTTACAATAACAAATACTAATTAGACATTGAAATAAGTGATATTACATGAACAAAATATAACAAAAAAAAACCTAGGTTAAAAGAAATGAAGAATAAATTTAAAAAAAAAAATTATCCTTATAAAATACATAAAAACTTTATAGTAACACAAATATTTGTTGTTTTAAAGACTAATAGCAGACATTTGCCCTGGCAGTAATATTTTATAGTAACACAAACTAGAAGCAAAATCTTGAGTTCAGCCTTTGTCCGAGATTTTTGAGAAAATTCGTCTGAACAAGTTAAGATCCGCGAATTTTTACTTGGATCGATCATAATCTGTGATGGTATCATACTTATCTATTTTAAATATATTTGACGGTAGAATTTTTCACAAGAGCGTTTCTCATTGTCTTTCTTATAAGAAGTCATAATAGTTACAAAGAATTGCACCTGAAAATTTTTCACTTAGAAAATGTAAAATCATTGACGCAGTAAAAGCGTATAATAAGAACATACGTAATGGAAATTGAGAGTTCACTTGATACTAAGTATACTAGTGAATCTCTTGGGAAGAACCCTAATTCAATTCATCAACATAAAATGTTTTACATCAAGACAAAGATAGGCTTAAATAGTCTAATAAAGTTCTTAAGCTCATTTATTCAAAGCCGGCAAGATAATTTAGATAACTAATAAATAAAAGCTCAATATAATTAATTCTTTCGCTTTAAGAGGTGAATGCGATCAAATTTTTCCATAAACACCAAGGCGGTCTCATCTCCATCAATCATGAAATAAGTTATTTGGCGTATTGGACCAAAAAAAGTGTAATATTTTCTAATTATAATTTGGAGGGGTCAATGAAATAACATTCACTGCTGTTTATACTTTATATATAGGCCATGCTTAGGTTAATAGAACAATTAAATAAATTTGTGGCTCCAACTCCATTGTATTTTTAATCAAAATATAACTCAAATATAAAAAATTGGAGATTAGATTTATGGTATATTATATATATAGTAGTTCACAAAAACCTGGAATGAGGTATATGTCAGCATCATGATTATTCATGAAAGCAATAGCTGGATTTTATACGATAAAGAGTTGACAAAACAAAAACCTGGCCTACGTATGGATTAAAGAAAGATGACGACGTTAATCTTGTAATATAATGGTAGATCATTATGATTAATTAGTGAGAACCACTGTATTTTCCACTCAATCAAGAGCCACAGATAGAGACATTAAAAGTACTTATATAATTTAGTATTTAGGAATTCAACTTTTGGGTTTTGGCGGACTATTAATTTAGATGTGAAAGTAATCGAACATTATTATACCCGTCCCAACGAAATTTGCACACGATATATAAACTAATACCACACTCCAAAATATATTTTACTGCATGAATTGAAATTAATGTATTGTTCGCAAAACTATTTCTGTGAGTATTATTCACGTAATATGCACTCATCAAATTGATATCTTTTAATAATTAGTAGGTTTAATATGAAAATTGTTCATAATATGAACTACTCCCTCCGTCCCATGATTACTTTAATAGTTGTCTTGGACAAGCGAATCAAGAAAAAGTGAGTATGTGAGTGTAAAATTAAATAATAAAATAAGAAAAATTATACTTTATTGATTTTTATGAGTGTAAAAAAATTTCTTTCCAGGTGTGTGAAAGTTGAGTTGGGACGTGCAAATAAGGCAAGTATGAAATTAAGTAGTCCTGTAATAGAAGGATTATTTTTTAATTTCATGAATCAGTAATTAATTTTTTATACTTTTGGTCAAATATTTGATGTTTTTGTTCAAGTATTTGATATTTTAACAGTATTTTTATTAAAATTTTATGATAGGATATCATAAACCAATTTATATAAAATTTTGTCTCCAATAAAAAATAATATTATTATATATAAAATGCAAATAAATTTTATAATGGAAGTGATTCAAATTATACTCTCATACATAAATGGGTTACGTGTTTGGTAAAGTTACAAAATATATACAACCAGCGCCCTTTCAAGAATAAAAATTAAATTCTTCAAAAGAAATATTGGATTATTTATAGACAAGTATTATTCACTTCAATTTTCAAATAAAATAACACTCGACCATTTCTGTCGATAAATTAAACGCAGTCAAGTGGTATGATAACTTATCGACTCAGTACAAGTCATTTTCAATTAAATACTCAATTTTTAAAGTTATAACAAATTGGCCCTTTAAATATGATTAAGAGACACTTAGTTTTGAATTTTTTTAATAAAAAATAAAATAAAAGTTTATAATATATTTTCTTTTTGTCTTTTGTGTTAAATGAATGTATATCTCTATGGTGGTTACATTATTAATTTTATGTTCTATTTTTTAGAAGAAGAAGAAGAAAAATTAAAAAAAAAAAAAAAAGGTTGCTGACATGAGAGATTGGTTAAGAGGTGTGATTATAAGAAGGGGTGAATAATTAAATGGAGTAATGATTACATTATTTAGAATGAAAAATAATATTGTGTACATCTCTTATTCTCAATAATCACTATAAGGCAAAGTGTTATATGTAATACACACGGAAAATAGAATCTATGTGTATCAATTTTTGCTTAGTTTAAATTGTGATTCGATTCGAATTGTTCATTTATTGAGAATTTAAATTGGATCAAATTGTTAAACATGAATTCTATTTTCATATGTACTACACCCATAATACCCACTTTTACTATAATTATGATATATTTATTTTAATTCTCATTCCAATAAAAAAAAGTTCAAACCAAACGCTAATTATAATCTTTTCTGATCATTCATACAATCAAACAAGTTTCACAGCATACATAAACAAAATTGAATAAATCAATCGCTCCACTAATGAAACGAGACGACTATATCCTTCCGTCTATTCAACTTTCATCTCACAAATTTTACATATTTTTGCACATGATCATGAAGTCATCTTCGAGTCATTGTACATCAAATATTTTTTTATCTTTTAGGGTTCATTTGATTCAATATATAAGATAAATAACTTAGATAAGATTATAATCTAGAGATTGTTATTTGCGAGTTAAATAGTATATTTGGTTTGATTGATTAAAATAATTAGTATTATAATATAATTTCATTTTTAATGTTTGGATTGTAAGATTAATAATAATAAAATATGCAATTGATAGTTTTGCCCTCTTAAAGAAAAATAAATTGAATTATGGTTCTCCTTTCAATTATGAGAGGACTATTCTAGTAAAGATAAACACAATGAATTATTAGCATACCCCTAAGACAATATTATCTACCATTCATAATATAATTGAATTTTTGTTTTGGGTTTTTTATTAATTTTGGATCTTTATCCATTAAACCAAACATCAAATTAGATAAGATAATTTAATTTATTTTAGTTTATCCAACAAATCAAATGAGGCCTTATTATATTAATCTATAACAATTATCAATGTTTTAATTGAGTGAAGTTTTTCACGTACTTGTTCAATTCTTATGTTGTTTACATTAAAAAATATAGGTTGATTATACTGAAAATTTTATCAATTTACAGTGTAATCAGTTTACACTTTTCAGTATAAACAGTCTCAACATTCAATGAATCATCCGTGCATCACGTCTACAACTGTATAAGAGACTTTTGTACTCTTTAATTATTTAGATTACATGATTATAAAATTTCTTTATACTAGATTATTCAGTAAAGGATTATTTTATCGGTTGAGCCATTACACTTCAAAAAATCATCTATTATACTTACAGAGAGTTTGATATGTTATATTAATGTTTAGTCTTGTCCAGTGTCAAAATTATATGAATGAATTACTCTTGTATGCACCAGTTATACGGTGCAATTTAAATAACATGTGTAATTTTTAGTAGTATTTTGTGTAACTTTTAAAAAATGAACTTGAGTTGCACCGTGTAACTGGTGCACAGGAGACTTACTCTATATAATTTAGTGATTGTTTAGAATTCCTCTAATATTATGTGTGAGTTGGATGATTAATAGTAAGAAGAAGAGAGCTAAGATGCTTCTTTTTTTTTCTTTTTTGTTTTAAACCCCACCCCCTCCCATTTTCCCTTAATTCGTTTCCAAAGGGAATCGAACTCAGGTCACCCACTCAAGTGAGGAGCCCGATGGCCATGTGATCTAAGTGATGCTTCTTTTTGGATGCCATGATTAGCAAACCAAGGGTTTGTGGCAAAATAAAAGGTAGTCCAAGTTGAAATTATTTAATTAATTGAAATCCATTCAAATATGAATTAGATCTAACTAATTGATTATCAGACAATTAAAATAAAACATAATTAATTAGAACATAATAATTTTCTTAAATAATTGGAGAAAAATAGTTAAGGGAATGATTTGCACTAGATCAATAGTTGAGTCTCCATTTGTTTGATTTTAAAAGAAAAATAATTGAAGTCTATTATTACTACATGCTAATAATGTATCCTTTTAGACGCTAATATGCTTATTTTTGATTGATTTTAGACATTATTTTTCACAGGCAAAAGATTTGATCATAATATCCCAAACAATATTTTTAATTACTATTGTGTATGATTTATGAAAAGAAGATGTTTTACAATAAAAAAAAACCCATGGCTGTAGGAACTATAGGAGATCAAAATGTGTACAGGCAAAGGTAGAAAACTGTCTGTACTGGGAGATGATGATCTCTCACTGTTTTATACAAAGTGATTTGATGCCATAATCCATCACTCAACTATGATGTTAAAGCTATGTGATGCTTCAATTCTAGGACTTCTTTTCACATTCTCCAGGCTCGTTTGTTTTGTCTTCTTGGCGTCCCGTTTCTGGAATTTCGACAAGGATGCAAGCTCGTTCACACAATCGCATATCTTCACCGTGCAGGAGACTACTTCGATCAGCAATGAAGCAACGCTAACTGCAGGGATTATGTCGAGGAGATCGGTCTCTGGCCACAGCCCCGATTTCATGGAGTTTCTTAGCTTCTTAGCTGCAGTTTTTGCGTTCACAATGTGGGGATCAGTTGTTGGTGAACAGGTCATTGTCTTAATTCCAGATGCTACTTCTCTCAGAGCATAACTACATTCTAAGCTCATCTTCGTGCACGATTCTTGAATCTTGTTTCGAATTTCGAGTGGGGTCTGCAAGATAACACAAACCTATTGTTAAGACAAACACTTAAATACACCAATTGCTTGTTTATAATAGTAGTTTCTTTCAACAAAAGTAGTTTACCTTCAAATCTGAGTTGAGAAAGCAGTTTAAAGCATCAATCTTGTATGCACATTCTCTTGTAAGGGATCCAATCTTAAGGTATTGATCCCAAGGATGTCTGTACCTAAATTTGCCATGTCTAGGCTCCCATTTCGCGAAATTTACCTGCAAAATCGAGCTTTAATCAAACCGAACATACGCGTTTAAAAACAAAGACAATCTTGTCGAATTTGAGCTTACCAAGTTGTCTTCAACCCCTTTGGAGTTGAGAACAGATTTATATTCATTGAGTAAGTTCTCTTTGTTCTTCTCATCCTGTTCTTGGAAATACACACGTCCAAACCCTGATCAATCCATTCAAATCAAACACTTAGATTTGTAGCATTTAGAAGAATCCATGCATTAATAAGTTGCAAAATCTACCTTCCAAGAAATTTCCAATCTTTTCAATGTTGGAAGCTGTGATATTATGCAGATCTTCACCAGCCCAAACAGGGAATATCAATGTGCAAATCAAGATCGTAGCAGATCCACCCACAAGGATTGTGGTTAATCTCCTCTGTGCCATATCTATAATCTCATCATCTCGATAACCCGACACAGATATCAAACTAAATGTGAGGATGAATATGAGAAGCCCATAGTCATATCTTGCCCTCAATTTAGGAAAAAATCGAAAAAATGTCGTCCCAGTTGCTGCAAAAAGAACCCTAGTGTTATCGCCCCACAAACAAACAGTAGAAATTGCAAATCATTACCTATCAAGAAAACAGATAGCCCAAGTAACACAATTTCAATTTTTTCTCCAGAAAGGCTTGCCAATCGATGAGCTGCAACGCCTAATGCTCCCCCCAGCATTGTCGCAATCGCTCTGTTCACCCCTTTTCCCAGCGTTGCTCCTGAAAATTACACTGATGTTTTTCAAGAAAACAATAAATTTTAGCACCAAAAAAAAGGGGCGGGGGGATTTACTTACCCACAGAAAATTCGAAAACTACCACCACAGTCATGACAGCCCACATTGCAGAAACACCATAACCATCGTAAAAGAAATCAAAATAGTAAAGCAAAGAAACTGCAGTGATGGCTAATCCCACTTTGAAGGAATGAACAATTCTTCTTGGATCTTCCCTTGCGAGTCTCTTGGCCTCTGCTGCATTCCCAGTTACCACATTTCCAATCCTCTCCAAACAGCCCCTTAACCCGGCCCACGTCCGCCTGAAACAACCAACGTTTTCTTGATTTTCCGACGCCATTTTTACGATCAAATTTCTTTTTCCCTTCACCCCTTGATTTTTGTTGGGCTGAAGAGGGAGGGTTTCTTTCTTGATATATAACAATGCAGATGATTGGGTATTTAATATTTATAAAGTGGGAAACAGAGAGGTGGGATGCTACGACGAAGTTTCACAAACAGAAAATGTGTGAGTAAGTATGTATACACAGCAATTGTTTACACGGATATCGCCTCTAATCTTTGGGGTTTTCTGGCACCGCCACTATTCATTGATGGCGACAAACGCATTAATTAACGTAATTATATTACTTTAACACT
This sequence comes from Prunella vulgaris, assembly GCA_026898435.1. NCBI lineage: Eukaryota > Viridiplantae > Streptophyta > Magnoliopsida > Lamiales > Lamiaceae > Prunella > Prunella vulgaris. The sequence continues at coordinate 264,933 of JAPKLY010000312.1, forward strand.
TTGAATCACGTAAAAAGTAAAATATTTATGACGAAGATAAAGTTAAATAATAAAATTTATTGAATTAAGTGTAAAAATAATAATAAATGTATTATAAACTCCAATTCATATGAATTTGGATAAATTTATTTAATTAGAACTATTTTTAAATTCGTTTATCAATTAACTTCAAAAGAAATAATCAATTAAGAAAAGTACATTTTTATATTTTATTAATTAACTTCAAGTTAATATACTTTTTTTTTAATTCGTGTGTCCAGGTTTTTTGGAAGAAAGACTCGAAACGGAGGAAGTATATAAAATCAGTTTTTAAAATTTTAAAAATCAAAATTTAAAAATTACTTAAAATAAAAAAATCATCACCTTGTTTAGTATTATATTCCCTAAAACAGAAACCATATTTATATTCCCTAAAAAAAACCACAAACATGATCATATGTATGCATCCCTTTGAAATGGATTTTTTAACCAAAATATTATATTTATCTATACTTATTTATATTACACATGGATTTAAATTTTAAATTAAATTAAATTATTGTACTTAATTTTCTGTTTGTCAAAACATACCTGAAACTACGAATATGAGAGTGTTCGTTGTAGAACTCACTCAATGTGAACCTGTTGATCTCCATCAAAGAGGACGGATCGTCGTCGCCGCCGTCTTGGAGATCACGTGATTGTTGAAAAGTTCTGTCATCTTGTCCCTCCAGTTAGTTCTACCAGAAACGACTGGGCGCGTGTCACGATGCCTATAATTTAAGTCAAACCATTCACATATCACCAGTCGGTATCCCCCATTTCCATAAACCAATTTGAAAATATATTAATTAAATAAATTTGCCCATTAATTCGTATCACTATTATGTGTAATCACTATCACTGTTATTCATATATACTATCATTGTTATTCATATATACTATCACTGTTATAAAAATATATTTGTTCTTTTAACAGTGATAGTGTATATGCATAATAATGATAGTGAATATATATAACAGTGGTAGTGTATACACATAATAGTGATAATTGATAAACCCGATTTCACCGTAAACTCGGATTCATACAATTTTTGTCTAAAAATAATGACATTTTGTATAAATATGTAAATATTTTAAGAATAAGGTTAAAATAGTTATTTTTATTTATAGGTGGGATGAATAAAAAAAAAGTATACAAATTAAGTGTTTAGAAATAAAGTGAATAATATTCATTTATCTCTCATTCATATACAAAATAAATAAAAATTATATTAGAATAAAGAAATTAATAATGACATCGACAGCAGGATTCATTGGTTAATAAAGAAAAAAAGGAAAAGAAAAAAAAAGAAAAAAAAAACCAACTCCGCTGTGCCTCCTTTTTTATCGTTTGTTTTTGCATTTGTATTTTGAATGATTAAAAATGGAAAATAAAATTAATGCAGCGTTATCAATTAATTTAAAATAAATTCTGTGTGAGGCTATATTATAGTATGAGATTAAATATTATTTGAGTTACTTTTACTTAAAAATATGTTACATAAAAATTATCATTTTTAGAAAGCTGTAAAACTTTAATAGAATGTGATAGTTGTGTTTATTAAAAGTGACTAATCACTTTCTTTAAAAATATTATCATATTTTAGGGTGCAAATGACGTTTGAAGATAGTAGAACGGTCGAGTGCCATCAAGCGTCTAGTGCCTAATCGGTGCCAAAAATAAAATTTTATTTTATTTTTCTATAAAAATTATTTTTTTCTAAACATATATTATAAAATAAATTATAAATTTAGAACATAGTTAATAACCATCACAAAATATTAAAAACTATCATAATACGATATTGTCCAACTTTTAAATAAAACAAAAAAAAAAGAGCAAAAGAAATAGTACGAATAAATTATGAAATAATTCAATTAAACTTTCATTTTTTAGTAATTTAGTAAAAAATATATATTAAATTCTAGTTATAACTTTTAAATTGAAATAAAAATTAAAAATTAAAATGTAATGGCTGTCTAGGCGATGCGGCCTCAGCAATGCTAAATGTGTTGACTGATTTTTCTCGGCGATTTTACCTTGGCGTCGACGGTCGAGTAACGTCAAGCGCTTAGGCGGTTTCGGCCACCATCATTTACAATTATGTTTATACTATAATTTCAATTTATAGGTCTGACACTATCCATAAATGAATGTAATAATATTAATAAGTACATGTAATAGTATAAATTTTATATTATATTATAAAATTTATTCATGTGATAATTTTTATTTATTTGAAGTGTATATATTCATATGATAAATTAAGATAGCGTACGCCACTTGCCAATCCAAACTCAAGTAGCAATATTATGTATATTAATTATCATTATATTAAATATTTTAAAAAAAATAATAGTTAACATACATAAGGATCATAATTAAATACACGTAAACTCAAATTAAAAAAAGTTTTTGTCATTAGATAATACATTCATACCCTATAGGCTATAGCCGAGAAGTTTCATTAGTAAAGAAGACACCAAGTGACAATTAATCATGACTCACCACTTTTTGTTTGCAATAATAAAAATTTATATGAGACTGTTTTATTATCTATCAGAATAATTATAATTTTTAATAGAATATTATCACTTTTAATATAAAATGTGTTACTTTTAACATTTTTTCTTTTAAATTTGAATAGTGATTACAAATATAGAATGTAAAGTGTATAATTTTTCAAAATTTTATTTTAATTAAAATAATATATTTTCGTACATCTTTTATAAAGTATAAATTTATCTTAAAAATAATAATATTTTTATTAAAATAATATTAGGCTCATTGTAGTACGATCATACAAGATTTATTTTTTTCACGCGTGGTGTGCCGGATAAAACTGGACATGAGCATAGAAGACGATGAACCATCAATAATAAAAAAAATATAAGTTAATGTCTATTTTACCTCTTAAAAAATAAAATAAATATGAATAAATATTGATTGAGAAAAAATAGAATGGACTATTCATGATAAATAATTATAAGAGGAGATGTATTTGAATAAAATTGGATAATAGTTAACTTATTTTGAGTCCCCCTATGGTAATGTTGAATTGATTATTTATTTCTATTCTTATTAATTATCATAATTATTATATGTATTTATATTTTCATTCTTTTTGTAGGATTTTGAACCAATCGCCCATGGATCTTTTGAGCATGGACGCATAAGAGATTATTATTATTAATAAAGATTATTAATAATAATCTCTTATGAAAATAAAGATTATTATTAATTAATCGTTCCCTCTAGAAATAGCTACGTCGATAAATCATTTTATATAATTTTTTAAATAAACATAGTCAAACACAATTTGGTAACATGTTGATAATATTATTCCCTTGGTTTTCTGAGTAGTTTATGAGCTGTCTTAAGATTGATCACCACCGTACACGTGTAATGCTTTTACTATTAAATATAAAAGTGGAACAATTTTTATGAGGTTGTTAGTCTAATAATAACACTTGTCGTGTACCCATCACTTGGGAGGTATATATAATAATTGGGGAGAGAGAGAGGTATTGATGATTATTGACGCAAGTGATAGAGTAAGTAAACAAATGTAGAAAATGTTGAAATTGGTTTTTCAAAGTATAGTCCTATTGAAGAGTGTTACCTGTCAATTGTTAGGACAAATTTTAATTGTACTTACCAAACTATTTGTGACAGCAAATATATGCGGCAGTATTAGTTCTGAGTTCCGACAGTGACATTGCTTGGGGAGAGACTTGCATGTGTGAATAAAGTGATGATTGTTCTTCTACAATGGCTCAACCAAATATGGTATAAAATTATCAAAATCATTTCTGGTTTATCTACCTTTCCAATTCCAGCGGTATCTTGTGTATCAGTTGCACCGTATAATTAAAATTTATTTTAAATTTTTTGTTCGATTATTATTGAAAAGTTATATTTAATTATACTGAAAAATCATCTCTTGTATGGTGGCTTTTTAATAAAAATAAATGTAACTTTTCAATATCAATAGTGGTGACTTTTCAAAAATACATTTGAATTGCACGGGACACTTAGGGTATGTTTGGTTCGTAAGATAAAAGTATCTATCCGTAAAAAACATGCATGTTTTTGCCGGATAGATACTTTTATCTTACGAACCAAATGAGCCCTTAATGCATATAAGACTAAACATCAATTCAATAATGTGATTTGAAGCAAATTTTTATATGCATCAATTGTGCCTCGTAATTGGTGTATAGTTTAACAATATTATAACTTGCCCAAGTCTTGTATGTATCAGGTGCACCGTGCAACTCAAGTGCATTTTTAAGAGGTTACACAAAATAATACTGATAAGTCACTGTTGATATGGCGAACTAACACTATCGACATGGGGCAATTACGCAAGAC
>JAPKLY010000312.1:290494-312022 GCA_026898435.1 Prunella vulgaris
TTTTTTTTAATTTTATTATATAATTTTACACTTACATACTCTTTTTATTGTTCATATGTTATTTCCAAATGTGAAAATAATTTCGAGATGACGGGGTAATTTTTTTTGTAAATCATCACGAGATAGTTAAAAATTCAATTTAATTATAGAACTTTGTACATTGCTCATTTTCCATCTTAAATTATACAAAATCAATTTGTTTTTGGCTGTTTTTTGTCTCTGAAACTTTCTTCTTTTCGCAAATCATTTCTACGACATGTCCAAAAGCGATGATGTCAATTTAATGCACAAAGTCGTGAGATTAAAGTGAATTGTTTTCCGTATAGTCAATTAATTTAAATCTGCATAACTTTATTTTAATTTTTTATTTCTTGTTGCAACATTTGATCATTTGTCTTTTGTATGACCAAAATCAAAATTTTAATCTCTGACAACTGTATGTATGTAGATGATCAGATTAGATATATCTATAAATAGTAATATGTTGCTTTCTTTCTTTTCTGAATTCGCATTTATGGTGCTATTTTACAGGCCCAACAGTTAAGATCATATAAAATAAATAAAATATGAAAAATAAAATAAAAAAAGGAAAAAAGACTACTCACCAATTGGGTCTTGAAACCAGGTGCCAAGAGAATGAAGAACTTCATAGCTACTTATGCTCTCACTTTTCTGCATTTTTAATTTAACTATTGATGTTACACAAACAAATTACTGCACAAAATCTTTTGTTTTTTTTAATTATTTATCAAAATATCTAAAATCCCACCTCGAATAATGAAGATTTTGAGCAAAAAGATGCCTGAAGATAGGAGATCAATGCAATTGGAAGTTGAGATGAGAAAATAACAGGAAAATTATTTATATGATATGTGTGAATGTGTTACATCAGTGTAAAATTAACATTATGTATATTGTACTCAAGAATGACTTTCGAATATTGCTAAAATTATTATGACTTCAAATATCTATAAATGGTGAGTTTACTCGGAGGCTTAAATCAGCGAGTGAGTGGGTGAGCTGAGAAAGTAGTAGAGAAAAACGAAAAGGGCAATGATGCAATTTGTAAGGAAAAGATGATATAAAAAGAATGAGTCACCCTCTGTGAGCATCATTGACTTTATATATATATATATATATATATATATATATATATGAGAGAGAGAGAGAGAGAGAGAGAGACATTAAGCGTGTTTGTCTGTGTGAGGGAATGATTCGGTAGATCATGAATATTTTCACATTTCAAAGTTGAAAAACAGAGATTGAACGAGCATCAACAAATGGGGGCAAGCTCAATCGTTACGTTAACAGTCAATATTGAATCTTTTTACAAAAATATTTGATTTAAGAACAAAACCCACAAAAGGAAAAAACATGAAATGAGAGAGATTGAAGAATACCTGTGTTTAGTTGAAGAAAACGCTTCTCAGGAAAGCTGCTCTCTGCCTTTAGATTAAATGATAGCATGTGTAGTGAAATAGATGAAATGTGAAGCATTAAAGTGACTCTCTCTCCCTCTATCTCTCTCTCTCTGTGTGTGTGTGTGAACATCTTTGACTTTATATATGACTACGAGAGAGAGAAGAGAGAGAAACACACGCACTAAGCGTGTGTGTCTGTGTGTGAGGGAATTATTTGGTAGATCATGAATATTTTCACATTTAAAAGGTGGAAAACAGAGATTGAACGATCATCAGCAAATGGGGACAAGCTCAATCGTTACGTTAACAGTCAAGATTGAATCTTTTTACAAAAATATTGGATTTAAGAACAAAACCCACAAAAGGAAAAAATATGAAATGAGAGAGATTGAAGAATACCTGTGTTTAGTTGAAGAAAACACTTCTCAGGAAAGCTGCTCTCTGCCTTTAGATTAAATGATAGTATGTGTAGTGAAATAGATGAAATGTGAAGCATTAAAGTGACTATCTCTCCCTCCCCCCCCCCCCCGGCGTGATATATATGTGCAAAGAAAAGTGAGTTGGTGGGGAAAATATCTTCTAAATTTGCCAGAACAATATTTGAAATTAAAGTTGTTTTGGTCCCTTTTTTTTTTTGGAAAATACACATTTTTATCCGATAAGTTTCGATGACTTTAGTTTTCGTCCTCTTAAGTTTTGAATTTTTTTTTCGTCCTTTAACTTACCAAAAATTATGGTTTCGTCCTTTAACTTACCAAAAATTATGGTTTTCGTCCTCCAACCGTCTATAACCAGTCACACAACTGGTAGGTAATACACACGTGGATCCATTTTTAAGTGAAATGCTGACGTGCGGGTATTTGGAGGGAATTAGGTCTTGATGGATAAAATACAGGATTAACCGTAAATTCTCTCTCAAATCAAAACCCTATTCGATCAAATCTAGGCATGGGACTTGAGAGAATTAGGGAAAAAATGAATAAAGATCCCCAAATTAGAACATCCAAAAGCCTAAATTATTTTGAGCGCATACTCACTGTACGGAAGAGGGATGTCTTCAAGAAATTCGTATGAATCAACGAGTTTTGAGCGCAATATTAAGTGTCATTGTGGTTTCGTTGCACGCTTTGTACATCATATTCAGAAATGAATCCGGAAGAAGATTCTATGGATGCAAGTATTGGACGGTATTTGAGAGAAAATTTACTGTTAAAAGTGTATTTTATCAAGACTTAATTCCTTCAAAATACTCACATGTCAATATTTTGTATAAAAAAATGGATCAATATGTGTATTATCAGTTGTATGACTGGTTATAGGCGGTTGGACGACGAAAACCATTATTTTTCGTAACTTAAAGGACGAAAACCGTAATTCACAACTTAAGAGGACGAAAACCAAAGTCAACAAAACTTATAGGACAAAAAAATGTATTTTCCCAATTATTTATTATGGATGAACGTTTAAGGCAACGTGGATCATTTATGGTGGATGTAAGAAGTAATTTACACATATAATCTATTCTTTTTAAACTATGCAGAAATCTTAAACGCCAATTCTTTTACGGAGGAGAGGGTATATATCAAATTAAAAAAAATATATATATATATATATATATATTTAAAATTTCAAAAATTAATTTTTAAAATAAAAATATCATGGGATTTCAAACATATAAAAAATATAAGAGATATTTTTGAGTGTATATTTTTAATCAAATATCTAAAAAAAATTATGCATATATCGGAACATATATAGAGTATTCTGCATACGAAAAATAAAAAACATGAAAAGAATTCAGAAAACCATAATTTTTAGCATTTTTTTTTTAAGATACAAACTCTTTTTTGTCCACAAATTTATAAAAATTCTTTTTCAGCCATTGTTAAAATAAGTGACCAATATACCCTTAATTCTCATTCCTTATTTTTTATTTCTCTTCCCACCCCTAATCTTTTTTTTATTTCCTTCCTTACACTAAATTAATATAATAGTTTATAAAAAAAAATTTTTAAAAGTGCATGATTTGATTGACATTATTTTTTTAATTTTTATTATTTTTTGAAGGTCGAAATCCGGTTAGAATTTTAAAAAATATCAATTCAAGTTAAATTTTCCTGACGAATCAGGTTGGAAATTGAAATAACTTTTTAGGTTATTTTTACCTTAAAAAATTATGCTTATATAAAATTTTGATTGACATTATCTTCTTAATTTTTATTAGTAAAATAACTTCGTATTTTGAAAAGTCGGAGATCAGTTTTAAATTTTTAAAAATATAATCCTCAATAATTTTTTTATTGAAGTTGGGTCGGAATGATTTTTTTAGATTCCTTTAACTTAAAAAAAAATTAAAAAAGATATGATTATGACTGATATTGTCTTTTTAATTGTTAAGGATTAAATAAGTATTATTGAAAAGTCGGAGCCCGATCAATTTTTTAAAAAAATTGCATTTCAGTAAAATTTCTATGACGGAGTTGTGTCGAATCTACTTATTAGGTTGTTTTTCCCTAAAAAAAGACTACAAATATATAAAATTTTGATTTACACATTTTTTTAATAGTACAAATTTGGTATTTTGAAAGATCGGAGGTTAGTCTAAATTTATTAAAAATATCATTCTCAATAGTATTTTTTTGACGGAGTTGGAACAGAATAATTTTTTATGTTTTTTTAACCTTAAAAATTTAAAATATACAAGATTATTACTAACATTAACTTTTTAATTTTTAAGGATTAAATAAGTATTCTTGGAAGCTCGGAGTCTGGTCGGAGTTTGGTCAGAATATTAAAATATAATATTTTCAGTAAAATTTATGTGATGGAGTTGGGCCGGATCTTCTTATTAGGTTGTTTTTACCTAAAAAAATATTACGACTATATAAAATTTTGATTTACGCATTTTTTATTTTTATTAGTACAAATCTAGTATTTTGAAAGGTCGGAGGATAGTATAAATTTATAAAAAATATCATTCTAAATAATATTTTTTGACGGAATTGGGTCGCAATATTTTTTTATGCTTCTTTAATCTAGAAAAAAATTAAAAGATACTAGATTATTACTAACGTTAACTTTTTAATTTTTAAGGATTAAATAAGTATTCTTGAAAGGTCGGGGTCTAGTAGGAGTTTGGTCAGATAAATATAGCATTTTCACTAAAATTTCTGTGACATAGTTGGGTCGGATTTTCTTATTTTGTTGTTTTTACCTGAAAAAAGACTACAAATATATAAAATTTTGATTTAAGCATTTTTTTATTTTTATTAGTACAAATCTAGTATTTTGAAAGGTCGGGGGTTAGTCTAAATTTATTAAAAATATCATCCTCAATAGTATTTTTAGACGGAGTTGAGTCGGAAAAATATTTATGTTTCTTTTTAACCTAGAAAAAATTTAAGAGATACATGATTATAACTAACATTAACTTTTTAATTTTAAGAATTAAATAAGTATTCTTGAAAGGTCAGAATCTGGTCGGAGTTCGACCAGATTAATAAAAATAGCATTTCAGTAAAATTTCTGTGACGGAGTTTGGCCCGATCTTCTTATTAGGTTGTTTTTACGTAAAAAAAGACTACGAATCTATAAATTTTGATTTACGCATTTTTTTAACTTTTTATTAGTACAAATCTATTATTTTGAAAGATCGGAGGTTAGTCTAAATTTATTAAAAATATCATTCTCAACATTATTTTTTCGACAGAGTTGGATCAGAATAATTTTTTATGTTTCTTAAAATTAACTTTTTAAATTTTATGGATTAAATAAATATTTTTAAAAGGTCAGAGTTTGCTTGGAGTTCGGTCAGATTATTAAAAAAAATATCATTTTTAGTAAAATTTATGTGACGGAGTTGAGTCGGATCTTCTTATTCGATTGTTTTTACCTAAAAAAAAAACTATGAATCTATAAAAATTTGATTTATGCATTTTTTTTATTTTTATTGGTAAAAATTTAGTATTTTTAAAGATTGGATGTTAGTCTAAATTTATTAAAAATATCATTCTAAACATTAATTTTTCGATGGAGTTGAGTCGTAATAACTTTTCATATTTCTTTAACTTAGAAAAAATTTAAAAGTTACATGATTATGACTAACATTATTTTTTTAATTTTTAAAAATTAAATAAGTATTTTTGAAAGGTTTGAGTCTAATAATAATAATAATAATAATAAAAAAGTAATACTTCATGAAAATTCATGAATAGTGATATACATACATCTAGGATTGCAAACGAATCAAATAATTTTGATTCGATTCAGTATTCATATTCGAATTTTGATATTCGTATTCGATTACAAATATTCGATTCGATTATTATTCAAATACGAATACAAAATAATGATATTCGATTCGATATTCGTAAATATTCGATTAATTTTTTTTTTATAAATATTATAATGATAATAGACTTAATAGTTAGTATAATTATTGCTATTATTATTATTGTTATTATTATTATTTTAAGATTATAGACCATTAGAAATTTATGGCTACTATAATTACTATTATTTTAAGGATGTAAGCTCATTAGATAATAATTTAGACATCATATGCACCTATATTTCAAATTCTTACCCGAGGTTGTAAATGAATCAAATACTTTTGATTCGATTAGGTATTCGTATTCGAATTTTTATGATTCGAAGTCAATTCGAATTCGTTTATAAATATTCGATTCGATTCAATTATTATTCAAATACAAAACTATGATATTCAATTCGATTCGATTAGTTTACAACCCTATATACATCTGATCAAATATGGACTTGGAAGTTGGAACAACATTTTGCCAGTACTGTAGTATACCCACACTGGACTGAAGTCCAGAAGTCACTCACTTACCCCCCGCCCCCCACCCCACCCCACCCCACCCCACCCATTGAACGGAGTAATCTCGATTTCTGCAACAAATAACTTGCTTTTTTCTACTTTCCCTTTTCCTTTCTCCCATCAATTGATCCATCTTCTCTTTTGTAGTCTGATTGCTGAGTTAACTCAGTTGTAATTCAATTTCTTGTTTAAAGTAGAGAAGCAAAACATGGGAATACCGTCGTTTTACAGATGGCTAGTTGGCAAATACCCAAAGATTGTAAGCGAAGCTGGAGGTGGAGGTCATGCACTTATGGAGTTCGACAATTTCTATCTGGACATGAATGGGATAATCCACCCCTGTTTCCACCCCGATGATAATGTCTCTTCTTTAATTCTTTTTGCATATCCGTGTGTTTCGATTTTAATTTAATCTTTCTTTAGGTTTTTTGTTTCTCATAATTTGTGGTGCCTATGAACAGCCACCGACAACTTTCGAAGAGGTTTTATGCAGTATGTACGAATACATCGATCATCTCTTCGACATCGTCAAACCAAAGAAATTGTTGTTCATGGCCATCGGTACGTACCTCCTATTTTTTTTTTTTAAATCCATGAATGAGATACTATGCTGATTCACTCAAGTTTAAAAAAATCCAACAATTCCTCAATATCCGTGTCTGTGTGAGTAGATTAAATTCAACCGTTGGAAGAAAAATGTGTTGATGATAGTTAACTTGTATTTAATGAATTTCTACTTAATATATGATCAAGACTAGGCAGTAATTTATTTGCCAAGTTAATTAGTAGGTATCTCTGCAACATAATTATTTATTAGATCTCCAGAATTCAATTAACAATGTAGGTTTAATATTGGTGTGTTTGCATTGCATAAGCTGCAGTTCATAGAAATCCCGGCCTGTAGTTAATTTTATAGTTTGCACAAGTATAATGAATTTGCATGAAATTCTTACTTGTAAGATGTTGTAACTCAAATTCACAATCAAGTGCAGATGGCGTTGCTCCCAGGGCCAAGATGAATCAACAAAGAGCTAGGCGATTTCGATCAGCAAAGGATGCTGAAATTGCTGTCAGATTCTCACCTTATATGTGTGTTTTGTGTGTGTTTGTTCTTGCAATTCTGATTGCTTTTCTTGCATAAATCGATGTTAATTTTGCATTTTATATTTTAATATTGGATGGTCTCTTCAGGAAGAAATTGAACAAAAACTGCGAAAACAGTTTGAAAGTGAGGGCAAATTTGTTTTGCCCAAGCAAGAATCACAAGTTGGTGATTCAAATGTTATTACACCTGGAACCGAGTTCATGCACATGCTGTCGGACAAACTTCAAAGCTACATTAGTCAACGGATGAGGGAGAATCCAGCTTGGGCTGAAATTAAGGTTTTTGTGCAAAAAATAGCTGAAAACTTTGTTGGTTTGCCATAATAATTGAGCACATAAGAGTTAATTTGTTTGTGCAGGTTATTTTATCAGATGATAAGGTTCCCGGTGAGGGGGAACACAAAATCATGTCCTTCATTCGATCTCAACGTTCATTACCAGGATATGATCCAAATACAAGGCATTGCTTGTACGGTCTGGATGCAGATCTAATTATGCTTGCATTGGCTACACATGAAATCCATTTTTGCATTCTACGGGAGGTTTGATTCCTCTCTGGCTGTAATTTGTTTCCCGAAAAAGCTATCCCATTTTATGTTGTTCTATTTAATATAGTTACTTAGTTTTGAAAACTCTAAATGCTTTTGGCTGTTAACAGGAGGTCTTACCTCAAAACAAGCAAATTAATTCTGAAGCATCTCTGGAGAGTCATTGCCAAATGACCGAGACTCATGAAGCAGAGAAGTTCTGGTCTGCAAATAAAAAGCAATTATATCAGGTATCTTACAAATAATTTACCTATCTAAAATATATTTATTTTATTTTTTTCTTTGACATATTTTTTGTGTCTGCAGTTTCTAAATGTATGTGTGCTGAGAGAATACGTTGCTTTGGATCTTGAAGTTTCTTGTTTCGACAACAAATTAGGAAGCGATCTTGAAAGATTAGTAGATGATTTCATCTTCATTTGCTTTTTCGCTGGAAATGATTTTCTTCCTCATATGCCAACTCTTGAAATCCATGAGGTTCTCTTGATTTGTAATGCAAATCATATGATGTTCATTGTTTAAAATGGAACTAAAAAATTTACATTTTTTCGGATATTTTTCTCCAGGATTGTATAGATCTTCTGATACATGTTTATAAGAATGAGTTTCAAAATCTCGGAGGCTACTTAGTCGACATGCAGAAGGTATAATTAACTACTTTATGCTCCTGTTTTCTAATAATCACAAAGAGTTGTGGTATTTATCTGATTGTATGACTTGAAATAGGTTGATGACAAAAAAGGCTCCTACATAAAGTTAAAAAGAGTCGAACGGTTCATACTAGCTGTGGGTGCATTTGAGGAACAAATATTCACCAAAAGATCTATTATAAGAGAGAAGAAACTGAGACGAATCCTCAACGATTTCAGAGAAGCAGTTAGTTTGTCAAAATGTTTTGATATCTATAGTTCTTATGGTTTATGGTGATTGAACTTAAATAAGAAGGTTGTTTATATCCAGAAAGAATATGAAATGAGCCAGATTGAAGAAGGGGCATCGTCTGATTTCGCGACAATGCATGCTATTGCTGATGTTGCTGTATGTCTTTGCTTTTTGACTAGAGAAAATAAATTCAATTATGCTCGTTTACATTGCTTTGCATGTCTTTAATTCATAGAATCTCATGATATATCGGTTTATGTTATGACAACATGGCAGGGACTAAAGATATCTGGTTCAGCTGACGATGATACGGTATTGATGTGGGCTTTTCTGAATTTAATGAAGCACATATTCCCTTTGATTGGTTAACATGAAGATTGTGATTGTTTGATTCCATGGCAGGTTCTGAAAAATACGAAAGAACTTAAACAGAAACTGAAAGAACACACTCGAAACCAATCTGATTTATTCAAAGATGGTTGTCTTGGATCAGATAAAGTCTGTAATTTTTTCTTGTTTGAAAGTTGTTCTCCTTTTTTATTTTATTTAAATGACAGGTTAATTATCTGATTGAGACTCGACATATTTTTTGCAGGTTAAACTTGGTAGCCCGGGCTTTAAAGAAAGGTATTACAAAGAAAAGTTTTTGGCTGAAACTCCAGAGGAGTTGGAAGCAACACGAAAAGCTGTGGTTCGTGAAATGCTTAAAGGTTGTTTAATTATTACAATGTTTCATTTTTTAGCCTGAAAGTTATGATGTAATTGATTTTAGGTTGCAAAGTATGGTGAGGGACTATGTTGGGTTCTGTTATACTATTTTTCTGGAGTTCCATCTTGGACTTGGTATATTTCTTTCACTTAATCAAACGCCTTTTCAAGATTTTAGTGATAAACGGGCGTGTTTTCTAATTCAAGGCTATTGTTGTAGGTTTTATCCATTTCATTATGGACCCTTTGCATCGGACTTGAGGGGACTCTCTCAGACAAACACGAAATTCAACAAAGGTGTGCCCTTTAAACCTTTTGATCAACTGATGGGAGTACTTCCTCCTAGAAGGTAACTTTGTCTTATTCTTTTTTGTTATTTTTTAATGTGCTTTAATTTAAATTCCAGTTTAGCAAATCAACCTCACAGTTTGAAATATACAGTGCTCATGCGCTACCTGTAGCCTTCAAGGGTCTCATGAGTGATGAAGATTCTAGTATTATCGACTTTTACCCCTCCGGTGAGTCGAGTTAAAAATAGGTTCTTGATATTATAAACATGCATCTTCAAAGAAGGAAATGTTTCTAAATGCTTTTGATCTCTTCCCAATATGCAGATTTTCTGACTGACGTTGATGGAAAGAGATATATGTGGCAGGTATAAATGTAACAGAAAATTATAATGAGGAATTCTTATGTTACATTTTGTTAATAATGTTGTTCGTTATACCTCTTGAAGGGTGTATGCAAACTTCCTTTTATAGATGAAGAACGTCTTCTTATAGAGACGACGAAGCTTGAACATGGATTGAAGGTGTATTCTCAATTTCATTATTACTATCAACAGCTTGAGAGTACTGTTTCTTATGTAAAGTATTTCTGGTTTTCTAATAATGTTTAGGAATACGAGAAAATTAGGAACTCGCGCACACTTGATCGGTTGTTTGTGCGATGCTCAAGTAAACAATTGTTGTGTGGTGAAGTTAAAACACCGTCGGAGAAAATTAAAGATGCAATAACCATGGAAAGTAGAATGTGAGATTTATCTGCTGTCACTCTACCTTGTTTCAAAACCTTCTAATATTCCGTTATATCTGACAATGGATTCAATTTCAGCGATGGGATTAAAGGTACATTACACCTGATGATACCTGAGGATCTATCTGGAGAGAAGGATAACGACTCCTTAAATGATTTGTAAGCAAGCATAAAGCATACTAATTGAATTTATTTTCCTTAATTCGTGTCTTTAATCTTGACTTCTTTCTTCATCAGCTGTATGTTCTATGAGATACTGGGAGGTTCTCAAAACGTTCCTCGTCTTCTTGAAGGTGTAAATATACCAGAAAAGGTAGCTAATTTGGAAATCAAAATGTTCATTGTAAATGAAAATGCTCTACATCTGTTTCTGTAAATGTCTACGCTCTGTGCAGAAGGTGAACGAAGAGGATATAGTGGAAACAATTCTTTGGCATGAACGCCATGGAAATGCTAAAGTGTAAGTACATTCACTAGCTTCAGTATTTTATTTGGGATTTCAAATCAGTTGTTAATTAACAATTGATAATCAAATGCAGGAGGTTTCAGAATCAGAGGACGATAACACCCAAATTTGAAACCAGAGCACAAAATCAAGACCCAACATTTATACACAAAGGTGCTGGTGATGGATTTTGTCAAGGCAGAGGAAAACAATCCTCATCTTCTACAGAAATTTCGATATCAAGTTCGTATCGGGGCAATGTAAATAACAGTCATCAGGCATCATCGGTTGCAAGACCTACATATCATGGAAGATCAGAGGCTGGACCTTTTAGGCCTAGCGGACATTACAGGCCTGAGAACTTGACCTCAAATTCGTATCGAGGCTGTGGGAATACCGGTCATTCAGCATATCAGGTGAGATCTGAAGCTGTTCAATTTAGGACAGATACGAAACACAGGCCCGGAAACTCAATCTCAAGATCAGAAGCTGGACCTTTTAGGCCTGGCAGACATTACAGGCCCGAGAACTGGACCTCAAATTCATATCGAGGCTATGGGAATACTGGCCATTTGGCATATCAGGTGAGATCTGGAGCTGTTCAATATAGGACCGTTACGCAATACAGGCCCGGAAACTCAATCTCAAGATCAGAAGCTGGACAAAATAGGCCAAGCTCATTCTCGAGATCAACTGGAGCTTTTGGGCCCGTTATACAATACAGCCCTGAACCCGTTGGACAATACAGGCCTGAAAACTTGTCCTCAAGTTCATATCGAGGCTATGGAAAAACTTGTCATCAACCGTCATACCAGGGGATACTAGAAACAGGATCTCATACCGGGGGTGGTTATAGAGGTCGTGGAGCTCAACAGAATCCAGAAACGAATGCATATCATGTGTTGCACAATAGACCTCAGAGGCAAAGCAGCAACATCAGGCATCCCGTAACTGAAGATTGGAGGTCAAATAACTGGTCGATACCTTCTGCTGGAGATGATGAACGGACAAACTATGCATGGAGCTCACAGCATCCGAATCCGGCGGTATCAGCCGGTCCCGGTCGTGGCCGTGGTATTGGTAGAAGCAGAGGATGGTTTGCACCCAACCTTGAATCTTAAACTGAAAACAACTGAGGTGTTGTAGTAAAATACCAAAAGTCACTGAAAGTATGTTTTTGTCTGTTTTTGTAACCAAGAAACTGGGAATTGATCTATTTTGTAGCTTAACATGTGATACCCGAACTTATCACTACTCATTGGTCAATATATTTTACGTTTTGTGTGTATTTAAATTATTTATGTGTTAATTTATAATTACTTGAAAATATTTCATGCGTCAGTTGCACTTTAATTATTATTATGCTATTTATTATTTGAGGGCATTTTATATTATTCATGTGTTATTTGTAATTTTGTGTTATCTATCTTATTTTAAATTTTGAATTATTAGTATGCTTCTACATGTTTAGCAATGGAGAAGTCAAGTACTCCCTCCGTCTTTCTATAAGTTGCTCATGTTGTCATTTTCGTCCGTCTTTCTATAAGTTGCCCATTATTTTTTTATCTTTTTTGTAAACTACTATTCACTTCTTTATTATTATTTTCAATATTTTTTACACTATTTTCATTACTTTTTCACTTTTCTCCATCACATCACTCATACTTTCA
This sequence comes from Prunella vulgaris, assembly GCA_026898435.1. NCBI lineage: Eukaryota > Viridiplantae > Streptophyta > Magnoliopsida > Lamiales > Lamiaceae > Prunella > Prunella vulgaris. Next base: position 303,148 of record JAPKLY010000312.1, read on the forward strand.
CTTTTTCTATCACATCACTTATACTTTTTCATTTTTTCCATCACATCACTTATATTTTTTCACTTTTACCTTAATTCGTGTGCCCAAAAGCAACGAGCAACTTATAGAAATACGGAGGGAGTATAATTTATTTAGATTTTGTTGAAATAATTATTGATTTACAAAATATTAGAAATGAAATCGCTACACTAGTTCTTTTATGTTATTTATGCAAATATATTTATTTATTAGATTAATTATTGAGACAATAGTATTGAAGGGTGTAAATTTTAATTATTATCATGCTATTTACTATTTGAGTAATTTTTATATTATTCATATGTTATTTGTGATGTTATGTTAATTATTTTACTTGTAAATGTTAAATTATTTATTGAATTGATATATGCCTTATATGAGTATTAATGAGAAAATTTTAGTTTAATTTATTTGAGACCCTTGTATGATATAAATGTGTTGTACAAATTATTTGGGTATTAGTGGTGTAGATTAATTGTAAATTATCTGAGGATTAATTATAGTATTTAAATAGAAATAAAAATGGTAAATGAGTAATTGGATTTTACATATATATATATATATATAATTATTTATTTATGTGCGTGTGTATAGTTTGTACGTGTGTACCTATATACTAAGTGATAATTAAATATAATAATAACATTATTTTAATACATTATTTCAATACTAGTAGTAGATTAAAAAAAGAAAAAAAAAAAGAAACCTTTCAGGTTAAGAAAGGTTTTTGAGGCGGTGACAATAACCAGGTTATTTGATATACATATATATATTACTACCTCCACCCTAGGAAAGTTTGCGGTACTTTTCTGGGCACAGATTTTAAGAAAAAGTGTAATGAGTAGAATGTGTATGATGGAGATTGTGAGGTAAAGATTTTAAAGGTGAAGATTTAAAGGAATATTTTCATTTTGAGAGTATGCAAACTTTTATGGGACAAACTAAAAAAGAAAGTATGCAAACTTTCGTGAGAGGGAGTTAGTAGTATATATGTGATTTTCATTAGTTTTGATTAATGAGAGTTAGGCGGTGGAGTTGGGTGATAAACCCCAACTCCACTCAAACCACTTTTTCATCCGAGAAGGCGAGAGATAGAGAGGTTGCGACAGAGAGAGAAGTCTGAAAGAAAAGAGAGAGATTCAAAGAGAGAGAGATTCGAATATTATCGGTGCTAACTCAGGTAATTTTTTATTCTTAAATTTAGAATTGTTTCTATTAATTAGTGAAAGGATTGAGTAGTAATAATTTGTTAATTAATAAATTGGAGTAATGTTCTTAGTAAATTATTTAGTAGATTTGAATAATATTTGTAATTGATTGTTGTTAGATACGGTACGAGAAGACGTTAGGGTGCTTTAGGAGTTTAAATTATCGACGTGTTTGCGGATTTGAGGTAAGTAGAAATTCATTTGCACGATGCATAAACATATTATTTTATGAATTATTTATGTTTGAGTGATAATATGTGGATTTGAGCGGATTGTAATATGTGATTTATATTTTGTGTTATATGAAATGTGCTTGCGAGCTATATATTTGATGTGGAATGAGTCTGTGAGCTCTATATGTGAGGTTGAATGATCTGTGAGCTCTATGCGATTGGAATGAGCCAGTAAGCTCTATATGTGATGTTGAAGGAGTCAGCGAGCTCCATAATTGATACAAGTTGAACCTGTGAGTTCAATAATCTGTGAATGTTGTTAAGTGTTATTGATTGCACGAACATCATGCATATCATGCATTAACATGTGAAAGTTTTCAAACTTGGTGTGATTGGCCGCTGATTATGCATCGAGGGCGGAAGGGGCGACATGGGAAGGAGCGACCTAGGGAAATCTAGCGTAGGCTACCTAGCGTGGACCAACGTCTATATCTATGGTGTGTTTATGTTATAGAGGGGGCCTTTGAACGGATGAGGGGTCAAGTTTGGTGATTGACCTCGCTAGGCCGTTGGGGGATGATCTTCGTCGTGTAATTTGACGGGGAGGGATACTTCCTGGTGGACATAAGGGGCGCGATGGGGGGGAGACCCTTGTTGGGCCACAGGAGGGTGGTCCTCACGTCGGGTCATACTTATAGTGACCACTTGATTATATATACATTTATTGGAGCTGTGTGCTCGTGCCGGTGCATAACAGTGTGTCGGGGGCCTTTAATAAGTATTTCAGAAATAAATTGATATTTTCAAATGAGAGTGCATTGTGCATGGGAAGGATTTTTGAGTGAAACTTCACATCATGCGTAATTTCTGCTTACTGAGATTTATAAATCTCATTTAGTTTATGCATTGTAGGTAATCCTGATGATTTGTGATCTGATGATAAAACTGGAGTAGTTGCGGCGCTTTTGCAGGTTTTTTGAATTGCGGTGTACATAGATGACGACCTGCGGGCAGGACTGTGGCTTATTTTGCTTCTGTTGTAGTATATTGTGTTTGTTTTAAACCTGTACTGGGTCATAGTGTAAATTAAGGTGTCTGATGTATGATTTTGAAGGTGATGTAGTTTGCATGTGGTTTGAAACTATTTCTGTGAATGTAAACAGGTTGTCGGGTTCGATATAGTGTTATGATGTATGTTGAAAAAAAATTATGGCCGATTTTCAGGTCGACTTTTATTTAAACTGGTCGTATAACAGGTTTTTGAAACTATGTAAGTTGTACAAGATGAGATTGAACATCCAATGAAAAAGAAAAGATGAGGGCAATATGACAATTTATCTTATTTCATGGAATATTGTTATATCGTATAGTACAATTACGTCGACTATATATTGATCTATTCTTGACAAGATTGTTGTCTAAATCCAAATCTTTCATTCCTCAGATCAAATTCGACATGAAAATTCTGCATCAAGAAGTTGCCTAAAATCACCGACGGTCCGGTGAGAACCTCCGGGCCAAGCAAAGTGTTATCCGTCACGACAGTCAAACACAAAACAGAGCTCTGATCATCGCCAGCGACGAAGAAATAATTCTCCAGCGGCAGTGGCATTTCTGCTCCGCCCTTAAAATGGAGTTTCATTTCTGGAATTTTTACATCCTTATACCCTGTGATATCAAAACATGGCCTCAAACCTGTTAGAGACTCCACATCCTCAGCCCTCTTGTATTCTGTCACTTGCTCTGAAAATGCATCAGCTACAACGTTAAACACTGCCTCGTTCATGTACGTAAACGTCGATCCAGAATCAACTATAGTCCCCGAATTGCCATCCGCATCAGGAATCAGTTGTTGGGACGCGACTTTAACTTTCTTGCCACCAACTGTGATCTTCCTTAAGCCGACATAGTAGTACTCTGACGAGGCACTATTTTCTGATCTTGCCGGATTCTTCAACAGTGGTGTGTAGCTGAGAGAGACTGTTTTTCTACCAGAATCTGATTCAGAATCCATGGAAAGGAAGCTGCTTTTACGAGTGTTATCAAATTTGTGTGAAGTAAGGCAGTATGAGAATTTCTTGAGGCCTAACTGACTCGGTAACGACGAAATTCCTCGCCCAAATCCAGCCACACCTGCAGGTTGATTCGACGAGAAAAGTGAACACCCCATGACAAAATTCTCAATTTTCTTGTGAGGCATGTTGAGGGTTTCAACCATGGCTACTCCTCCTGTGGATCCTAAACCATAGAGAATAATATAAGGGGGACAAATTTGTGTACAGTTTGTTTCAGACTGCTGGCAATCTTGGCAACTGGAGTTCGGATGGAATGATTTGTGAATCCAACCGCACTTGGGGTTCTTGCATCCAAGAATCTTGGATGAAGATGATTGTTTTGGAATGAAAGTGGTGATGTTTTGTGATGCAACGGAGCAGTTTCTACAGACATATCTTTTCGTACAAGGAAGCCAAGAAAAGCTGCTACCTGTGTCCATAACCATAGGTACAGACTGAGGTGGGGTTCCAACGCTGAGTGAGATTGAGTAAGCTCCATTATAGGGGGACAAAGGGGTGGTGTAGGTAGGGGCATTTTGGGGATTCTTGAGGTGGTGAGCTCTGGCTATAGATGTCGAAGCTAGCTGCGTCAGCCCCTGGTATGGATCGGAATGTGGGATTGTGTTGAAAAGTGAGAGGGGAATAGGAGCTGCAGAAATTGAAGAGCATAACACAAGAAGAGAGATAATGTAAGAAGATGAGAAATACATTGTTATAGTGATGGTGAGATTATGCACAAGAAACTAATGCTTGCATTTAACTATAAATCTGGGAACAAGATAGAGTTTTGAGGTGGTAATTATGGTGTACATATTAGTTGTTTGTAAGGTAGCAACAACTGTAAATGAGCATGTGATTTGGGAAAATGAAAGATAAAGAAGAGGAGAAGTGAGTGGGCCTTAAGACAACTTGGGACAGATGGATCTAATCTACATTCATTACCAGGGTGGTTGGGAGTAGGCGTTTCCTACCCAAGATTAAAAACAATGCTCTGTATCAGATATTTACTGATTTCAATTATTATGCAATAAGAACATCTTTTTCAGTATCACAATTCACAAGAGAGCTTTTGTAATCATGAAGCTCCCCTAAATGGAGCAATCAGGGTAATAATGCCCCAACAAACTATGTTTAACTAATTTCTTGATTTAGGAACTAGGTAGGGGCTAACCCGGGTACGATAATGGGTTCACTACGGCAAGAGGTTCTATGGTTTTGAGATCGAATGAAGATGTGGGACCCAATTTTATCGAATCAAATCTGGAATGTATGCACAAACTTTTCTCAAGTTAACATATTATCTTGAAACTTTAATGACTTAGAATTATCTCCATTTGGACAAACATACATATGTTTTTATGTTAGCTTTTCATAGGGAAGTAATAGCAGAGCAGGGTCGGAAGAAAATGGTGCCTTCTTTGCCATGTGCTGAGCAGAATAACTTCACCTACAATTTTTTTACAGCAACAAACAAGACAATGTAATAACTATGCTCCATTCCTGGTACCCACCATAGACTGGAAAAGTGGAAGCAACGCACATGGAACAACACTATAAAAACGAACATGCGAGAATCATCATATTCATATAGGATGATGGGCAGACAAAAAAGACAACCAAACTCCAACTCTAATGCTTTGCGCCACGGTCCATTCTCAGATACCATCAAATGATTGAAATACACCATTTTCAAACTCATCACATGATCATGAATGTACTACAAACAATATATTTCTTAACCTGTTTAACAATTTCAGCAAGTAGAAAAGGCACACCACAGCACTCTAAACTTTGGGAATTTAAAATAGACAAGCTGTAAAAGATGGCATCAGACTAAATATAGCTAGTTACAAGAAATAGCCTTTAGAACAACAATACACAAAGTATACAGCCCCATATGGTTCAAAGCGAGCAATGGGCTCCGTTATTCTGACTACCAAGGAAATGCACAGGCTTGCCTTGAGGTTTGAGTCAGAAATTGGATGAGGAAAGCCCCAAAGTCAGGTCCCCCAAGAAGAAGAAAAAGAAAAGAGAGAGGAAAGTCATACATGCTTCACTCTTAACATACTACCACATTATACCTTTGCTTTCTTCCGGGCCAAAAATCGTTCCCTTGCTGCAGCAACTGCATCCTCACTTCTTTTGTGATGATTCTTTACTGCATCCTCATTTCCTTTTTGGTCATCAATCTTCAATTGGTTACTAGCTGATGGCTCAGCTGTGACTTGATGTTGAGCAGGACTATCAGAAATAGGTTTTGTATGTGGAAGTTTTGACTTCTCCATGGGAGAAGAATTCTCAATCTCGTTCTGATGGTCCTTCCCTGTCCTCAATGATAAAGAACTAGTACCAGTTGCTGTAGGAGAGACCTGACATGGTGGGGGAACCACCACTTCTTCCTGCTGCTTTTTAGGCTTCACCTTGTCAGCATCTCCAGCACCAAATGCCACATTTTTGGCCAGGTTGAAATAAAAATCAGTAATGTCCGTCTTCTTGGTAACCTATTATCATGAAGAACACAATTGATATGTAAATCGTACCAACGCAACCAAAATTCTAAGAGATAGTATATTGCAAGTTTCTCAATATTAACAAGTCCAAAACACAAAAGCATGAGAACAAGAAGTTAAACATTGTAGTCAGACATTCCACTCAAGATCAAATGAACAAGAAAGCATAGGCAGTGGCAAGTTCATGACTTCAAGGCAACATAAAGCTTAATTTTTTAACCTAGTTTTTATGAGCTTAGATAAGTCGCAACTTTACATAAGATATTATGCCCCATTTGCTAAATATTATGGAATCTAACAATTAACTCTATTAAGTTCCCAAAATATATGTTACTCATACCATAACATCTTTGTATTTGCTTTGATCCCAATTCTTTTTTTAGTTGAATGCATAATCCAGGAGCTCTAGAGCATCATGAGTCTGGAATACACAAAGTTGAGTGCTAGAAACAAAAATGATTTATGCCTAAACAAACAAGAGTTAGATGCAGAGAAGATTACACCAAATTATAAGTCACATCATCATCAAAACAAAAGCTTATGAAACTATGTAGCAAATTCAACTTACATCTTCCTTCTCCTCTCGCAGTTCTCGAAGTCGCTCTTCCTCCATCCATTTTGCTTGCTCTGCCAGTTTCTTCTTATAAGCACTAGTGACAAACTTATCTTTATCCGCATATAGATGTTCGTCTTGGTTTCTCTCCTTCGCAAGTTTCCTCTCATAAATTATCTCGTGTTCTCTTTCTCGTTGTTTTGCCTTATCAATTAGTCCTTGGATATACCTCGGCTGCAGACAAAAATAGCAATTACTAAATCTGAACATCCCTTTACTTCATTAATCATGAAAGATCTGACTTCCCAAAACTTTGCAGAGAATGAAAATTTAAATCTACTAATGCAATAAGCATCAATGCAAAGCAAACAAACCAACATAGCAGAAAAACAAAATGGAGTGTTTCAAATTCACGTGTTATGCCCTTGTTAGTTGATAGCCATAGGTAAAATATTTGCTCATTATTGTCATTGATGAAAGGGCTCTCCTTTTTTTCCACGAAGGATTTGCAATTTAGTGTTACCTTTCTATCTTGTCGATCCATCTCTTTAGGACGACTTTGTTTTTCCTTCATTTGATCATACACACCATCATAGTCAAATGCTGATGGATCTTCTTCAAGAGTCTTCTTATGCTGCTCTTCAACCTATTAAATCAACAAGATAGCACATATGTATTCAAATAAATCCATCCAAGCCATGGAGAAAATCAAAATGTGAATCAAATGAGGGCGATAGTCAAACTCTATATTAAAACAGAAAAGGACTAACATCTCGGTGAGTTTTGTTTTTGTAGGCCTGGCGCAAGATGTCTCTCTCAACATTATCATCATCGTCGTCATCAAAAAAGCCAAGAGGTGTTGGAAGTGGGGGTCTAGTGGGCTGTTTCTTCTGTTCCGGTTTTACCCTAAGTTGCAACCCGTACTTAGACATTACTTTTGTTTGGAGGTTCCTCTTGGATCACCAAACCTAAAACAAATCCAAAATATTAGTATTCAACTAAAAATAAGCATCATAATACTGGCAAGCTATGATGTGGATAATAATAGTAAAACTTGAATTCATTCATCATAAACTATTCATCACAAGCAGCTGTTCATGCTAATACTCGCAGTCTCTTCTCTCTCAACTTACTCTTCACTATAATATATCTTCTGTATGAACCAAAAACTCAGACAAACCCCAAATAATCTAAATATATAGCCAAAAAGCAAAATTAATCTCCTACATAATTTAGAAGCAACTGTTTCAATTGAGAACCCTGCCTCGCAAATAAATAAGAACTATTAGTCCAAAAGTGCAAAATTTCGCTCTACCTCAGGCAATTCAATTGTTTTAGCCCACTACATTAATTTTATTTTTTAATTCAAGTGCAACGGTTTCAGAAATTACAATGCAAAGGTGAGATTCCTGGAATGCAGGATATATGAAGAACTGTGATAAAAAATTGATATGCATTGCAGAATATTGATTCTTGAAAATGATTAACAAAACCTCAGAGCTTTGTAAGTTGAATCATAGAATCAAAGGCTGGTGACTACCCAATTAGATTGATAAGCACTAAAATCAATCTACCCTCATCAGACAATCAAATTCGAATACAACTCAAAATTTTCCAGAGATGAAGAAATCAAATTCCAAAAACTACTAAATCAATCCGGAATAAAACTCGAATTCAAACAAACTGAAATCAAACTAATTTTCCAGAAGCTATGATATCAAATTCGGGCTACAATTCAAATTGAAACACTCAGCATTTTCAGAAGTACTGACATCTTCTTTTGATGCCTATTTTGCTCTGAGAAATTGAATACAAACTAAGAAACTGCAAGAACTCATAAATTGAATACAAACCCAGCAACTAAGAAATTGCATGAACTCATAAATTGAATACAAACCCAGCAACTAAGAAATTAATACACACCCAGAAATTGCAACAGTTAAGAAATTGAAATCCCAAAATTGCAAATAGAAAAGGAAACACTGTTTCCGTTCGCACCTCCATTGCAAACCCATAAATTGAAGAACTAAGAACTCAAAAATGCATTCACGTCGTCGTTGCACAGTGATTTCAAAAAATACAATAGAAATTGAAAAGGGCACCCAATTTTAGTTGAAAAACCTAATTGCAGAATCTTACTTGAAGAGGTTAATTGCAGAAAAGCGGCGGCGCGAGGGAGAGGAGAAGTGGGCGAGGCGACGTATGCAAGGAGAAAAGGGCCTCGAAGGCAAGCGTCGATGGCCGTTGGGTCCTACCCTGACGACGTCGGAGACGATGATTATTATGGAGATGTCCGGCGGCAGCGTGTTTTGTCGAAGAAATATGCAGAAAACAATTCACGCCTTACGGGATGGGATAT
>JAPKLY010000312.1:312032-348920 GCA_026898435.1 Prunella vulgaris
CCTGTTAAAGGTCAAAATTTGAAAGTATATTGCTTCTCATATTTTGCTCTAAATCAAGATTCAAAACTAAATGTGATTATGCTCTAAATCAAGATTCAGTGGTAGAAGGATTTCGATATAACATTATTCATAATTAATTAAAAAATATGTACACATGCATAACACATACATAATATTATGCTCTAAAATAAATTTGCAATTCAAACATCAAAATTTTAAATTAAATAGATCTGTAATTGTAGCAACTAAACATTACCTCCAAAAGAAAACCACGGACGTTGTGTAGCTTTAGAAAAAATATTATTTCAACAGATTATTAGATGTAAAATATGAACCTGCAAAAAAAAAAGATAAATAAACAATTTGAATATTAAAATACGATAACATCATAAGAAAAATAAGAACCAAGAGACACACGAAGAAATAAGATTAAAAGATGAGAATAATAATATTTATGGAGTTGAAATTTATAGAAGTATAGAAATTAAGATGAAAGGTTGAGATTAAAAAAATTAGATATATGATTTGATAGTATAAATATATTTATAAAATTTATATAAGATACATATATTTATAAAATATTGAAATATACGGTCAAGATTAAAACACTTAAATTATAAGGTCGAGATTAATTCTTAATGCCAGAATTAATGAGAATAGAGGAATTTTGAAATCGAGCTTTCTGGTTGATTTCATAACTTCGTCTTTATATAATATTAAGATACTCCCTCCTCCATTTCACGGTAGACACGGGAATTAATAAAAAATAATATTATATTAAAATAATAGATAAGAAAAAAAATTGTGGACCCAAAATTTTATCATGGATGTGGGTTATTTTCAAATAAGAAAATGGGGAAAAGTTTTGTGTACAAACAAAAAAGAAAAGTGGAAAATAATTTGGTGGTAAGGAAAAGTATATAAAAATGAAATTAATCAGAATGCTCGATTTAAAAATTCCTATATCCTCATTAACTCTGACATAAAGAATTAATATCGATATTATATTTTAAGTGTTTTAATTTTGATTACATATTTTAATATTTTATAAATATATAAATCATATAAATATATTCATAATATTAAATTTTATATATAATTTTTTAATTTCAACACACTATAAATTCAACTTTATAAGAATTATTATTTTCATTGACCCCTATAATTTTAAATTATTTTTTATTATTAATAAATTAGTCTTAATAATCACGTGGGCTAGCTCATCTGGCCACAGAGATCGTCACTTGAATGAATAATTTGAGTTCTAACTCCGCCTATAAAAATATATAGATTTATTGGATAATATAAATCTAAAGTATATACACTAAAACTTACTAAATAAAACCTAACTAAAAATTATGTCAATAAGAGTGGTTTAGGCCCGATTTATATTCCCTACATTTAATATTTCCTCAATTTCCTTCCTTCAGTGTAAATGTCATCATTATCATGATAATGATGACATCATAATTATTTTAATTATGCATATATATCCATTATAATGATGACATTTACACTGAATGGAGAAAATTGAAGAAATATTAAATGGAGGGGATCCAACTCCGTTTAGGCCTTGCAATTGAGGTGAACGCCTCGTGTTCAACAACAGAGACGATCGTTTTTTGAAACAATGCATGTTTGTGTAGTTTATGTTTGAAGGACTGCTCTGTTTTGGGGTTGTCTATGTGTGGAGTGGGGATAATTTTTAGTGGGTTTTATTAATTTGATTGTGGTTGAGATATTACAGGTACTCTTTGGCCTTGCATTTTTTGAGCACTAATGCTTTTGGAAGCTGTTAATTGAAGCTTTTTTTCCTGGATTTTGAACTGCATAAGTTCATTTTTTGGATTGATCAAGTGAAAAAGTAGATTCATAAAGTTAGATTTGCATGATTATAAAGAATACAAAATACACCTATTATTTAAAGTTTTATGTTGTCAAGTTGTGGTGTTTTGATTATGTGTTATATCAGTGAAGTCATGTAGCAATTGTGTGGGGGAAAATTATTTTTTTAGGACAGTATCTTATAATTGTTTGCAAAAATAGGATACTATTTTTGTGGGAGCTTGCAATTTTAGAACACTGTCTTTGTGTGTTTGTAATTATAGGACACTTTCTTTAAAATTTTGCAAATTTAGGCCAATTGATGCTAATTTCAGACCAAATCTACTGCTGCTTTCAGGTTAAATATTTTTCAGGCAATTGTTAATACTCTTGAGCAAATAGATATAGCTACATCCACAACTTTAATGGAAAGCAAGTCTGTTTATATAAGTATCGTATTTTAGTTTTTTTTTTTTTGTTATATAAATTCTTTTATATTACAATCACTTAATCTCAATCATATTATAGGCTGACATGTAAAATGCGTTGCTGATCTTTTGGTTTGTATTGTTAATGCAAATATAGATTACTCACGGATAAATCTTTTGACGAAAATATAAATTGCAATTTTGCATATATTAACAAAATAATTCATGTATTTTACTCAAAAGTTTGAATGTCTTGACAAAATTTAAATGAGATGAAAAATACTATGTTAATATTACTAAAAATTGGCAGAAGTTTTCCTTTTTAACCAATTCTACTTACAATCTATTTTATTAAGAGTTTTAAATTTATTTTTTTTAGTCAAGAGAATATATATTTTTTACCAACTATTATATCACTTCTCTTAAATTTAATAACGCATTTTTTCTTTAAGTTTTCTTTTCTGTAGTTTCTTTTCTAATTTATTTTTATATAAAACTAATTATTTTTAACTCTACCCAAAAAAATATTGATAAGCATTTTCACAATTAGTAATAGAATGCATGTAATATATATTGCCAAAATATATATAACAACATATTTGAAATAGTAAAAAAAATACAAATTGAGCAACAAAAAGGGTATGAAGTAGAACTATAAGCAGCGGCAAACTTCCTAAATAAATTCGTGAATTTAGGCTATACAGCAGTAGGTTTGGCTCTAAATTAGCGTCAATTAGCTTAAATTTGCAAAAATTAAAAGAAAGTGTCTTAAAATTGTAAACTCGCAAAGATAATGTCCTTAAATTACAAGCTCGTAAAGATAATATCCTTTTTTTACAAACAGTTAATTGATGTTATCCTAAAAAAATAATTTTCCCTCAAGAAATTGAGGTGCATCATACCTAGTTACTATGTAAAGGTTGGTGGAGTTACAAATAAATGCCTTCCTAGGTGTTGTATACGTGTCCTTCCTAAGGTTACCTTCCTATTTCCAACTCTTAGGGCATTCTCAACCCTATAACTCAAATTTAAACTCAAATACACCTATTTGCCACTAAATTTGCCACCAACAGTAAAATCACCTCCAATCATAAAATTCAAATCTTAACTCAACGGGAATATTCTTTTAGAATATTCTTACTTTAATACAATTTGTTTTTTATTTTATCATTATTTACATATAATTAATTTTATAAATTGATATTCATATTTAAATTTTTAAAAATTAAATTAATAAAAATATAATATATTTAATAAAAATAATTAAATAACAACGACTCGGTGATATAAGAAAATTTAATAACATAATTCATCACATTACATATTAATATAGAAAAATTACACATCTAATAAAACATAATGCAAATTTAATGCAATTACAAAATAATGCAAATAATATAAATTACATATTGTCAATCATTAATTCTCTGAATTAGAATATATTTCCCAAAGGTGTTCAATCAGAGCATTGCGGAGTTCGTAATGAGCATCTGCATTCTTGACTTGCCTATATCGATTAAGAAAATTTTGAAATCTCGAATTGGAATTAGTTGCCCACTGTACCGGTGAAGTTGTTACTTCTCTTGCTTCCACAATCGGAGTACTAAGATCTTGCTCATCTTCAATTATCATATTATGCATTATGATGCATGCAGTCATTATATCTTTCAAATCATCAGTTGAATAAAAACGAATTGGATTTGCTATAATTGCAAATCGACTTTGGAGGACTCCGAATGCACGTTCCACATCTTTTCTACACGCTTCTTGCTGTTGTGCAAAATATTTATTTTTTGGTCCACGTGGATCACGAATGGTTTGTACCAGAGTTGACCATTTGGGGTATATGCCATCTGCTAAATAATACCCCGTGTTGTATTCTTTTCCTTGGATAACATAATGCACAGGAGGAGAAATACCTCTAATTAGATTAGAGAAAAGGTGGGACCTCTCCAACACATTAATATCATTATTAGATCCCGGCATACCAAAATATGCATGCCATATCCAAAGATCATAATCAGCAACAGCTTCAAGAATGATCGATGCTGAACCACTGCGGCCTGTATATTGTCCAGCCCATGCTGTAGGACAACTTTTCCACGTCCAATGCATACAATCAAGACTACCTAACATTCCTGGAAACCCTCGTTGCTCACCTATCAGAAGTAGCCTCGCAATATCATCAGCAGTCGGCGATCTTAAATATGTCTCCGAGAAAACCTCCACAATGGCACGACAAAATCGTTTCATACATTCAGTTGCAGTAGACTCTCCGATTTTTATATATTCATCGGTTGCGTCTGCTGTAACCGCATATGCTAGAATACGAAATGCCGCAGTTATCTTTTGAAGTGTAGACAAACCAAGTCTACCAACTGCATCTCTTCTTTGTACAAAATATTGATCGTGATTAATATGCATTTTGCCATCCATCTTTCTTCCACACCTTGCTAACCGAAATTCCTACATTTGCACCACTACCACAGGTTCTTATTCGCTGCTGCCTGCCGGCGTGTTTCCCCTCTTCGTGTAATTTGGGTTCAACATTTTCTTCACCAGGTATTTAGATAACAGGACTCTCCTTCTCATTCATTTATGATTTATATCAAGATATTTAGATAATTTTGATATTGACTCTTGCTTCTTCTTCTGCTATTTCGCTATGTATTTACATATTTATCATGAAAAAGTGGCGGATTCAGGTGTTTCGTAGACAATGCATACTACATGTTCGGTGAAATGCCCCAATCAAATTAGATTTCATTTTTTCAATCTTTTCCATATTTTTATGTAGTTTCCTATGTAGTTTAATCCCCTTTGGTAACAGGTTCATTTAATCTTAATCATATTCCCCTCTTTCTCTCCCCCCCTCTCTGATACCTGTTACACCAATACATCACCAGTTCAATACTAATATTATTGTGTCTATACAATAATGGAATAATAATTAACTCACTTTCTACAATATGCCTTTGCTATTAAGAAGCTTGCCTTTTATTGACATCGAATTTTCTGGGGGAGTAACAAGATTCTTTTCCCCTTCCACACAGGCTTGACCCCGGCTGCTCCATAGTCTCCCACCCTTTCACGTGTCTACACCTTTCCATTTTAAGTCAAATAAATTCAGGTCAACAATTTTTGGGCATCATACAGAGTTTAATGGGCCTCTCCATTTATGATTTTTGAGAATGGGTTTTGCATTTTGTTGAAATTTATGACGGAAAGGGGTGTTTTCTTTAATGTGAAAGGACATGATTTTTCAGCTGTGGGATTATGTGGAAGATCAAATTTAGTCATTTTTTTTGTGGGATTTGCGGGAATGTATATACAACTTGCATATATTCAAAATGATTTGTGAAAAGATTGTGCTGCAAGACCCTTGCCCCCTTGATATCACCCACCTGTGTGTGCAAACATTGAGCTTTAACTTAGAAAAGAAGGAGTTGTGTAGGCTTTTTATGTATATGTAACAAACATAGCCTTGGTAAACATTTTAGTCGTGCTGGCAGGTCCAAAGATTTGATTTAAACTTGAACACCCTAAATACTACTATTATGCATTAGATGTGACTTGTAATCAATCTTGTTTCCATGTCTTTTTGCAAAGTCAAGTTTAAGATGTGCATTTTAATAATGATATATTACTTTTTCAAGTGCCGCGAAATTTGATAAATATGACTCTTCTTTATCCACTGTCATTCCTTTTATCTGTTTGGGTGAGAAGATTGAGTTACAGTCTTCTATCAATGAGCTGATTATTGGTCAACACTAGGTGCAATGTTTTCTTTTGTTGTGTTAATATTTATTTATTACATTAATAAAAATAATTTAGGTCTAATTTGACGTCATTTTTAATTTGAATAATTATGTTGTAAAATTTTTACTTATTCTATATTTTTCTTAACGTTTGTATACAAGTTCAGGTTAGAAATGAGGATTTAAATTCATTTCATTATAATTTAGAACTATAGTTTCTCACTGTTGGGGTATTACTAATTTGATCTTATGTATCATGAGATTCTCAGTGCTGCCAACAGCAATTGAGGCTTATTGACCTGCTAATGCAGGTAGATTTTTCTCTATTCTACTACCTATTATTCATTGTAATTATGTGATCTCTATTTTGTTAGGTATTAGCGACGAACTGATTATTTTATGAACATGCATAATGCTAATGTTAAGCGCATATAGATTTAGCCAATTTTCTGATCACTCCTACTTTTCATATTGATTCTTGAGAAATTAAGTTTGACTTGAATTGTTCTTCTCATATAGATTTATTGGCTGATTGGTAAAATAAAGTAATCAACGACTCTGAAAGTAATATATTGAACATGTATTAGTGCTATTATAAACATCTTGGTGTCAATCTCGCCTCAAGTGATATTTTTGTGTCCTATGAAGTTTGATTTGAAGAGTCATTTCATTTGAGATAAATGAAATTGTAATGAAGGGAGTATCATTTGAGTATCATTTGGTGATAACAACTAATGTTTTTCAGCTCATACTCTTTAGTGTGAAAAATTTGTACCTTTCAAAACTACTATCTATTAGTAAAACAACTACTCCCTCCGTCCCAGAGGTGTTTTCACCTCTGGGATGGCACAACTTTTAAGAAAAGTAGAGTGTTGTGTAAAATTATATTATTAAAATAATGAGATTAGTTGGATTGTGAGGATAAAGTTAAAGTAATAGTTTCCATTTATAGGGTGTGAAAACAATTGTGAGACGGACGAAAAAGGAAAGTGTGAAAACAATTATGGGACGGAGGGAGTAATACATTTTAGTGTAATAACTCACACACTTTAAAGTAATTCATGTATGAACCATTGTTACCTTATACTTTTGCCTTTTTCTTTTCTTTTAAACATAATGTCATATATTCCTATATGGGCCAAATCCTTAAGACGACATCGAAAAATTATGATTTATTACTAAAATAATTAGTCCCAAGTTGGGACTCTGATTTTTTTTGTGGGTGACTTACATATATATTCAAAAAAGTCACTATATTTACAAATAGGTGGTGTGCAGAAAAAAAATGTGTTTTTGTGCAGAAAAACAATGTGCTTCTGTGCAAATATTTAGAACCTATTTGTAAATATAGTGACTTTTTTGAACCTATATATAAATCATTCTTTTTTTTATTAATGTATAGAGGAAAGCCCCTGAACCCTAAAATCTGATTGTATTATGTAAAGAGAATGGTCTCTAAAGATCCATGTTACCCCCACTGCCCCTCTCATTTCTTCTGATGTTTTTTAGTTGTCTAGGGCTACCAATGGGAAATAACCCTCCGCCTGCGAAGCAAGAGAAGAAGAAAGAGTTGCTGTTGAAAATTGTGCCTCCTCTAGACCGTGCATATACTCGTTGGCTTGCTCGGGACCTTGAGAGAGTTTATGGCTTCACTCCACGGAATCCACGTGCTATAAAGCCCCCAGACTCATATATCGAGTACATGCGTTTGAACGGGTGGTTGGACCTGGACCTGGATGATCCTGACCTTGCACATCTATTCGAGTAATCAAACAATCCTTGTCTATAGAACTCCTCATAAGTAAATCTAAGAGAAGTTCAGATGAATTAGGTCTGAAAAACTTGGTTGGATATTGTAAATCTGTATTTTGATCATAATTTCATTTTGAGGCTCGGTATCTCCTTTTTAAAAAAAATTCTGGTAAATGGTTGGAATGTTGGTTTAACTGAGAATGATCCAATATCATGTTCAAAACTAGTTTGGTGTGTCTTTGGCTAGGCTAGCTAGGGATGTTCAAAACTAGCTTGATATGGTATATGAGGTTATGACTTATGAAGTTATGATTAGGCATAAACTCAAATGAAATATTTTGATTTGATTCATTCTTATATACAGACCTAAGCCATATTTTTTACTTTTTAAAGGAAAAAGAGGTAGGTGTTAATATTTTGACTGAGATGATAAAAATTCAGGATTTTGATAAGGACATGTTTGCATTTTATTTAGTTTTTGTATAAAATTGGATGCACTCATTATGATCACTGGTTAATTTTTTTTTTATGAGATTGTTGTCAATAGATTCAATATTTATTAGGAATATTGATCGGTGGGGTTGTCAAAGATTCTAACAATTTTTATTTTCTTAATTAAAATTTAAGAACTTCAAGGGTGATTTAGAAAGAAATATAACTAGTATACTGAATAAGTGTAAAATTTCATCTAATTCGCAAATTAAATTAACGGATAAAGAGTAAGTCTCTTGTGCATCCGTTACATCGTGCAACTTAAGTGTATTTTTAAACAGTTATACTATTTATTACTGAAAAGTTACATAAATTATTACTGAAAAATTACATTATCAAAGATACATTTTTCAGTAATAACATGTGTAACTTTTCAGTAGTATTTTATGTAACTTTTTAAAAATAAATTTGAATTGTACCGTAACTGATGCATATAAGACTAAGTCACGTATTAAAATATCATTTCTAGCAAATACGAAGGAGTAAATTTTTGGGAGTGTTTGCAATCACTTGAAAATGGTGAAAGCAAACCTTTAATGATGATTGATGAGATTGTGCTCCTTAGATCTTCATTAGAATTTACAAACGCTCCTTTTATTTCGTTATAATTTATTCACAGAGGTATTTTTTATTAAATACAAGATGCCCTACTTTTTATTACTAGAAACAAAATTTGAGTTTATTCTATATGATTGGTTATAATTTATTCAGAGAGAGAACTTTTTTTTTTTTAATACGAAGTTGCTCTATTTTTTTTTACTAGATACAAAATTTTAGATTATTGTATATATTATTATACATTAGCTATGGTGTATTAAACGAATCAAATAATTTTGATTCGATTTGGTATTCGTATTCGAAATTTTATGATTCGAATTCGATTACAAATATTCGATTCGATTATTATTCAAATACGAATATAAAATAATGATATTCGATTCGATATTCGTAAATATTCGATTAAATATTTTTTTAAAATATTATAACGATAATAGTTAGTATAATTATTGCTATTATTATTATTATTATTTTAAGATTATAGACCATTAGAAATTTATGGCTACTATAATTACTATTATTTTAAGGATGTAAGCTCATTAGATAATAATCTAGATACCATATGCACCTATATTTTAAATTCTCACTCGAGGGTTGTAAATGAATAAATAATTTTGGTTCGATTAGGTATTCGTATTCGAACTATTATATTCTTATTCAAAATTTTATTATTCGAATTCGTTTACAAATATTCGATTCGATTGTTGATAGAATTTACTAATGGTGTTCGTTTATATGGCTATTATAACGTATTAATCCTATCAAACAATAACCCAAGAATGTGTTCTTGGATGGATAATAGAGAGAGAAATTGGAGAGTTTAGAGAGAGAAAATAAAGTGTATTATGATTAAGTTGTTTTTGAATAGTACAAAGGTGACCTATTTATAGGTGTACACCTGTGGGGTGGCACCTTATGAGCCTATTTGGCTTTCGGTGTTGACGAGAGTTCCTGACCCTCGACTTGGTCCCCTACCACTCGCCCTTTACAATGCCATGTCCTACTATACATCTATTTGCTCTTTATACACGAGTGGCCTGTCGCCCTTAACCTCGGCGGGCTTTTGGGCGAGCTTCAGTGCCTTGTGTGATTCCAGGGCTGTGTAGAGGTGGACCTCGGCTTGGCCCTATTGACTATAGGCGAGCTTCCCTGCCAACCTTCTCTCGGGTATGGCCGGGTACCTCGGCGAGCTTCTATCCTTGCATGACAAGATTCTTCATGCTGACCTAGGCCGAGGTTAGTGACCTGGTTCTTTTGGGTATATAGGCGACCTTCGTAACCTTGGGCCAAATGACTCCATAATTATCCTTGGATAGTGCGCCTATCAACATCGATTATTATTCAAATACAAATACAAAATTATGATATTCGATTCGATTCAGTTCGTTTACAAGTGTATATGCATATTAGTATATAACATATGAGAATCTATAATGCCAATAAAATTAGTTTATAATTAATATCTTTTGTGAAACATTAATATTTAGTAACTAATCTTCTATATTTTAACGGAGGAAGTAGAATTTCAATTTAGTACTTGTGTTATATTTTTCTTTAAGGTATTGTTGAATTAAGGATCGAGAGTCGAGACTCCTCAAACTAATGAATCATACAATAAATTAAGGGGTGGGTCACTTATAAGTTTGAATTTATATGAAATTGTATCACTATTATATATAATCATAATCACTACTACAAAATTTAATTTTTTTATTGTTAAGAAAGATAATTTTTTCCTATATATAATCCAATACTTTAAAAATATGTTAACCTAAAACTTTCAGTTTCATGAAAATTATTTTCATTATTGGGTGACATACTTTTTAGTATTAACGAATTCAACTTTTAGAGCACGAAAAATATATATTTCACTTCAATATTTTAGATGGAAGTGGAACACGTGCAACCCACTTTATAATATAGGTTGATTCAATATTTAGTCATACGTTGTAAATGGAGCACAAAAAATTATGAAAAATATGGAACAAGAGTAGTGGTATACTAATATTCATTTATGAGCAAGTTTCTTCTGTATAATACATATTGTGCATAGTGAACCATTTAATAATTATGATTATTTATATTAAAAAATGTGTAGTGATTATATTGAAAAATATAAAGTGATTATATTAAAAAATTATATTAATATTCATAAACTTTCAGTATTATCGAAGGCATTTTAGACTTTTTATTTTATAAACTCTTAAGTTTTGAAATTTTGTTTTCGTTCTTTAATTTACCAAAAATTATGATTTTCATCCTCCAACCGTCTATAATCAGTCATACAACCGGTAATATACAAGTGAATCCATTTTTTCTTTCTGTTTTTAAACAAAATACTAACGTGGGGTAGTCTTGACAAAATACACTTTTAACCGTAAATTCCCTCGCAAATACCGTCCAATACTTACATCCATAGAATATTCTGTCCGAATTCATTTTTGAATATGATGTACAAACCGTGCAACGAAATCACAATAACACTTAATATAGCGCTCGAAACTCGTTGATTCAAACGAATTTTTTGAAGACATCCCTCTTTCTTTCCGTACAATGAGTATGCGCTCAAAAGAATTTAGACTTTTTGGATGTTTTGATTTTGGGATTTTTGTTTCTTTTTTCCCTAATTCTCTCAAGCCCCCATGTCTAGATTTGATCGACTAGGGTTTTGATTTGAGAGAGAATTCACGGTTAATCCTGTATTTTATCCATCAAGACCTAATTCCCTCTAAATACTCCCAAGTAAGTATTTCGCTTAAAAAATTGATCTACGTGTGTATTATCGATTGTGTGACTAGTTATAGGCGGTTGGAGGACGAAAACCATAATTTTTGATAAGTTAAAAGGACGAAAACAAAAATTCAAAATTTAAGAGGACGAAAACCATAATTTTTTATAAGTTAAAGGACGAAAATAAAAATTCAAAACTTAAGAGAACGAAAATCAAAATCAACGAAATTTATAGAACAAAAATGTATATTTTCCCTTATTTATATTCCATATAGATGCAATGCGACTTGACAGGAGCTTTCGGTTCCACTCTACTCTCGTTCCCTCCTTCTCCTACCATTTCCCCTCCTCTTTTATTCCTTCTCTCTCCGCCAAACCCCTCCCCAAGATCCAATGTTGGAATTTGGAAATCAGAATCAACTGAAAATCCAAGTGACTTTTTTGTTTGATTCCAGTATTTTGATGTTAAAAACAATTTATGATTGCAGCGGCGGACTTGTAGGAAACACATGTTATGTACTTCGAAGAAGGCGTTGACTACCACCACTTTGTCGCCTCTGAATATCCAAATCGAGGAAGCCATTGCAACAGAGACGGCCAATGTGAGCCATTTCTCCCCACATCTGTGTTTTGTTTTGTATGGTGGTCTCGTACTTTGCTTTAGTTTAGATTTAACGATAAAACTCCCCATTTTAATTCTAATTTGAGGTTTGTCTTTGGAATTGAATGATCAAGAGATATGCTACATAACCAGGGTTCTTTGGCGCATCAAAATTGGGGTATTATTTTCAATAATGAGTTTGGAAAATTTTAAATGTGTTTATGTAATGCTCCGAGTTATTATGACTGAGTGTTTAATATGATTGAACTGGTCTTTGCTTCTCTTCTCCTCACCCCTTATGCATTTTCCATTACTAGCTGTCTTCAAACGTTATGCTATTCACGTGTGGCAAAGTTTTAAGCTCGACTTATTTAGGACCTGTGTTCTAGCTGGATTCACTAAACCCTCGTTCAGTTAGTTACCATTCTTTCATTCACATTGTCTAAATGACTGATGTCCCCATAATTCATATATTTGATTCATTCTCTATTGAATTGGGGGAAACTGATCCTTCATACATCTCTATCCAGTCTTGATTTATTATTATGCTTTCACAAGGCATTAAAGCGAAAGGGTGGAGGTACGGAATCCACTGAGCAAAATATGGGCCGTGTCTGCAGTTATGTGATCAGACTGCGAAAAGCTGGAAAATCCCAAAAGGTCAGCTAAGGCAGGCTCTCATATTATGGATAATAATGTTGGTGAGTCACTACCACAAGTTATTATTACATTCAAATGCTTCATAAAATTAGTCAAGGAATTTTAGGTTCTCCTGCAGGCGATAATCAGTTGCTTCCTGTCTGTATGAACAGAATATTAACTGTGCTATCTTATACTAATGTTTTGCCATGAGTTGAACTAATTAAATTTGTTATCTCATCAAATTGCATTTCCCCCCTTCAGGCCTCCTAACAAAGAGGTTCATTAATCTATACTATATAAAAAGAGCCTTACATGTGTAAAACATTTTTGGACAGTTTTATCCTTAATCTATTTTATTTTTTACAAATTAACCCTGAATTTGAAAAACCTTTATCCATGATCTATCTACATTTACAATTTCGTATCTTACCACATGTGTCTACTCTATGCAGATTTGAATCGTCATTGGAATCTCAACATTTGATCTCCACCACAACCACATAGCCACAGTCCGCTGTCATTCATCGCAGCCTCCGATTATTGTTTTTGCCACGGAGGAGTTTATTCTCCACATTCGACCTCAGAATAGCGCTCATACTCAAAGCTCGAGAGGCTTTCGAAAAGCAGTTCTCTTCTCTTGCTCCGCTTCTTTCCCTC
The DNA here is from genome assembly GCA_026898435.1 of Prunella vulgaris. Taxonomy (NCBI): domain Eukaryota; kingdom Viridiplantae; phylum Streptophyta; class Magnoliopsida; order Lamiales; family Lamiaceae; genus Prunella; species Prunella vulgaris. Next base: position 325,475 of record JAPKLY010000312.1, read on the forward strand.
GACGAGAAGCCCACACTCATAGAAAATCTGGCAATTGGCACGGTTGTCTCTACGTGAGTTAAAAAAAATTGTAATATCATAATTAAAAAATGATGAGTAAAGAGGGACAATTGGCAAGGGGTGGACACGCTCTGTGAAGATTGTCATGATCTGATCAATCTGCGCCGTCGTTCTCTTTCAGTTGGCTTTTCAGAATTCTTCATCTCAAAAACATATTCGACCCACAAATTTAGGTAATACATATTTCTTAAATTTGATGTTAACTTATACCAAAAGCTTGAACGAACTTAGAAATGAGTATATTGGTAAAACGATTATGCTATGGTTTAATTTATTTGCTTTGTGTTACATTGTTTTTCCCTTACTTGTTCTGTTCTGTTTTGCTTTTATTTTTTATTTTTGCTCTGGGGGTTTATCAGCTTTCATTCATGCGTGATAGTGAGGATTGTAGAATAATATTATCATTTTTTAGGTTTATGATTGCGATTGAATTTGTGGTTCAGGATTTTTCTTCAAGGCATAACAATTAGAATGAGAAGAAAATTTTATTATTTTCAAGCTTTTTTGGGCTATTTTGATGGAGCTTTAACAACAGTGAATGATGAAGCTATTTTGTTCTATAATTTTAATACTCTTTTAATAGCGTAGCACTGCAAGCTTTGGAGTGTTTTGCAGTCCTATATGATATATAATTATCACAATCATTCTCCAATTAATCTTAAATATTTATTGTTCCCTTTTGATCATCAATTTCAATTCCAATGTTTCCCAAGCTCAACTAGAGCTTATTATGTATGCACCTTCTGATAGTGAGGAATCGATCTTTTGTAGTTGACTCGTTTTTCCATTATTCAGTGCATGTTCTTTTTAGTTGAAACATCGATAAATAGCATTCTAATTTTTTAGATGGTTCTTCTATTTCAAAGCTGAGCAAACATCGATATTGTATGCAAAAATGACAAAGAATTTAGATGAGAATGGAGCTTCTTTTCTCTAACAAGGAGAAACGTTTCAATCTTTATCCCTATCTGATCTTTTTACTCTAAAGGATGGAACTGTGACGCATGTGCTTAGGATAAATATTATAACAGGTTGTCTTTTTTCGCCGATACTTTAGAACTCATCTAACTGTTTGGCAAACTATTTCCTTTTATGCAGGCTATGTACTCTTGTTCGAGCAAATGTGTTGCGTTTAAGTACTCAGTTCTCTGTTCCAATATTGTAAGTTGTTATACTTAAGCTTTTCATATTTTTAGTAATTGTTACGTTTAGAATACATGAAAATTTCAATGCAGTGAATATGAATGGACCCATCTTAGTGCTTTATTTCACACTAAAAGGTAGCTTTCCATGAATTACAAACTCTCTCTCTCCCCCTTTCTAGGGTTTCTTTTGTGGAATCGTCACAAGAGCTGTGCAACCAAGGGACAGAAGGGAACTCGACCAAAAAGATCTCCGAGTTGTTCATCCACTAGAAAAAAAGGTGCGGCCACCGAAAAGAAGAAAAGTCTAGGTGGGAAAAACCTCCGAGTGATGGAGACATGGGAACGAGGGGGTCTCGGTCGAAAAAACTCCAAGTTGTGCAGCCACGGGAAATAAAAGTCATCGACCGGAAAAGTCAGTGAGTGATGGGGGCACCGAGAAGGATTGGCCTCCATTGAAAGATTATCCACAACACAAATTATGGTATGATTAATAATTATATGTATAGCATGAATCTCAATATATAGATGATGAGTGAGAACCTATTGAGTACCTCTACATACCCATCGAAGGCAAGAATGTTCTTGAAATTGTGCGAAACACCAGGTTGGTTATGATTGATTTGGTTTTCTAATATCGATTAATTATTAATTATCATGGTTCAAATTCTTAATTGTGAACTGCACAATTAGCATTATTGTTATTTGCTTTTTAATAATTGAGATATTATCCTTTGAGTGGTGGTTAGAGTTACATAGTGGATATGTTGCCGCCAGCTATTTTCAACTCTATTTTGATGCCTTTGGAGTGGATTTGATCGAATACAAAGAGCCTTTAGATATATAAAAAAAAGGCTCCTTATTTAACATGTCAATTGTAAGGTATTTCTTAATTTTTTTCTTCAATGTAGATTAATAAAACATTAATTAAGTGGAGATAAGGAAAGTTCTTTTGTATCTCATTCCTAATGTTTGCTTGGGTTTCATTTTTGCTCCATTGGGAGGTTAAACTATCTTTAGTGTGTTGAAAGTTGATGGTGAATTTGGAAGAATGAATCTTGTTCGTGAGATAATGATTACATCAAAGGTTATCCTTATTTATTTGTCAGCATATGCCTACGATATTGTAAACCAGTGTTTATGTGGCTTACATGTAGAGATTGCATTAATGTTAGTTATCACAATCGTCTCTTTCTATTTAATTGTCTATATGGGACGATCTTTTAACTTGTCTCTGTAGTCTAAAAATTGCAAAAGGGATGATGTTACCACATCTAAATTCATCAATTTTTATTCATTTTCATTGTATGTTGGAGAGACCCCTGATATTAACGTAAGTACCTCAACGACTTATTAAAGGTCATTGCGGTTTTGATCGTTGATATTTCTATTATATTTTTCTGTTTTATTTTCAATGATCTTAACCCAGTTATGGATTTTCCAGAAATAACATCATCTTTAGTTAAGTGGACATTCTTCATTAGCTAATTACCCTCACTTTCTTGATCATGTAGTTTCAGGATAAAATTGAATAGCTCGGTTTCACCATCTTTAACCTCGTGAAAAATTTGTATTTATCAATGTAAACTTCAAGTCCATATGAAGAGTATCGAATTGAATCAATTGTTCTCCTTTTCTTTTCTTATAACATGTACTTCTTTTCCTCACCATAGGATCTGATACAATGCAAGTTTAAGTTGACTTTGCTAAAGGAATTATGTTTCTGACAATGACTCTTTCCAGATAATAATTCGCATGCATATAATATGGGCTGGTGGACATAGGAGCATTTCAATGCATCTGATGCAGATGATGATGGCCTTTTGAATATTAAGGAGTTCAATGAGTGAGTTTTTTTTATCAACTAGAAAGTTAACCTTTTACTTCTTCCGAAGGAAATATTTTTTCCACGTTATTCTATTTAAAATGATTCGTTATTAAGTCATTAACTGCTGAGTCTAATTTCTTTTTCCTTTTAATTATAGCTTTCTTCACCTAGATGACACTAACAATTCCAATCTGCTTCTCTGGTTGTGAAAGGAAGGAATGAGGTGCTCTAACATTTCTTTAAATTATAATACAAATTGTTGAATGCAGTCATGATATTAGCTCCCATGTTTTTTATATTTCCTATTTTTTTTTCAGTTGTTTCATGGATATGTAATCTATTCCCATTCCATGAGGTTAGTCAATACTTTTCTAATTACTTTAACCTGTTTTTACCCACCTATTTGCAAGCATGGGGCATCTCCAATCCATCTCTATTTTAGAGGTTCAAAATATAAAGAAAGACATATAGTACGAATAGTATTATCCGTAGTTTAATGCATGCATCAAAAAAATATGTGCTCCTATATTTTAATACCTTCATTGATGTGTAACCATTTCCTGAAACTATGTAAATTTGTAGTATACTCATTATAGAGAATAACACAAATAAAAAAGATCATGCAGTCACAAGACATGAGGATTTTGTTGGTAATTTCTTTTCATAATTTGTCTTTCTCTATTAACCAGAGATAATAAATTAATAAGTTCATAAACAATGCTTTCTTGAATGAATTCACAAATGAAAAAATCCAGCAGTCATGACATAAGGAAGTTGGATTTGTTCATGCCTTGTCTCAAATTTTTGGTATGGTGTATCTTTAGGCAATTAAGATAAAGTTGCTTCAGCTATTATTAGTGCACTCTGCATCTCTGATACAGTGTCCAGGCTCTCACTTATCGTAAGTTTCTACAGAGTTAGGGTCATTACGAATTATTACTTATTTTTTAGTAAATTTTCATCAAAAAAAATGATAATCATACATCTCCCTGATGGTTTAGTGTGAGCTGGTAATCAGCGAGAGATTGTTTGCTGTTATTCTTCTTTGAAGTAAGAAACTTGCAAGTGTAGCTTGAGTCCATTTCCAATCGAAGAAGATAGCGATAGGTGGGGTATTGAGAAACTCACCATGTTTCATCCATATTTTATTTATATATGATTCTAATATTCCTCGTGCAATTCGCATTACTCTACTTTCGGTTTCACCATCCTACTGTTGCATATACATTTTAGTCTAAAATCCATCTTTAAGTTCTTCTATTTTTGATTTATCTTTTGTATATGACCTTGACACTTTCATTTGCACGGAGCTGTATTAGTTTCATACTTTACAACTGATTATGAAATTCAAGTGAAGAAAGTGCACCATTCTTGATGTTAGATAAGAAATCATCAACTCGTTCCTGTTCAGGAAATAGAAAACTTGAATCTGGAGGAGTCCAGACTAGATGAACGCATAAGGTCACACATATTCCCCGTTTAGACATTGACTGTGCCAATCTTCTCATATGTGCATTTTTTCAGGCAAATGCAGGAAAAGTTCAGAAACCTTAGTGAACTGAAGACGAAGACAGTGGAAAGTAGTACACAGTTCTAACTGGTCAACTTACTAAATAAAATATGTTTTTTGTTAAGGTTACTCAACCTATATTATATGAGTGATTTCTTTTGCAGGTGGTTATTTGTTACTGAAGATGATATTAAAAACTTACCCCGCTTCAAGGTGCATATACGGGTTTTATTTAATCTATCTACTGTATACATCTGTTGATTATAACACAAACATGATTATTCTCCTCCCTCCAGAACGAAACCGTAATTGCCATTAAAGTTTCACACGGAACCTTTTTGGAGGTTCTTGACCCTGATGAGGTAACTCTCTCTTTTTGCTTCTAACTATTTGGACATGTTATAATAATTATCCATGTAATTATCTTTACTGGGGTTTCTACAGGCTGTGGATTGTCCAGAGGAGATATAAAATGGAATAGTTCTTAGAAGCACCATGGGACCCTAGATGTAAGCATCACCGACATATGGATGATAGAACGTATCCTAAACTCCATTTTATTTTCCTACGTTCATTATGCTACGGAAGGAGCTTTTCAAAAACGTATAATCATCGAATTCCTTAACTACGTCCAGCTGGAGTTGACTGGAATTCATTAAATACACTGCATGAAGACTATACATCATGAGCTCAACCTCCAAACCAGAGCGCAATGCCTGTCGGTGATTTTGCATAGTAGATGGCATTTTCAACATCAATGATTTGTACATTCCAAAATTTCCTTCGAAGTGCTTTTTAATAGCAAAACCTATCTGAAAATGAACTAGATTCTCAATGTACATATTCTGTTAACTAGTTACCTTAGTATGAGGATTTAGGCACTGATTTTGCTCTAGATTGTGTAGGTCTAGATAGAACTAGACTAGCACTCAATATTATGTATGGACCATGTTTTTATAAGCTACTCATTGAGGAATATTCAGAGTTATATTTGCACAAAACTATTAGTATTACATGGCCAAGTTCATCATCATATGATCATTTCTCCTGGTCAACTTTCTTGCTTATCCAACTAGCAACAATGGGTGTAAGAGCCACGGTGGGCGGAAACCTGATCGGAGAGGCCGCCTTGTGGGCAGCATAAGCCAATGCGAAAGTCCCCACCTTTTCGCCCGTTTCGCTTGGAGAAATTCCTACCTGCAAAGCAGGCAACAAATGATTATATGCTCTTCTTAACTATGGCTGTGGAAATGAAAGCCCTACCTTTTGCAGCAATGCTGGCACGTCTACTCCAGCGCTGATTAGTGCGTAACACAGGCCAAAAGAGATCAAGGAAAGGGTAATAGAAGTTGCCAAATATGCCCCTCCATATTTTGCAAGGAGTTCCTTTGCTTGGTCTCCTCTAGATTTAGTCTCTTTGGTTTCTTCATTCCCTTCTTTTGAGGAAAATATCTGCATTTCAAAACACCTACCATTCAACATGCAATTCACAAAAAAGATTGCAGTAAAACATGTAAGAAGAAGAATCAAGAATGTTTATGATTGTGGATAAGAAATACAAGCCACACACACACACCCCACCACCACCAAAAAAAAGAAAAGAAAAGAAGAGAGTTGACATTATACAGAACGAAGAACCTTCATAAGTTGACCTTAAAGCCCTTTTCAAAGAACAAAATGAAACAATTCCCAAACAGAAAAAACAAATCCCTAAATTCAACGAAGCAAAATCAAGAAAAGACCTTCCAAAGGCCAGCTTCAAGGCCATATTTCTTGGTAATTTCTTCTGCAGAAGGGGGCTTGTTGATTTCCTCTGTTTTCTCCTTCAAAGCTCTAACCCTCAATCTGCTGTTAACACACCTGCGTCCCGAAAATGATCCACAAAATTCGATGATTTTTGCATCTTGTACAAGACTTGAAGGAGAAGACAAATGTTTCTTACTGAAGCGCTGACAAGGGATTTGCAGAAGCGTGGCCATTGCTTTTGCAGCTAAAAAAACACAAAAAAATAAAACAGAATTATCTATTTTTGACATTTTTATTTTACTATCAGTTTGTGTGGTGGAGAAGAAGTGCCAGAATAGGAAATCGAAGATCCAAAGTGTGACAAGTTACATACTTCTCCACGCCTACTTCTTTAAGGGGTCAAAAGATGAAAGAATTATTTGGTGCTTCATTTTATTTTTTTAGAAAAATAACTAAAGCTGCTAGATTTTGAATAATTTTAGAACTCCCAATAATAAGTATCAGAATTTTTTAAATTTTAAATTAATTTCAATTCTAATTATTAGTTTTTTTTTTTAATTTGTGAAATATAATTTATAATAAATATATAAAAGCAGCCGTCCTTGTACAATTGGTTGATGATTGTACTCGCTCAACAGTAAATTCGTGACTTGCACTTTCTGCGGGAGCGAGTAAAGAGTCATCTTTAAACCATCTTTAAACCGTTTGCAAAAAATGTTGAGCCCACACTTACAAAAATAATTTTGAAACCCTAATACAATATAATCAGATTCAATTATACCTCAGCGTGGCGTGGCCGTGGACGGCAGGGGGTGCGTCGCCTGTGGCAGTGCGGAGGCGAGACTGCGACTGTGTCTGGTGTAGCGCACAGGCGTGGGCGGCGCCGGCGTGGGAGGGGGCGGAGGTTGAGGTGGAGGAAACAGCGATGCCTGGCCGCTGAAAATCCGTTGTAATGACTGAGGAAGAGAACAAGACTACAAGTGTATAATAGATGATGGTGGAATGTGGATAAGTGATTTTCTGAAAATTTATGTCTTATGGGCCATTAGTGAATCTTGGCCCAACTTATTAATTTATTTATTTCAAAGGAAAGACATAAATGATTGTCACGTTAAATAAACAAAATGTACTTTATTAATTTTTATAAATATGTATAATTTTTTAATGGGTATTTTACATATTGGTTCAAAAAATCAATATATTTACAAATTGGTTCATAAAAATTTGCACGGAAGTGTTTTTTTTTCACATAAACTAATTTATAATTTGTGCCAATTTGTTGAACCAATTTGTACTTTTTTTTTTTTTAATAAATATATACTCCCTCTTATCCCGTAGGAATTTGCACCCTATTGGGACGGCACATTTAGTGCCACATGGGTAATTATGTATATATATTTGTGAGTGTACACGTAAATTAACATTATTTTTTTAGTAGTGTGCAAATGTGTGTGGACATCCAAATAAGGAAAGTGTGCAAAATCCTGTGGGACGGAGGGAGTATTACATTTTTTTTGTAAAATGACAAATATAACTTTCTTTTATATTATTTAGGAAAAATTGCCACTGGATGCTTTATTAGAGGAGTAATCACAAGTGGAGTCCTTGCTTTTTCCAAACCACATGTAGGTGCTTTTCCTATACTTTTCGCCTACCCATTTTCCATATATTACGAACAATACCCCTACCTCTACAGTACACATTTCTGTTCATTATTTTTTGTCCCATCCGCCGATGTCAGAGTTTTCATCTCCTTCTCTTCCTATGGAGGTGAATTTAATCTTCCACATCGGATTAATAGGCATAGCCTAAACCAGGTAGAGTGATCATGATTTTTTTAATTTCAAATTTCAAATTTCAAACACATCGTTCCTTCTGGGTTTAAAGATGGATCATCGCCATTTTCATGTATACAAATAACTTCAATTGTGTCGTGGTTTATCCGGTTATACATCAAGTATCCTCAGAAAAATGAACCCATGTATATTAACTGTTTCTTTTAATACATAATGTAGAGCAATGAAGATTGAACAGGGCTCGACGTTTTTACAACTTGCTTCCAAAGTCGGGGAAATGTGGTCTGGATTAGATCCAGGTAAGTTAAAAAATTAGATATACCATTGGTACAGTTAATAATTGTGTACTAGAGAATGATGTTGATATTGAGAACATGATATCGATCTGTAATGCCCTGTCTGAAAAAATCATTTATGTTGATGTTGTGGAAAATCCTAAAGATAAAGCTTTTATGGATGAGTGTTGCGTTCCAGGTAGTTTTGGTCATACAACCGTTTCCGTTGAAAATGAGATTAGTTATGGTGACAATAGCAATCTTCGTGTTAGGAAACGTGTTCTAAAACAATCTGATTTGCCTTATAAATCAATAAAGAGGTCTAAACAAACAGGCTCTCCTTCACACGTGTGTGGTCAGGACTCAGTTCCTACTTATGACATATGTCCCTATATTGAAAGAACTCCAATGTTATCAGATGGTTGGTATGGTCTATTTGATGGTCGCATTGGTACAATATTCAAACAGGGTGCCAATGGATTTAGGACTTCATTAATCAAGTATGCTACGTTGCTTGGATTTAGCTATAGGTTTGTGAAAAATCGTCATGAATACATCCATGTAGAATGCATTGATAAGTTTTCATGTGAATGTGAGTGGTATATTAAAGCTAGGTGTGTGAAGACATGTAATTGGTTTGAGATATACAAAGGTCATTTTCATCACCGATGTCTTGGTAATGCTGTTACTGTTGAGAAGAACCGATTTAGTCCTAAGGTTATCGGCCAGTTGGTTAGAAATGAGGTAATGCATGACCACGATGCCAATGGCAGTAGGATTGTGGACATAATGAAGAATAATTATGACATAACTATACCTTATTATAAAGCATGGCGTTCCGCTGAGAAGGCAAAGGACAGTGTGTTTGGTTCATACCAACAATCGTACGATGAACTTCGATGGTATTCATTGGCTGTTCTTCGAACTAATTCTGGTATATTCCCCAACTCAACTACTATCTCACAATTCATACTTTGTCACCCTGTGCTTATACGTGTGCGTTGTAATCTGATTTTCCAGGTAGCATATTCGATCTTGAAATTGACCAATCTACACATCGTTTTGAGTGGTTATTTGTTGCTTTCAGAGCTAGCCTGGACGGTTTCAAATACTGCAGGCCCATGCTTTTCCTCGATGGAACATTTCTGCACGGTCGTGCAAAGGGTACACTTTTAACTACAATTGCAAAAGATGGAGATGATGGTAATTTATTAACAGATCTTTAAGTTCACATTTTCTGTGATTTATTGTCATATTTTACAAGCAATCATGACTTCTGACCAAAACTATAACTTCAGGACTTTTCCCCATCGCCTTTGCAGTCGTATCGGCGGAGAATACATCAAACTGGAAATGGTTCCTGACAAAGTTACGTGATCACTGCCTTCATGATAAGGAGATACTCTATATTTCAGACATAAACTGCGGTTTAATGTCCGCCTTCCCCATTATTTTTACCATTCCAAATCATTTTTTTGTTTGTTTCACCTACTTTTTAACTTGAGGGGAAGATTTGGTGGGGGTTTGAGAAAGAGCAATCTTCACCGTTTGGCTGAGATGTTTAAGGAGTGCGCGTATGCACCCAACACGCGTGTTTTTGATGAGAAGATTGAAACTTTCAAGCAGGCTGGGGTCGTGCTGCAGAGGAGTGGTTGTCTGGTTTACCTTACACCAAGTGGGCTGTTTCTCATGCCCCACATATTATCCGATATGGAGAGATGACTTCCAACGCTGCGGAGTCGCTAAACGCTTGGTTGAAAGAAGCTAGTGGACTTCCCATCACACAAATGATTGATCATATTCGTCAAGGTATGTTTAGAAACATTGCCCATATTTTACTTTCTAAACTGTATGCATATTGTTCTTAACAAGTTTTGTTTCATTTTCAGAGATTAGCAGGTGGCAACTCGAAAGAAAGACCGAGAGCGCATCGTGGTCAACGTTCCTCTGCCCGACGAAATATTCTCGGTGGGTTGACCTATGTGATACTTCACGATCATGGTGCGTTGTTCAGCGTGCACACGGTATGTTTGAAGTGAAGAGCTCTCCTTCTGCTGTAGTTAACATCTTCCAGAGATCGTGCTCTTGCTCACAATGGCATATAACAGGCTTCCCATGTGTTCATGCCGCTGCTGCAATAGTGCAATATTCCTCATCCTTAGAGAATTATGTTGACGAAGCCTTCTTTGCATCCACCTACCAATTATGCTATAACAATAGCATTCAACCTATCCCTCAAACAGATAAGTTCGAGCTGCAAGGTATGGTCAATGTGAATAAGGTGCTTCCCCCTAATCTGAAGAACCCACCTGGTCGTCCCAAGAAGTGTCGCATATGGTCATTTGGCGAGTTTAGGAAGAATAAGTCTCACAATGTCTAACTACAAACGTGACTAAATTTCTATCATCTTTTTATTTCGTATTGTCCTGTCCTGTACTTGAAATCATGTACATTATTTTATATATGTTGGATGTTGTAGACATTATGCATTTTGTTTGCTGCTATACTGTCTTTTCCAACCCATTATTAGCTATTATTATGTATTTTTTGCTTTCCCTCCAAACCATATGTCACGCCATAGCCCTATTTCCATTCATTTTCATTATCTCTCCACCAATAACAAGTAAGTCATAATCATCTTCACCTTTGGTTATTTACTATATTACCCATCTTCAGAAGCAGCCACAAAGAGCCGCTCAGTTTATTTATGTCATTCCATACACACATTAGCATATTTGGGGGGGGGGGAGGTACACAACTTGTATCACATTTTCCACATTGACATATGGGTTACACAACTAGTACACCATCACACGTGGGGTTTCACAACTTGTATCACATTTTCCACATTGTACGTTTTTTTTACACACAACACGCCAAAAGTACTAGTTCTCAAAAGTACAACAAACATACCACCAGTACACAGGTACACAAACCAAACCGCATCTGGTGCACATATTACTTAATCGGTACACACATTATGTGTACACCGGTACACGCAGTTAAACCTGTTGGCACACAAAATTATTAGTCGGTACACATTCTACATAGGCGGTATACAATTTATCTGGCTGGTACACACATTGCTTCATCGGTACACGCTATAGGCATACCGGTACACACTTCCAGTCTCAAATACACAAAAGGCTACTTAAAGTAAGTTCATAGTCTACACATTGCATTCCCAAAAAATACATCACCATCCCTTCAAATACATACAATCAGATATATATCAACATAGATTATCCAAATATATCGTCGACATTGTTTTATACAAAATACTAAGACCCACAAAACCCTCCCTCTCACTCCTCCACCTGACACTTACTATACTCCACCTGCATCATCATGTCCCATGAACCATGCCACCATTCTTTTTCGGTAGTTCCTTGAATTATTTTCATCGAAGACTTTCGCCGATGGAATCTTCCTGTTTACTTCTGCCTCCATGTTAAAACACACAATCACACCACAATCCAGCGTGTCCGGTTCCTGCTGCACGCATGGCACCCAAAATAGCTTCCTTTTCACGCTACTTAGGAGCTTTGCCTTGTGTGGGGACTGGTGTGGTATAGCTTTAAGTAGTGGTATGACGTAATCAACCTGCATATTCATTGTTCCATTTTAATCCATACGCACCGCAAATAAATCTTTAAAATACGATAGAGTACTATTATGGTGCTCACCATAACCCTTGCTCTTTCCAGATGCACATCCTTCGCATACTTGGACCTAGGCTCCATAAAGTTGTAGAAACTCCATGAGCACCTGTTGAGATCCAATTTCAGCAATGTCCAGTGGTCCCCTGCCTTTTTCCCCACGTTCTCACAATCACGCGTAAGCAAAGGGAACAACAAAATATCACTCCCCCCAACAGATTCAATTTTCTTGTCCACCAACTGTACTAAACTCCGGCTCCGCCCATGCTTGTTTGCTACAATTAGCTCCTACACAGATATATCTATATTGTAATATAAGCATTATACCATATAAATTTATCCCACACTGAGAAGAAACCTCATTCGAACACTAACCACTTGGGAAAATAAATATGTCAATGTTTCATACCCAACAAGATGATGAAAATATGATGACCCGTGCACTCTCTACCATCAATCTGTACTTCAACTTCAGCATCTTTCCCCACGAATCTACCACCTTCAAATTTGCAATTATTGACATGGAATTGTTATACCCAGTTGTCTATTCTTATTTTTCCTATTTTCTCTACATGTACATCATCAAATCAGTATTAGACTTTCCCCAGTTGACAACCTATCGTGATGCAGTATGCACAATATGTCTCTGATGTGCACAATCGCAAGTGCATCCGGTGAGCTCCACGCCACATACCTACAAAATCAAACATCCAACTCAATTTCAGACTTTAACAACCTATTACACTGTCTTTAATATTGCCTTCTAACCTTACGTTAATTCAACACTATTCTTACACAAGTTAGTCTCAGATGTCTTTAATTATATAAAATGGGACACACACTACTCACAAAGTAAATTACAATGAATATACCCTACTTACTCTTCACCTCCTTTATTCCAGTATTCCGCTATTGATGCTTTCACAGCATCTGTTGTCTTCCTCACCGCACTGAATCCATTTTCCCACCGCATTGCCTTCCCCTTCGGTTGTCCTTCATTTACTGCTCCTATATCACCACTGCTCATCTACGAGGATATCTCAAGTGCTTTTCTAACATCACTTCTCGTACGTGCCCTCACACTCCTTGTTATTTTGTTTGGGTTAAATACACTATTTGTCTGTTTTTTCTTTCCCTTTGGTGACTCACTCTTCTCGCTGCTTTCTCCACCCCTGTCCCCCAAATCAAAAGATCGTGTTATACCTACAAGGCTAGTATTCCAACCTCCAGCTTGACATTATGCTTATTTGTTGTAGACAATTCTGCAACCGTCTGCTCCTCCTTGTTTGATCGCTCATCCTCCAGAATTTCTGTTGTTGTCGGTTTTAGACCGGAATGTAATTATTTATGTCCAACTTCAATCTCAGTACGCAGTTGGGCGACCTCCTTCATCTTGCTGACTTCTTCCTCTTTCTCCAACATCTTTCCCTCAAAGTCCTTTGTCAATGTCTCAATCTGCAACTCTTTCTCCTGTACGTATATCATCATCCTGCATATTTCTTCCTGATCTTTTCTTCGCTCCTTCTGCAGCTCTGCCACGTTTGCCTCCAACATCTTTTTATATACAATTGCACTCTTATACACAATTTCATTATTCTCATTCACTAACTTGTTTAACATACTTATTCTAACATCCTTTTCATTGATCAAAGACCTCAGATGTGCTATCTAGTCCAACAATCTCCCATTTTCTGTTTTCACCTGCTCATCCTTCCACCCAAACACTTCCTGCTGAATGGGGGGATCCACACTATCTGTCCCTTGGACTACACTTCTTCCCATCAGATTTTCTTCCACATTTTTAGAACTACCAGGTTCGCATTCCATTATTCTGTCTCCCGCTTTCCTCATTTCGAGTCTTGATCCATCATCAGTTTGCTAGACATGTCCACCCAATCCCACTGTGGTACCTGACTGGGACCTACACAATGTTCGCCTCTTTCCTGATTTTCGTGCAGGGACTTGTTCGTTCGATGGACATGTCTCCTTAGGAATGGATGGATACACGCAAAATCCTACTCTTGTTTCATCTAACTCTCCCGAACTATCCAGATGATTGTCCTGTTGCATTGGATCGCTCCCTGATTCCTCCCCTGATGCAGATCCACCTTGTTCCTCATTCCATACGTATGCTAGATTCCGTAGTGTCTCCTTCTCCTTACTAGTTAGCTTCAAAATCAAACTGTGTATCTGTTTGCAGTTATGCAGCGTAGTTAATCTCAACCTAAGAAATTAAATCAACTCATTTTTTTCATTCCAGAAAGAACTTTGTACATTATATCATAATTTACTCACATTTTGTGGCTTGAGCCTTCTGAGTCTCAGCAATCCTAGGACCTCACTTAATGCAGACAAGTCCCATTTCAGTATTCGAGGGAATGCACCACCATATGTTGGAGCAATTACGTTGGTATGCTCGCACAACCAAAACTAAAACAAAAAAAAAACCTGTTTACAGTTATAATTACACCATCCACATCTTATAACAGCACGCAAATATTTAGAAAATGATTATTATATTACTTACAGGTAGGATCATCATGCATCCCCCAATTTTTAGATTTTGTGTACCCGTTAACTGTCCACGCAACATACTTACGACCACCTCATTCCAGTCATACATTCTGATCTCTTCAAGATTCTCTAAAAAAACTGTATAGTGCCACGACAAAGATGTGTTCAACCCAGGTGTAAGCAATGCCCTCATTAGATACAAGTGCATTAACCTTGCTACATCCTTGTGGCTCGTCTCATCATTACGATTGATAACTGCTTTGAGTTTTGAATAAATATTGCTCTTTGTCAGACGGCCTCCAGCTTGCTTCACTTCCAGCTCACTTTCAAAGCACCTTACGGCCCATGTTGGCATACTGTACTCACTCGTCCTAGAGGTTATAGGTGTTGTGCCGCATATCACTCCAAATATAAGTTGCACATCCCTCGCTGTTAATGACATCCTCTCACCCCAAATTATAAAATCACCTTTTGGTTGGTCAAACATACTGATTATGTGCTTTATGTCAGCTTCCTTCTTGTGCCACATATGCTTGTATACTTCGAAATCTACATTTCTAATTGCATCAATTAGCAACCAAAATGAGGTCTTTTTCATTTCTGCAAGTTGCAAATCATTGAACACGAGACTCTGAATTTCATTTGTTGCTGTCTCGAGATTACTTCTACAATAATTTCGTCCATCATCCGCCAATGGATTACCTACTCCAGCAAAACCACAAAAACCAGCCACAAGTAACCAGTTAATACATTATTCAGTTGTATCTATCCCAAAACATTGTAGGTACAATACTTGAATCACACTATACCAAAACAATTATTTGTCCCGCTGTCCGTGTCACTTGATTCTGTAGTAGATGCATACAAAATATCCTCTCCGATGCCCTTGTTTGTGCCACGCATATGCTCTTCTCCTTGTACATCACACATACAAACACGTTAATATCCTAAACAATCTAGTTCGGTAACATCATACACCAAACCACGTTGTATTATACCTTGTATACCTGGGTCAACCACTCACTTCTTCGTACTACGTATAGCCCTTCCCCGTCTCCTAGGTTGTGCCTTGACATCTACATTTAACAAAAATGTCATTCTCTGTAGTTGGTTGCTTCCTCCATTCAAACATTAATTCACATACATGAGTCGAATCGTAAAACAGTCTAATACAATTTGCACCATACCTACTACATACCGTTCTCCCTACCCACCATCCATATTCTAGTTACACATCACTTCACAGAGTCTACGTGCAAATGGCAAAACTACCTTCTACTTTTACATATTATACATATCACAATTACCATAAGATGCTGAAGAATAACTCACAAAAATTACATTTCAGTTCACAAATTCACATTCACCAATACACAATTTACACTATCGGTACACAATTTACTGTTCACCCTTTACTGTTCATCGTCTTCCCCAATCCACTACCCAGATTTCAGTACTCACAGATACAAGCTCACAAAAACTACAAAAAACCTAGCGCATACTTACCTCCACGACGCGTGTTCTTCCAGCATTTATCTTCCCCCATTACACCGTCTCTCTCCCCCGTTCTCATGATTATTCCTTTCCCCTTACTCATTCCTGTCAAACATTAGATGTATATAACATAAGATGATTATTATTATGAAAAATCGTACAAGGAAACCTATACAAAACCTACATTTCAAACATTCTGCATGTCTAACCATCTTAAAACCCTAATTTCAAAATATTTCCTCTACACTGTGTAGATCCTAAAAAACTTGAATCTTCTACATTCTAGACATCGGTCCGTGTACCATGTCGATATTTTTCAAACCTGGTAGTTTGATGATGCTCCCAGACTGGGTTCTTCTTTCCTCTTTCCCTTTTCCTCTGATATTTTTGGTTTTCTTTTGATTATTACAACAAATGAGACCTTTCTTCTTCTCTCTAAGACGTCACATCAAACGTCCCATTAACACATCGGTCCGTGTACCACTTTTAGCCTCCAAAAAAGAGCCTACGACAGACCTATACCTAGACTGTCATTTCTTACACTATTCACTATATTATAACACCTTTTTGCACCTATCTGTGTTTCTAAAAAAGTGAAGCTCCCTGATGTAGTTATGTATACTAAGATGCACCTTAATGTTACTGACCCTATTATTTAATCAAAAATTTGTCAATTTTATTAGTTTGTTAATCGTAACTTTTGATGATATAAAAAAGTAAATTTAATTTAACAAATAAAAAAATAATTAAGAATTTTGCACTGATTATCTCATGAAATGATTATCATTTATCAAAATACATATGATAAATTCAAATTTTAAATTTGAACCATAGACAGGTTCAAATTTTAAATTTGAACTATAAACTTCTATTTGCTAATACTATACTTTTCAGAAAAAATTATTGTGCTTAATTTTAATATACAACTAATAAACTATAATATTATATGACAACTCTGATGTCATAGTTAACAATTATTGACCCAATTTACAGTTCGCTTTAGTGACCTATAAAAATATTGGGTTAATAAAATTGATTAACAAATTTATTTTACTTTCACAATATATTATCATATTCATTAAAGTCTTTTCAAATATAATTATTCAATTATTAATTCACACAATTTCCTTACAATTAAAATAATGAGATTACATTTATATTATAATTATAGTTTTTTTAAAAATTTTAATTATGAATAAAATTTCAAAATTGTTAGGATATCTGTGTTAGATGTTTTGATGATATAAAACAAATCAGCTTGTAATAGGACCAGCTGAACATGTTAGTCAGATGATGAGTAGTTAGGATTAGATAGGTTCGAGTAAGGGGGAACCTACCTTGCTGCCTAGAAGATCCGAAGCTTTCATAGAAGAGAAGACCAGCTGAGACCTTGTGGACTTAGCCGACTTTAGAAGACAGAAGATTTAATCAGCTGACACTGGAGCATCAAAAGCAGATCATCAGAGAAGTTTACATCAGCGGATAAGCTGAAGAGCAGATCAGCTGATATAAGAAGATTAGCTGATCAGCTGAGAGCACGTCGCAGACAAGACAAGGACCATGGATAAAAGACTTATTCAGACGAAGTCAAGAAGATCAGCTGAGGTGCACACCAGCAGACTTGCACATCAGCTGAGGTCCAAGTATCAGCATACTGATACACCAGCTGAGGAGACAGATCAGCTGAGGTCCTGTACTCAGCCCAGATTCTTCGGAATCAATTTAAAGGGTTAACTTGCGATATAAAAGGAAGATTCCCAGAATAGAGGATCAATCAATCAAGGGGACAAACTTGATTGATTGAAGGTCGCGAAGATTGACGGGAATCAAGAAGGAAATTCAATCAATCACAATGATTGATTGAAAACGAAATTATAGGATCTCAGATTTCTAGTCCATCACAACGGCTAGTTATTTGATCCTATAAATAAGAGTAATAGTGATAATTTCAGTAGTAGAGATTTACACGCACATTAAGCAAGCCAATACTCTGTCAAGTCTTATCACTTACGCTCAAAAACACCATCAATACTTATCTTTTAAAAGCTTTGTAGAAGCTGTGAGAAGTCAATTGCAACTATAGCATTGAAAAAGTTGTAAAGAGAGAAGAACTCTCAAAATTGTGTAAGCAAGTGAGTAAGTGAGTTAGTGGAGAGTCCCTCAAGTCCAAGTTGGATTGAGGAGAGTGGATGTAGGACAGTTGGTCCGAACCACTATAAACCCCTGTGTCTCTTCGTATTTCTTTCTGCTTTATCTGTGCACTTCACTAAAAATCAAATTCTCTTTAAATCGTTTCCGCACTATACACAGCGCACTATTTACAAAATTCAGATTACCTCAAGTAGTCTGCTGGTTTTCTGAATAAATCTGTAAATTTGAAAAAGGTTTTTGAATACTTACAAGTCTATTCAACCCCCCTTCTAGACTTGTTCAAGTGTATTCTTCCCAAAACCTGCCTTTGGGACCAACAAAAATGATCAAAGACAATAAAAAATATAAATAATAAACTTTCTATTTTTCTAAGTTATTATCTTTATTTTATTATTATTCACTTAAAAATTAAATATAAATAATTTAAGTATATAAATAATTATAAAAATTATATGCCTACTAATATATATATATATTTTTTAATTTGATTAACAACAAATGGTTAAGTTATATTTGGAATGAAGGCGTGGAATATAGTTGTAAAAAAAAAAGGGTTAATTCTATGAAAATGCACCATCTTGTACTCAACTTTCAATTTAATCTTGGTCTTCACGATTATTATTAAAAAACCTAACATTTTACGAAATCATTCATAACCGATTGGAAAGTAGATGGAGCATTCTGCAGCTCAAACGACATGACCAACCACTCATAGTGGCCCGAGTGGGTTCGAAAACCTATCTTGGAAATATCTTTAGGTGCCAAACTGATCTGGTGATTGCCCGCACTGAGGTCAAAATGAGAAAATCAAGTTGCACCATGCAACTCATCAAGCAACTCTTGAATTATGGGAATAGGATAGTTATTGGGCACTATACATTTATTCAATTTTCAGTAGTCCACACAAAACCTCCAACTGCCATCTTTCTTATGCACAAGGAGAACATGGCTGGAGTAGGGACACGTGCTAGGCTAGATTAACCCGGCCTTAAGCATCTCATCGACCAATATCTCAATTTCATTTTTTGTGAAACACTACAGCGATATAGTCGAATGGAAACTGGAGCAGCCCCTAGAACCAAAGGGATTCGATGGTCACAATCCCGAGTTGGGGGCAGGCCGGGTAGAGGTTCTAACACTTTCAAGAATTCCTGCAACAAAGCGTGGATGTCACTTGGAAGGGAGTCTGGATGAGGCAGAGCCGCTTGAGTAAGTTCCAGAGCCCATACGATCCAACATTGATCAACCTCAAACAATTTTAGAGCAGAAACAGATGAGATTTATCGCCTCTCAAGGCCAGGGACACCACGAATAGTAACCTGGACATCATTGTGTAGAAAGGACATAGACAATGTGGCCCAATTTGCCCGAATCTCACCCAACGTAGCCAACCATGATGCCCCAAGAATTATATCCATACTCGTGACAGGGAACACATAGGCAGGTATATCAAAATCAACCGAAGCCAAAGTAAGGTGCAAATTCCAGCAGTGAGGACCTGATTTTCCATCTCCTAGACGAACGAGAAGAGTGGCTGAGTCACCTACCAGAAGAGCAAGACGCTTTACAATACGGGGTGAAACGAAATAGTGGGTGGCTCCACTATCCACCATAACTGCGACCTGATAATCACCAATTAGACCCAACACCTTCATTGTTTGTAGTCCATCAAACCTACATGCAGTCGCAGTTGAGAGTTCTAGATCATGAGACAACTCCAAAACCTGGCCCGAACCTACATCAGCCACTTGCAGTTCGTTGAGGTCACAATCCTTCTCATTGTCCAACATAACCATGATACGCAGTGAGCATTGGGAGAAAATATGAGTTGGTAAGTATGGCTCACGACACTTGTAATAGAGCCCTCGAGAACGCAAGTCCAAGTATTCATAATGATTCATCTGTTTAATTGACCGGACGCGAGAAGTAACAGATGATGCAGCTGATTCCGCTGACGAGAGTGCAGTTTTGGCCACGTATGCATCCCGACGAGTGAGGGAAACGAAGACTGATGAGAGTTCCCACCCCCTGGTCAAGAATGTGTAATAGGCAGAGATGGCGTAAAACCTCCAGAGTGAGGAGATCTAGAAAAATTAGGGCGAAAATTGAAGGGATTTCCTTTTGCATAAGATGGTTTAAGTGCACCCACCTCACGTTCAATCTCACGTGCCAAATGCATTGTGGCACTAATTTCATCAGTGTCCTTCGAGCGAATGTCCTCTCCGAGTCCATTCAAAAACATCCCGAAAGCAATCGAGTCTGGTAGATTTGGAACAACCAATAGACGGACGATAAAGTCATCAACATATTCATCTACAGATGATGATTGATGAGTTGCGGCCAAATATTCGTATGGATTTTTACGAGGATCATCCCCATACCGTTTCAGTAGTTCAACCGTGAGTTTCTGCCAACTGATATTTGGAAAACGGTTCATTGTCCACTGTAGCCAGTGAAGTGTGTTTCCCTCCATAGTGATCAGAGCCATGCTCGCATATCTGCAGGCGTGTGGTGAACGCAGAAAAACTGCTCTGCCCTAGAAATCCATGCTGATGGATTATCTCCAGAAAAGAGAGGTAATTCAAACTTGTTTGTGGTCTGATTAATTTCCATCGGTGGCGGTGGTGATGGAGTTTCAGAGGATCACTGTGAAACTGTGGTGTTGAAGGTTTTGGGCGCCATCCCCTTGGCCAAAAGTGCTAACATTGCTTGTGTATCTGTGAGGCTGGAGCGCACAGCCTGTATATCCGAGTGTAATTCATAAACTCGCTTGTCAAGTGAATCATGACGAGTGGTCGAAAGTTCCTGACCCTTCGCCAAAGCTGCTACCCCCTTATCTAACGTAGCCACAACAATTTCCAAGGAATCCATGCGTGCATCACTTCTAGTCATGATGATCCTGCAGGTTGGACCAAATTGTTAGAAACAAGGGAATAACACTAGGAAACACAAGAAAACCCAACAGAGTAATCCGTCCAATGCCAAAATATGACAATCAGTAATTTCTGTTCAAAACCTAATTACAATTGCAAACCCTTATTTATAATCTAAAGCCCATGGAAAATAAGCCTATGATAACCTAATAATAATAAAGCCACTAATTAAAATATAACTAACATAATAAACAATTAAAATTCTCAAATTTAGAAGAAATAAAATTCATTTCTTATGTTCTTATGAGATCACTAGACCTACATATATATACATGAGTCTGCAGCCTAATTTAAGAAATATGGACAGCTAATTCTAAGGAATCAGATCCCTATGATTATGGGATTGATCCTAATTACATAAACCTAATAATAGCAAGATATAAAATATAACTTCCTAAAATACATAAATACAATCACTGTTTTGACACTCCCCCTCAAGCTGGTGAATAAGTGTTTTCCATTCCCAGCTTGGATATAATTCTTTCAAAGTTAATGCAATTCAGCCCCTTGGTGAGTATGTCTGCAAGTTGATTCTGAGTGGATACATATGGTGTGCAAATCATGCCACTGTCTAGTTTTTCCTTGATGAAGTGTCTATCAACCTCAATATGTTTAGTTCTATCATGTTGCACCGGGTTGTGGGCTATGCTAATTGCAGATTTATTGTCACAATATAACCTCATAGGTTCATCCCACCTTATCTTCAAGTCTTCCAATATAATTTTCAGCCATAGAAGTTCACATATTCCGTGGGCCATTGCTCGAAATTCTGCTTCAGCACTCGACCTAGCTACTACATTCTGCTTTTTACTCTTCCAAGTCACTAGATTTCCACCAAGGAAGGTGCAATATCCAGTAGTTGATCTCCTATCTACCACTGACCCCGCATAGTCCGCATCTGTATATGCTTCAAGACTTACACTCTTGTTTCGTTTGAACAAAATCCCTCTTCCGGGGGTCCCTTTCAAGTATTGGACAATTCTAAGAGCAGCTTGTAAATGTACTTCCTTTGGTTGGTGCATAAACTGGCTGACTAAACTTACAGCAAAAGCAATGTATGGTCTAGTGTGAGATAAGTAAATAAGTCTGCCCACAAGTCTTTGATACATTCCCTTGTCCACGGCAATATCCTCCTCCACACTTCCCAACTTTATATTTGGGTCAACAGGAGTACTTGCTGGTTTGCAGGCTGTCTTACCTGTTTCTTTAAGCAAGTCAGTAATATATTTTTGTTGAGATATGGAGATTCCTTTCCTGGAATGAGCCACTTCAATTCCCAAAAAATATTTAAGTCTCCCTAGTGTCTTGATCTCGAACTCCGTGGCAAGGCATTCACTTAACACTTGCTGCTCCTTTTTGTCATCCCCACTTACTATAATATCATCTACATACACCAATAAAATTGTTACTCCCCCTGAAATTGAATGTTTGATAAATAATGTGTGATCCCCTTGGCTCTGTTTGTAGCCCAAACTTGTCATAACTTTGGTGAATCTTCCAAACCATGCTCTTGGGGATTGTTTCAGCCCATATAGAGCTTTTCTTAACTTGCAAACAGTTCCAGCAGCAACCTGTCCGTTGTAACCAGGGGGTAACTCCATGTATATTTCTTCTTCAAGGTCTCCATGTAAAAATGCATTCTTCACATCGAACTGCTGCAGGTCCCTATCATTATTTGCTGCTAATGATAATATTACTCTGACCGTGTTCATCTTAGCAACCGGGGCGAATGTCTCCAAGTAATCAACTCCATAGGTTTGAGTGAAGCCTTTAGCCACTAACCTTGCCTTGTACCGTTCAATGGTCCCATCAGCCCTGTACTTTACTGCATATACCCACTTGCATCCTACTGGTTTTTTTCCAGTTGGTAGGGTGACAAGTTCCCAGGTCCTATTTTTGTTCAATGCTTCCATTTCCACATCCATGGCATGTTTCCATTTCCTGTCAGATAATGCTTCAGATACAGAGGAAGGTGTGTGTGTGGAGTTGAGGTTTGTGAGAAAGGTTTTATGGGTAGGTGAGAATTTTCCAAAGGATAAGAAATTTGATAGTGGGTAAAGTGGTTGTTGGGTGCATGTTCTAGTTCCCTTTCTAAGGGCAATGGGTAGGTCTAGAGTTTGGTCCACCTGTGTTTCTAGATTTTCAGAAACAAACTCACTAGAATCATTGGAGTTTATAGGAGACGAAGGTGTTACCTCATGCAATGGTGCTGGGTTGGATTCTTGGACGTTGCCAGATTCTGGAATGGCATTTTCTCTCCTTGAATAAACCAGATTTTTCCCAAATTTTCCACCATCAGGTTCAGGTTCAGGTCTTGCTGTTGGTTCAGGTGGTTCAG
>JAPKLY010000312.1:348930-367750 GCA_026898435.1 Prunella vulgaris
TTGCTGTTGGTTCAGGTGGTTCAGGTCCAAATGTCATATTTGGAAAAATGAGAGTCTCATCTTCCTCTCTTACATTCTCCCCCTGAAGATGAGGCTGCTTGAAGTAGCTCTCTTGTTCGTTGAAGGTGACATCTCTTGACACATATAATTTTTTGGATAGGGGGTGAAAACATTTGTATCCCTTTTGTGTGGTAGAGTACCCTAAGAATACACATTTTATAGCCCTAGGGTCCAATTTTCCCCTTTCATTACTATGAACATGCACAAAGGATACACACCCAAATATTCTAGGTCGGAGTTTACTTGTAGGATCCAAGTGAGGGTAGAATAAGGATAGGACTTCCATGGGACTTTTTGAGTCTAAGATTTTAGTGGGTAACCTATTGATTAGATAGGTTGCAGTGAGAAGGGCTTCCCCCCAAAATCTCTTAGGAACATGACTCTGAAAAAGTAGAGCTCTAGTTTGATCTAATAGGTGCCCATTTTTTCTTTCTGCGATCCCATTCTGTTGGGGTGTGTTCACACATGAGGACTCATGGATTATCCCTTCCTTTTGGCAAAAAGAATTTAGTACAAGGTTAAAGTAGTCCTTGGCATTATCAGACCGAATTCTTTTGATACCCACCCCAAATTGATTTTTAATCATTGAGACAAACCGAAAAAACACGGAACTAACTTCAGATTTTTATTTCAATAAAAAAACCCAAGTCACCCGGGTACAATCATCTATGAAGGTTAAAAACCATTTAGCACCTGAGATATTAGGAACAGAAGCAGGACCCCATACATCAGTGTGAACAAGAGAAAATGGGAAAGGACTTATCTTGTTACTAATGGGAAAAGGTACAGGCTTGTGTTTAGCAAGCTCACACACCTCACAATGGAGACTCTCCACATTTAAGGTTTTAAACAAGGAAGGAAAAAGGACTTTTATAACTCGAAATGAAGGGTGTCCTAGCCGGTAATGGTATAGTTGAGCTTTCTCTTTATTGGTCATGGTAGATTCAGATATAAGAGAGTGGCTCTTAGTAGGCAGATTAGGATCCTCCATGTAGTATAGGCCATTCCATTCTCTAGCATGTCCAATCGTCCTCCCCGAGTTCTTGTCCTGCAGTATACATGAGTTACTATGAAAAACAGCATTACATGAGAGATCCTTTGTGAGTTTTTGTATAGAAATCAGATTGGTGGACAGTTTAGGGACGTGAAGAACATTTTTTAATGTCATGGATGGGCTTATTTGGACCTCTCCTTGTCCTGCTGCAGTTATAAGGGTTCCATCTGCTGTGGAAATTTTCTTGTTGCTGGGACATGGGGAATATGTGGAGAAGTATTTGGGTAGAGGGGTCATATGGTCAGTGGCTCCAGAGTCTAATATCCAGTAATGTGTAACTGGTGTATCTGAAACATTAAGCCCAAAAGAAAGTGGAAACTTACCAGAATATGTTAAGGAGCATGTACCTGTGGGCTTCTCCAATTTACTAAGGAAGGATCTTACCCGTTCTATCTCTTCATGATTCTGCAATTCTCCAGCAGCCTGGGATCTGTCCCCAGTTTCTGAAATAGGGTCCATGACCTCCGCCATGACCAAGTGCGATCAAGGTAGAGAGGGTTGCGCTGCAATGAAGGCTGCGACAAGGCTTAAAGGTAGTGCAGCAATGAAGGCTGCAACTTAGGTTTACAGCCACGGTCAGAAACTCCCAAGGATCAGGAGCTCTGATACCATCTCAAATTTAGAAGAAATAAAATTCATTTCTTATGTTCTTATGAGATCACTAGACCTACATATATATACATGAGTCTGCAGCCTAATTTAAGAAATATGGACAGCTAATTCTAAGGAATCAGATCCCTATGATTATGGGATTGATCCTAATTACATAAACCTAATAATAGCAAGATATAAAATATAACTTCCTAAAATACATAAATACAATCACTGTTTTGACAAAAATATTAAATAACTAAGGCCCGCAGCCCATGTTCTTATTCTTCTTCCTAATACGTCTTTGATATGTAATATTGTGTATTATGTAGAAAAATGAAGTGTGTATTTTCAGTTTGTATTCGGATTAGGTATATGCAGTTTTTCCACTGTGCTCCATTAGAAGATTTATGCAGTGTGTCTTACTTAGGTTTATTGTTTATTATTTATGTAGTGTATAAAGGTTTTTCAGTGTGTATAATGTCTAAGGTTTAAGTTGTGTGTGTATAGTTTCTAAGGTTTATGCAATATGTATTAGGTATTTCATCATTTATAAATGTTTATGCAATGTGTGTAAGTTATGAGGTTTATGCAGTGTGTATTATGTATTTCAGTGTTTATAGTGTCTAATTTCTGAATGAGTATTTTTTTCCAGAGAGCTGATGCTCTTGTCAGATCTTTGGAAAGGGGAATCCTTACCTGATGATCGCGATAAAGGTGAACTTGTAAGGGGTACAGATCTTGTGTCATTCCCTGCATGATCATGACATGTTTGTACACATTTTGTGCTTTTTAAGAATGGTTGAGTTGTTTAATTGATGATTGATCACTTCTTACAAGAGGGTTCGCTTTCGACTCATTTGGTTGTTGTTTTGATGAAGGCACAAGTACTAACTTCTTCTTTCCTAGACCCTTGTTGGTCACCACGCTTGCGATTTCATCATGTTTTGTATAAATTGATTCACGTGGAACTTGTCGTTTAGCGCCGCACCTACATATATAAATCATGGCAAGAGCTTATTGAAGCTCTGTGATAATTAATTTGGGCTTGACAATGGTTCACTAATCTTAATGATTTCATTGCTTGGTGAGAATCTCCTCGAAGGGCCTGATTTTGGATTGATTTTCTCCAGATTCATAAAAAAAATCAATCGACATTATAGCCATGTTGGAAGAACTTAATCAGAACAAGTAATTATGCAGACAAAAAAAAAAAGGGATTAGAGGGTCTTTAATGTGTAATAGATCGATTGTTTAATTTATGCGAAACACGTTTCTTGTTATTTTTCATGTCTAGCATGTTCTCTAGAAGATTTCCATCTTCAACTTCTTTCTATCCCCATTTACCTATAAATGAGCTTGTGGTATAACTTTACCTATTTTTAAAATGGTTAATGAATGCAAAAGAAAATAGGGCATAAACAAATTTCTAATATCTCATATATCTGTTCATATGTAATCCCATATCATTAAATGACATTGCTAATGAACGTATGACATACACTTAAAAATGATGAAATATAAAATGTAATAGCACCCTAATTTTTCAAGAAAAGTAGACAACCAACAACCCTTTGTGTTGGAATAAATGAATTTGTGAAAAATGAAGTAATTTTTGTAACATTTGTAGAAAAAATAGGACACCAATATTTCCTGTTTTTGCTTATGTTCTGAGAATTTACTTTATTAAAGAATTGATATCTAAGAGATGGAAAAAATTGCAGCATGTTTTATAGGGGCTGTAATTATTTAATCATTTGTTATGTGGTGTGTACTTATTTAATCCTTTGTAATTATGGTAATTCCATATTTGTAGAAATAAAAACTGATGTAGATAGAGTTAAATATATTTAGTTTATTATTATTATTGTTATTATTATTAGGATTTTTAATCCTTGTTATTGGGTTGAATTTTTAAGGTTTTAATGTCTGAAACCCTAGGTAACTATTATAAATATGTGTTTTGTATTAATTACATGGGAGTTGATTTGGTTTCATGAACTAAAGTTTAAAGAGTGTTGTCTATTTTATTTGGTGTTCTGGAAGCCTGCATCAATAATTTAAGTACAAGGAATGTACATTTTTCTTTTATGAAAATTAAGTTGATCTTCTAATTTTTATTATTATTGAATAATGGTTATGTTTTGTATGAAAAATGTTTATGGTAAAATTATCATAAAGTTATTTTAAAATATTAAATATTTTATCAAGAATATCAAAAATCTCATTAGGATCGTGTCAAAAATTGAACAAGTGGTATTATATTTTAATTGTTGGTTTTTTTTACCAAAACTTTGATACTACTGATGAATTTTTTCATACTCTAAATCAAAATATTTAATATTTCTAAAATATTTGGCTAGCCAGCTAATACGTCAAAAAATCATCAGAATAAAGGAGAAGATGACACATTAGCTACAAAAACTCCCATTTAGTATATAAGGGGATAAGGTAAGGAGAAGGACACTCGGATAGTACATTTTAGAAATCTGATACATCATCCAGAATAAATGATAACGTGGATATATTTAATAATTATGAATATTAATGTGTATGATAAGAACAAATATATGATTCAGTAGCTAGAAATCAAAATACTAAAATATTTATAAAATTATACATTAGAATTTTTTTATTCGAGTAATGTTAAAAAAATATAAAAAAAATAATAAAAAAAGTACATCAGTATGTAATATTAATTAATACTATTCATTATACCTTTGACTCATCATTTCAGTTATTTTAAATAAATTTAATATCATTGTTCCACCAAATATGTTAAATAAGGATACTTGAATAGGACTTTCTAAGAATCCGATCCATTGTTCAGAATGAAGAAGGAGGAGATACACATCAACTATAGAAACTCCCTATTAAAATAGGTTATTAGTTTTTAGTGAAATAATAATACTAATAGCGTAATTTGTTTCTGTAAACCAATTAATATCTTATAAAAATATAAACTAATTTCACAGTAAATACAAATATTTGCTAAAAATGGTCCTATTATTCTAGGCAAAGTGTTATATGTGTAATACACACGGAAAATATAATTCGTGTGTATCAATTTTGACTTGATTTGATCTGAACTATCCATTTATTGAAAATTTAAATTAGATCAAATTGTTATACACATATCTTATTTTTGTGCGTATTACAATACCCACTCATTATTCAATAGTTTTACACTCTTATTATATCCGCTATATCATTGACATGTGTTCAAGTAATTAGATAATTATTAAGAGTAAGTCTCTTGTGCATCAAGGGCACCGTGCAACTCAAGTGTATTTTTAAAAAGTTACACAATTTATTAATGAAAAGTTGCATAAATTATTACTAAAAAATTATATCATTAAAGATACATTTTTTGATAATAACATATGTAACTTTATAGTAATATTTTGTGTAACTTTTTAAAAATGAACTTGAGTTGCACGGTGCACTTGGTGCATACAAGACTAAGACAATTATAAAATTAAGGTAACTATAATTTTTTTTAAAACAGATTATAAGATCTTTTTTTTTAATATTATTGAAATCTTGTCCAGCCTATAAAAGGATAAATATTATTATAATCTAGATGTAATACAAGTACATAAATATTTACAAAAGATATAATCTATAATTTTTTAAACATGTATGAAAAAGTTTTTTTTTTTTTAAAATCAATTTCAATTAGAATGTAAATAGAGTAGTATTATGTGAATAATACTCACAGTAACAATTTTCTGCATATGAACATACTCTATTGCACACAGTAGCACACATTCGGTGTATAGTGTTAATTTATATATAGTGTGATGCTAATTCATATATATAATGTGATTTTAGTTTATTTACTGTGGCATATGTTACATGTGAAGTTAATTCATATATAATGTAATTTTAGTTCATATACATTATTTTATGTTATTTATTCCTACAATAATTAAATCTCAAAATACTTAAAATAAATTGTTGTTTACCATAAAATTTACTTTGTGTATCATTAAAAAAATATTTTGCCATGTAAGTATTGTATCTGGTGCATATGCACACAAAAACTAGAAAATTAGAGTAGGTCTCTTGTGAACTCGGTTCACGTGAACTCGTACCACTGTTATGTGTAATTACTATCACTATTATTCACATACACTATCATTGTTATAAAAATATACTTGATTTTTTAACAGTGATAGTGTATATGCATAGCAGCGATAGTGAATATAAATAACAGTGATGATGTATATACATGACAGTGATAATTGATAAATCCGAGTTCACCGTGAACTCGAATCCATACAAGTTTTTTATCTGAAAATTAATTATAATATGTCTTTAATTTATTTGTGTACGTACATATATCATGAATTTAATTATTTGTATCATGATTTAGTGTCTATTTTGAAACACTTAAAACAACTTCTAGAATATTTTTTTTTTTAAAAGTTATCTCTCACAACTTAAAAAAAAAAGCTATTCTAGAAGTTGTTTTATAAAATTTCAAATCAGAACACTTAATTTCATATAAAAATTACAGTAATTCACTCTCATTTCCTTGTTTAAAAATATTATCAATTACAGTAATTACAAATTGTGAATTCATCACACTAAAAGTTTTACATAATTATCAATTTTTATATAATTTTTTTAATATAATCCACTCATATTTTTTTAATATAATCAAATTATATTTTTTAATATAAACATTTTTAAATGTTGAGTGAATGCTACATGAATTCAACTTTAAAGAAAAAAGTATATATTTATATAGAAATACAATTTTTTATATTTTAAAGGTATGGAAATTATTTTGGATGGAGTCAAAATGTGAAAGTAATTAGTTTAATTTCATAAATATTTATGATTTATAAGATTTCATAAATGTCAAATATATTTTCGTAACCATATAAGATTCCACCAGTATAAATATTTCATAAATGTCACATATATTTAATCATTTCCGTGGAGCAGTATAAATGTATATATATATATATCACTTGCTTTAATTCTTCCTAATCTTAGAGAAGGTAGCCAGGCCTCAAAATGTCTCCACCACCGCCGCCGCGGTCTTCCACCAAGAAACTGATGAAGGATTTATTAACAACCTGTGGATGTGTTCAGAAGGCCGCTACTGATGTCGCCGCCATCCAACCTAAACCCAAAAGGAAGCCCTCATCATCTGCCGTCGACAGTGTGGCCGTCGTCAAAGTTTCCGACGACCCCTACAAAGATTTCCGGCAATCCATGCTTCAGATGATCTTGGAGAGAGAAATCTATTCGAGAAACGATCTTCAACAGCTTCTAGAATGTTTTCTGCAGCTGAATTCGCCTCACCATCACCACCTCATCCTTCGAGCATTCGCCGAGATATCGGATGCCCTCCACAAACCCTCCTCTTCCGGTGTATAGGTGATGATGATATAATTAAACTCGTACGAAAATTAAATTACAAAATAATTTATAAATTGATTCTGTACGAAAAAAAATTATACTTTTATACAAGTGAACCAATTTATAAATATAATAAATTTTCTTAACCAATATATAAATGCATCGTATTTTAATTTTGAAGTGATATGATCAGTTTTCAATGCAAACAATAGCAATAGTAGTATACATGTACTTGTTTCTTAAGTTGATCTCAACTTCATACTTAAGAGCTCAACA
The DNA here is from genome assembly GCA_026898435.1 of Prunella vulgaris. Classification (NCBI taxonomy): domain Eukaryota; kingdom Viridiplantae; phylum Streptophyta; class Magnoliopsida; order Lamiales; family Lamiaceae; genus Prunella; species Prunella vulgaris. Next base: position 356,288 of record JAPKLY010000312.1, read on the forward strand.
CTATTTTTATTCAAATACACAAATTTTGAAGTTCTATATATTTTGGATATTTTTATATTATTTAACTCGAAAAAGATATAATACATTAAAATTAATTAAATTAAGTAATTAAACAATTTATCTCAATAATTATCACTATGTAAAAAATGTAGGGACGGACTGGCCCACTCGCCTTTAGCTCATGAAAGCTCGCAACCCAAATGGGCTGACCCATTTGAACCGCAGGTTAAAATAATATTTGACTCAATTCTCCGAGCTCAATCAACTTGGATGTTGAATTTTGATGTTGTGTTGTAATTTGAGTACACTTGGATGTTGAATCTTGATCTTAATTGTTGTGGAATTTGAGTCTTTGCTGTGTTGCTGAGGATATAGACAGTTTGTGTTATTCTGCTTATAAAAATTTCTTGTCATACCCATTATGAATGTTTAATAAAAAAATTTCTTTAACCGATTACAAAATTTTAGGGGGAATTGCTTTTCCAATAATCCATAAGTTGTGAATTAATCGGCTTAAGACTTCTAATATTCAAGTAATATTTAGAACTACGAAGAACTCCTTCTCCCAGAATCAGATGAACACAATTGCAGGAAAAAAAATAAGAAAATCAAAACAACAAGAGATTTACGTGGTTCGCTCAATTGATCTATGTCCACAGATGAAGTTTCTCACTTTCACTAATTGATGAAGAATTTACAGAATACAAAATGTGTATCGCTCTCTCTCAATCTCTGTGTATATGAGTCTGATTTGAATATGAATATGTATATATATATGCACAAACCCTAATCCTCTAATAAAACAACCAATCCATAACCAACCAACGGTTGCAAATGCCTAAATTAACTGATCAAAGTCTAACAGAATTATTTCTCCAACTGCTTGAAATAACCAACTAAGCCACTATGATTGAGTTTGGCTTCGTTCTTCTCAGTCTCAGTTAGTTATGTCCATTCAGTTCATAACCACCGCGTCAGGATGGAACAAAGAACGTCTTCAGTTTAAGTGACATGGGAAACCGATATATTCAGCTCATGATAAACTAACTCAGGACTGGTGCCTTCAGAAAACTGAGCTTTCAGTAAACAAGTGCCTTCAGGATCGAAACACTCAGGAAATGAGTCAGGATCAGTGCACTCTGGCCTCAGTATCAAACCCATGATCAGGATCAGAATCAAACTCTCAACTTTCAGACTTCATGATTAGTACTCAAGATTTCAGTCTCAGGATTCAAAACTCAGTAGTCAGAACTTATCTTTCTTTTACTCGTTACAATTCTCCACCTTAAAGTAAGTGAGTTTACCCATTCCACTCTCCTCAGAAATAACTTATGGTCAAGAATGAAAATATCCCGATATTTCCCCGATATATCCACGATATATCCACTTTTCGTAGTCACCGATATCAATATTGGGTAAAAATGATATTTCCATAATATTCATTAAAAAATAAAAAAATATCGGTCTGTAATATCGATATCCCTTATTTTTTCCACAAATTAAACCAAATATCATTAGATATCGAGTTAATATCGGAAGATATCGAGAAAATATCGAAAGATATCAAGAAAATATCTATGAATTTTGGAAAAAAACTCCAAAAAATAGTGTATATATTTAAATATATCACAACTGTAAAAATTATTTAAATTTTTTTGTTAAATTTATGTATTAAATGTTTGCTCTTAAATTTTTATAATTTTTAAATTTACCGATATCGATATTCGATATCGATATATCCATCGATATTTCCATAATTTTAAGACCTCGATATTTCCATCGATACCGATATTTTCAACCTTGCTTATGGTACATCCCATGATTGTAACTTGATCAGCTCCAAACAGTAATTGAACTTGGATGTAGGTAGGACTTTAGTCAACATATCTGCTGCATTGTCTTCAGTATATACCTTTTGCACTGAAATCACTTTCTTCTCCACCACATCTCTCACAAAATGAAGCCTCACATCAATATGCTTGGATTTTTGATGAAAGACCTGATGTTTGACTAAATGAATTGTGCTTTGGTTGTCACACTTAACTGTGACTTCCTTCTCCCTTATTCCAAATTCTTTGATCATTCCTTTGAGCCACATTGCTTCCTTTAATTCTTCAGTCATGGCAATATATTCAGCCTCAGTGGTTGAGAGTGCTACCACTGATTGGAGTACTGCTCTCCAACCACTACTACACAATTTAACTTGGAGAGCTCTACTTGGAGAGCCCTTATTAAAACAACTCTCCAAGTTATCTCTTACAGAGTGGTTTTGATAGAAAAATTTAAAAAAAAAAAAATTGTTGCAGAGCGGTTTTTAACCGCTCTTTCTATAAAAATATAAAAAAAAGTTTACTCTAAAGGGTATAGCGGCTCTATTAGAGCTCCTAAAAAGGCGGTTTTGGAACCGCTCTGAAAATTTTACTTGGAAGGCGGTTATCACCCGCTGCTTAAGTGAATACATAAAGGTAGGGATTCCATATAACTTATTCACTTTTTTAATTTTTACTTCATTTTCATTGATTCCCCTTTTGTACCACAAGAGTTTCTCTTTTCCCTTTTGATTTTGTGGCTAGGTTTTTTAAGAGAGCAGAAGAGATCAAATATGAAATTCTTATCCCAGATCCACCGCCGACACCGCCTCTCCATCATTCGGGTATTTGCACCATCCCTTTCTCCGGCCGCCGCCGTCCTCGCCGGTTAAGGTAAGATTTTCATTTTAAAAATCAAATGCAGAAGATCTAAGATTTAAGATCGAAGATCTGGAATAAGAAGATGAGCAAAATGAGGAATGAAGGTATGGAGTCGGTTTTTTTAGCAGATATAGTCAGTTTTTTTTTTTAATTTCCAACTGTAATGGTCTTGTTTCTCCATGGATCTCTGCATATTTTTATCCTCGGAATGGAGGTTTCGGCTCATGGCTGGGGCGAGAACAGGGTGGCGTGTGCGACGCCATTGAAGAGCTGGGTCTTCGCTTCTGGCGAGATAGGCGGTTACCGACGAACAAGAACAGGGCAGCGCGATTTCGATGCGGTGGTTGTGTGTGCTCAGTTATGGCGTTGCGAGCAGTAGCGTGCGGCGGAGATGTGTGCGCCCTTCAGAGGTGGTGTTTCTCCATGGATCTCTGCATATTTTTATCCTCCCAATGCTACAGTGGATTAGAGTTGTTCAAGGAGTCCATTTCTCTCACATAATTAATGCCTCTTTATCTAAAAAGGATGTAATCTCTCTCTCAATTGATTAAAGCTAAAATCGTATGAAAAATCTTATTTTTGTCAGTGGGTAATGAAGATCATTTATGTATTTTTTTTTTTAAAATCAACTTTGAGTGCGGTTCCTAACCGCTCTGTAAATTAAGCTAAAAAAAATCTAAACGCACTTGGAGTGCGGTTTCTAACCGCTCTGTAAGGAGAACTCTCACTTGGAGAGCTGTCACTTGGAGAGCCCTTATAACCGCTCTCTAAGCGAAAAAATAAGGGCTCTCCAAAGCTGAATTTGTATTAGTGAACTAATTGTTGTACCATATAGTGTAAACACATAACATGTTAAGGATTTCCTTGTATCAATGCTCCTAGCATAATCTGAATCAACATATCCTTGTAGAGGTTGTGTGATGTCCTTAGTCTTCTCAAAGAGTAACCCTAGATTTGCAGTACCTTTTAAGTATCTCATGATCCACTTAAAAGCTTCCCAGTGTGTCTTTCCTGGATTTGACATAAATCTGCTGACCACACTGTCTACTTGTGCTAAATCTGGTTTGTTGCACACCATAGCATACATTGTACTACCAATTCCATTTAAGTAAGGTATTTTACTCATTTGTGCCTTCTCTTTGACTGTCTTGGGACACTGATCTGCTGTCTGTCTGAATCTTTGACCAAGCGGAGTATATACAAATCCTTGATTCATGCATGTTGAACCTCCTGAGTATGTTTAGGATGTAATCCCTCTGATTTAAGAACAACCTTCCTTTGCTCTTATCTATGATTATTTCCATGTCTAGTATCCTCTTAGCACTGCTCAAATCCTTCATGTCAACTTCTGAATTCTTTCAGAACTTTTGCTTGCAACAAACATGTCATCCACATTGAGCAGCAGATATGTGAGTACTTCCTTTCCTTGACTCTCAAGATAGACACAACTATCATACCTGCACCTAGTAAAGCCTATCGAGATCATGAAGCTGTCAAACTTCCTGTACCATTGCCTAGGATTTTGTTTCAGTCCATACAATGACTTATTCAGTAGACACACCTTGTCCTCATTCCCTGGTAGAATGAAACCTTCAGGTTGTTGCATGTGTATTGTCTCTTCAAGATCTCCATGTAGAATTGTTGAAGCGCTAAGTCCTCCTGAGCTACATTTGATAATAGAATTCTTATTGAACAGTGCTTAACAACTGGTGAGAATACCTCATTGAAATCTATCCTGTCTCCTTGAGTGAAACCTCTAGCCACAAGCCTTGCCTTGTATCTCAGCTGTTCTTTTCCTCCTAACCCCATTTCGGATTTCTTCTTGAAAATCCACTTGGAACTGACTACCTTATATCCCTGAACTTTGTTCATCAAGATCCAAGTGTTGTTCTTCTCTAAGATCCAAGTGTCTTGTTCTTCTCTTTTTATCTTTGCCTAACACAACTTCTGCATAAGTTTGTGGTTCCTGATGCTTCACCTCTTCAGCAGTTGTTAGGGCATAGGACACCATGTTAGCTTGACCAAATCTTGCTGGAGGATGTATGCGCCTCCTGTGTCTGTCTCTTACTAGACTATAATTCCTGAGATCTTGGCTTTCAGATTCCGAAATTGATTTGTCAGAATGTTCATTAGTTTCACTATCCTCAGACTCCTCTTGTGGTGTATATGTCTCAGTAACTGTTTATCCTAAGTTTCTGTCAGGAGTATCTGCCTCAACCTGAGAACCTTCTTCTGAAAGAATGTCATCTGAGTCATGTGTGCTTATAAGCTGGTTGTATCCCGTGACTTTCTCATTGAAAGGCACATCTCTACTGGCAATGCACCTTTTGTGCCCAGGATAACTTGTATCCTTTTACACCTGTAGGATAACTTATAAAGATACATCTAAGTGCTCTAGGTTCCAGCTTATCCCCCCCTTATATGAGCAAATTCTAAGCAACCAAAGACCTTCAGGTTCTTGTATTCTGAGACCCTTCCACACCACACTTCATCAGGTGACATGAACTCAATAGCTGAGGATAGTCCTATTTATCCTTGGGCAAAAAGTTGTACTGACTGTCTCCCCTCAAAATACCTTGGATAACTTGGCATTTGACAACATGCACCTGACTTTCTCCAGGATAGTCCTATTCATCCTTTCAACCAAGCCATTTTGCTGAGGATTTGTAGGGACTGTCTTATGTCTAGTGATGTCTTTTTCTCTGCAGAATTTTTTTAATTCCTCTGATACATACTCTAATCCATTATCAGTCCTGAGATGCTTAATGAATTTCCCTCTTTTATTTTCTTGTTCAATGAGTCAATCTTTGAATTTTTCTAAGACTTCACTCTTCTGCCTGAGTATGAACACACATACTTTCATGCTGAAGTCATCAATGATTGACATGAAGTATCTCCCACCTCCTTGAGTCTCAACCTCAGCTGGTCCCCAATTATCAAAGTGAACATAATCCAGAGGTGCATCAGTGGTCTTCTTATCCTTTGGGAATGGATTTTTCTTGGACATACCCAGAACACAATGTTCACAGAAATCCAGTTTCATTGCTTTTCCATCCCCAAATACCTTCTGCTTTGACAGTTCTTGGAGTCCCCTTTCTCCTATATGGTCTAATCTCTTATGCCACATTATAGCCTCAGTGCTATCCATAACACTGTTTACTGAACAAGTAGAAGTGCTCCCAATAAGGATATACAATCCATTAACTTTCTTCCCTTTCATGTATACCTTATTATCTTTTGTAATCAGGATGAACCTATCCTTTGTGTTGAATTCATAATCAAGTTGATTCAGTGAACCCAGGGAGATCAGATTCCTCTTTAGTTCTGACACAAACCTCACATTTAAGAGCACTCTTTCCACTCCATCATGCAACTTCACCTGACAGAACTACTTCAATCCACCTTGCAGGTTTGATTATTTCCGAGCACAATTGAGCCCCCATCAGACCTCCTCAACTTCCTGAACAATGATTCATCCGGGCTCATGTGAAATGAACATCCTGAGTCAAGTACATATATTCATCATTCAGCTTCAGGTTAGTCACAGTCAACACCTTAGAGCTTCTCCAGCAGCTCGTTAAATTGATGATTTTCGCTAAATATTTATCCCAACAGGTTGCTAAGTGGGTGCGCCAAAATAAAGGTTTGCTCTTTTGGAGTGATGGGAGCGCCATATATGGCGCTTACCAGGTAAGCGATATCTTTTTTTTTTTTTTTTTTTTAGTTTGTTAGTTCTCTTTTTTTAGTTTGTTATTTATTTTAAAAATAATTAATATGTTATTTATATATATGTATTTTTATATTTATTTTATTTTTATACACAAAAATAATATTTTTTACAATAAAATAATACATGTAAAAGCAAAATAATATAATTATAATTAAAGAGAACAATTACATAAATTAATACAAACAACTACATAACGATTGCATTTAATGTTGAACAATTACTAGAAAATAGAAAGACATTGTAATTTTATATTTTATTGCAATTTAAATTTCAGTTGTAATATTATATTAAATTTTAAATTTAAATTTGTATGAAAATTTTATTCAATTTAACTATTATAACATAATAAAAAATTTATTTAAAATGAATAAAATGTAATATTATATTATAGTGTTAAAAGAATAGAGCTGACTGCTGGAAGTAAAATATTGTCTCTATTTTAGAGTAGTGCTGAATTGACTCCAAAATAGAGGCAACTGCTGGAGATGACCTTAACATTATCATACCCTTCATCAGCAACATTTATATCAGTCTTTTGTTACTCCTCTTGTTTCCTATTTCCTTCTGGACAATTCTTCTTGAGATGACCAGTTTTGTGGCAAGCAAAACATCTCCTCTTCTCAACAAATTCACCAAATTTTAATCCCTTTGTGTTCTTCTTCTTCTTGTTTTGAAAATTTTTCTTGTCCTTCTTGAATTTGATATTCAGGCCTTCAACTTGCACTGAAGTTTTCTTGTTAGCTTGTAACTGCAAGGATTTGGTTTAGGGTGCAACTAAAATATCATCAAAGGACAATTGATATTGTCTCCCAAATAGTAGTGCATCGTTGAAATTCTCTAACGATTAGACAAAGAATTCAAGAGCATCAAGACATTGTCATCATCATCAATCTCCACTCCAAGTTTCTCAAGATCATCAGCATCCTTGTTAAACTCCTTAAGTTGCTCAATCAACTCCTTCTCTTCAGTCATCTTGAAGGCAAGCAGTTTTTGCTTCATGAATAGCTTGTTGGTGACTGACTTAGTGTGATACACCTTCTCCAGTTTACTCCATACACCAATGACAGTCTTTTCCTTGCACACCTCCCTTAGAGGCTTATCCCCCAAGCACAGGACGATGGTGCTATGAGCTTTCTCCAAAATCTCATATTTCTTGATTGGATTTTTAGACGAGGAGGAGGGCCATTGGTCTTCGGGCTTCAAGGCATTTGCTAACCCGTGATGAGTCAAGAGAGACTTCATCTTGATCTTCCATAAACCAAAATCGTTTGCTCCAATGAATTTCTCAAAATCCAACTTGGTAGATGCCATGATTGATGACAGAATCAGTCGATTCTTCCCACAGACGACGCCACTTAATGTGAATTAATGACTTATAATATTCAAGTAATATTCAGAACTACGATAACTTCTTCTCCCAGAATTAGATGAACACAATTGCAGAAAAAAAAATAAGAAAATCAAAACAATAAGAGATTTATGTGGTTCAATCAATTGATCTACGTTCACGGATGAGGTTTCTCACTTTCACTAATTGATGAAGAATTTACAGAATACAATATGTGTATCGCTCTCTCACAATCTCTGTGTATATGACCATGGTTTGAATACATATATATATGCACAAACCCTAATCCTCTAAATCAAGTAACAAATCCATAACCAACCAACGGTTGCAACTGTCAAAATTAACTGATCAAAGTCCAACAGAATTATTCCTCCAACTGTTTGAAATAACCAACTAAGCCACGGTGATTGAGTTCGCCTTCGTTTTCCTCAGTCTCAGTTAGTTATGTACATTTTGGTTCATAACTGCCGCATCAGGATGGAACAAAAAACGTCCTCAGTTTAAGTGACTCAAGAAACCGGTATATTCAGCTTAGGATAAACTGACTCGAGACTGGTGCCTTCAGGAAACTGAACCTTCAGTAAACAAGTGCCTTCAGGATCCGAACACTCAGAAAATGAGTCAGGATAAGTGCACTCCAGCTCAGTATCAAACTCATGCTCAGGATCAAACTCTCAGCTTTTGGACTTCAGAATTAATACTCAAATCATTCTCAAAATTGCTTTCTTTTACTCACAAATCCATGTAGCAAATGATGACACACCAATCAAACATTGAGGCGAGCACACAATATATTCAGGTGTTATTTTGTAGTAATTACCTTTTTTTTTTTTTTTTTGCATATTTATTTTTTCAGTTAAAAAGAAAAAAAAAGGTCGATAATTACCAAAAGAATATAATTAATTAATTTTTACTTTTCTAATAAACAAGAATGATTATCAACAATTTTGAAATCATCCTAAAACCTACAACAAATTAATACACTTCTAATCCGTACAATACACCAGCACATTTCTCGTGATCACGCTCCAGGAAGTATACATCCCTGATTTTCTGAAAAGCATGCCACGTCAGCAGGCTATCCGACCCGGCTTGGTGACACTTGCCAACAACCCGATCCACATTCAACGTCCGGGCCACCCGCTCCAACCCCCCGTACAAGCTATCGCAGAATCGCATCAGATACTTCACGTCGTACACGTTGCTCCCGAAGAACACCCTGAGAACCTCCAGAAACTCGCCCAACCCGCCGGGCAACCGGCGGCGCGTGAGGATCTTCACCAGGTACCCAAAATCGTACGCGCTGTGGAACGTCACCCAGCTGACGGCGTCGTTGCAGACTAGGCCGGAGCTCATCATCAGCTCAGCGAACCGGGCTGAGTCGATCCCGGCGACCCGGTTCTTCTCGAAGTCGATACCGTGTTCCTTCAGCAACTCGATCGAATCGGGCGCGTGCGGGTCACGCGCCGCGTCGAAGTCGGAGAAGTTGAACTGCCAGATGAAACGGTCGCCGGATCCCAGATCCGGGAGGTTCCCGGCGGCATCGGATAGCGTGATGCCTAGCTGAATGAGATTCAAAGCGTCGACGTTTGATTTCAGCATCTTGTAGTGATCGGAGGTGGAGGGTCTCCGGGGGCCATGGCGGTGTGCGGGGGAGGTCGAGGGAGGCGGCTTGAAGATGACGCCGGGGAACTCCGTGTCCATGGAGATAAATGGGTAGCGGTCGATGAGATCGGAGATGAGTTCGAATTCGGATTCGAGATTGTGGGACCACACTTCCCGGATCTTAATTGGGTTGGTATCAAGGTTATCGGAAGCCATGATCGCTGCAGAATTATGAATCTGAAAGTTGAAAATACAGAGAGATGGATTGGGGGGATAGTGAGGAAGAGAAGACAATTTTATACAAAGGAAAGGAGGTGAAGTAGCTTGGAAAGAGAGGAAGAATCAGGAAGCAATAATTAAGTGTGATTTACCACATTAAACAAAATGGAAAGAATGGGGAAAGTGGGGGGATTAATTGTTATTTACATTAGCGTCTCAGAATAGAGACAAGAGATTTGATAGTAATTCATGTAATCTGGTGGTCTGTCTGTGTTGAACGCGTTGAATATTTTGACGGCAAACGCAAATAAAAATGTGTGTGTAACGCATTTAACAAGAACAAGTCCAAATACGCCTGCTACTGCTAGTGCCGCCACTAGAGAAGTCAACTTGACACAATATATTGTATAATTATATTTCTTTCGACTCGATATTTTTAAATACACGAATTAAAATAAAAATAAAAATAAAAATATATAAATAATGTAATATAAAAGCTGAAAAAGTATAAGAAATACGATAAAAAAAAGTGAAAAAATATTTAAAATAGTATAAAAAATAATAATATAAAAATGAATAATAATTTTTTAAAAAATAAAAAATAAATAAGAAACATATAATGACAACATTCTGACAAAACAATTTTTTTTATTAATTAAGATATTAAAAGACTATAGGCTTTTTTATGGTAAAATATAATATGCAATTTGTGCAACATATTTCACAAACAGTGTGATATTATAGTTTTTTGAAAACTTAATAATATTGGGTTAGTGGTGTACGGTGAACAAATTATACGTAATATATGCAATACGTGAGTAGATTTTGTGTGAAAATAATTTATGATATGAATCACTTTTTAATAAGTCCACAAAAATAAGTTCACAAAAAAGATTTTGTATTAAGTAGTGATTTATATCAAGGTTGTAGAAGTCGGAAATTGATAATCGGACGCTTTTTAGCCGCCTAGTTTTTTTTTTTAATTTTTGGAAAAAAATATATATAAGTACAAAATTTTGGCCGCCTAGACTCGAAAACGCCTAAAATTACCGATTTTCTAGAAATCGGGTCGGCAAGAGGCCGCCTAGACCGATTTCTACATCACTAATTTATATTATGAAAATGATCTATATGATAGTTTGTGAAGATATATATATTGTACATATTTTCCACTTTATGTGAATTCATTCTCTTCGTTGTCTCTTGTAATAACATTTGAGATACTACTTATAACATCCAAAATATGATTGTTTGAATGTGATTTAATGAGTCATTAAAGGTCTTTGATCTGAAATCACTTGATTAATTTAAAATGTGTTGTAATTACAGATGTAAAGTTTGTCTCTAAGCAGCTGTAGACTTTGGTCTCTATAATAATTTTTTTTATCGGTAAATGTTAGTGGTTAGTGGTTAGTAGTTAGAAGTTTGTACACCAATTCACCATACACTCATATCTCCATACCAACCTTATATCTCCCTCATATTCGTTCCCAAAGGGAATCAAACCCGGGTCACTCACTCAAGTGAGGAGCCCGGTGGTCAGGTGAGCTAACTCACGTAATATTAAATTAAAAAATACATATTTATTTTTATAAAAATATATTTTCTCTTACAGTAACACACATTTACCCATGTTGTAATACAAGCTGAGGAGCAAATGTGTGTTGCTATAAAAAATACATTATTTTTTTCATAAATATTTATGAAAAAAATATTTTGAATATAGTAACAAACATTTTTTTGTTAGATCGTATGAAAAAAAAGTATTATTTTTACAAAAATAAATGAATATATGTAAAAAATAACATTTAATCTGATTATAATACACATTTTGCCTAATAGTAACATGCATTTGCTCAAATTGTAGCATA
>JAPKLY010000312.1:387750-562655 GCA_026898435.1 Prunella vulgaris
GTTACAATCTTATAAAAAGTTGTTATTTTGCATATATTCATTTGTTTTTATAGAATAAATAGTTTATAACATAATATAAGAGAAAAATCATGTGTGTTACTATAAGAAAACATATTGGTTTTTCATAAATATTTATTTATTTGTATAGAAATAATTATTTTTTATATAATAACACATATAAAATAGTAAAAAAGTGTATTAATATATGAATTAATATACCTAGATTTAAAGGAATGATGATTAAATTAAAAAACACATACTTATTCTTATGAAAGTACATTTTCTCTTACAGTAACACGTATTTACCTATATTGTAACACACATTTGCCCATATTGTAACACATATTGGGGGAGCAAATATATGTTACTATATATGTTACTATTAGAGCAAATGTGTGTTACAATCTTAGCAAATGTGTGTTAAAATCTTATGAAATGTTGTTCTTTATATATATATTCATTTATTTTTATATAATAAATAATTTTTCATACAACACAAAAACAATATGTGTGTTACTATAAGAAAATATATTATTTTCTTATAAGTATTTATGAAAAAAATAATATTTTTTGTAGTAACACACATTGATTATTAGATTGTATGAAAAAAAGTTATTTCTACACAAAACAAATGAATATATGTAAAGAAAATAATATTTAATCTAATTGTAACACACATTAATTTTGTTTATTAGTAACATGCATTTGGCCAAATAGTAACATACCTTGGAGCGAAAATAAGAAAATATATTATTTTCTCATAAGTATTTATGGAAAAAATAATATTTTTTGTAGCAACACATATTTATTATTAAATTGTATGAAAAAATATTATTTCTACAAAAACAAATGAATATATATAAAGAAAAGAACATTTTGTAACACACATTTTGTTTATTAGTAACATGCATTTGACTAAATAGTAACATACCTGGGAGCGAAAAAATCTAAAATCATAGTTGCGAAACTTTTTTTATAAAAAAGTCCAAATCCCACCCGACCCGGTAGAATCCACGAATTTTTTAAATTTACCCGTTTCACGATGTAAAATATTTCACGTGAGTGTTCCTCTTTTAAAAAATATTTGATTTCTCCGTCTCCCAACATATATTATGTTTTAAAAAGCGGGTCGGACCGGCCGGTCGGACCGGTCCGACCGCTACTCGGAGAGGCTTCCAGGCCGGTTTTACATGTTGAACCAGGCATATATGAAAACGCTCGCGAAGCGCTGAAAAGCGGCGAAATTCGGATCGGACCGGCCGCTCGTTGGGCCGGCCGATCCGGCGAGTTATACAATTTTTGTTTAATTAATTTTTTTTTACATATTTTAAAATTATTAAATTAATTATATATAAATATATTAAAATAATTTAATAACTTAACACTTGAAGTCATATAAGACTCATAACCTAGATCTAGTTTCTTTTCACGATTCAAGAATCAAGAGTCTCCATCTCCTCCACTCTCCAGAATCAGATTCTTCATCCTCTTTCAGTTCCAGGCTTCCAGCCGCCGCCTGCTCGCCGCCCTGCGCCTCCTGCGCGCCGCCTGCGCCGCCTGTGCCCAGCCTGCGCGCGTCCTGCGAGCCGCCTGCGCGCAGCCTGTGCCCCGCCTGCGCGCCGCCTGTGCCCCGCCTGCTCGCCGCCTGCGCGCCGCCTGCGCGCCGCCCCTCCACTTCACGGTCAGGCGTCCCCACCCACGATTCCAGGTAACGAGTAAGAATAAATAAATTATTTTGTAAATATAGCAGTTTGGTGATGCACAGGGCTTGACCAAAATGATGTGATGATTGTACTCTGTGTTTTAGTTTTGATTAAAAGAAAAAAAAATAGAGTATTGATTAGTAGAAAAGGCAAGATTAGTAGAAAAGGCAAGTGGGCAGTGGCATGGTGAGTACATAATCTAATTGTCTAACTTTTATACTATTATTATGTTTACATTAAAGTACTAATCAAAGCAATTACATTTCAACTAATCAAATTTATTATATTTCTCAAATCAACAGCACACTATCAAGGGGTTTTTCATCCATTTAGCCAATGAAGAATTCTTTACCAAATAATCCCCAGCCAATATTTATTATTCTTGTTATTTATTATGTTCTTGCATATTTATTATTCTTGTTATTAAACCTTCAAATTATCATGATTTTTAATTATATTATATTTTGATATATTTTAGATAATGGCGGGCTCTGAATCTACACAAGAACAAGAATCAAGAACTAAATCTGGTAGTGCTCAAAATGTTCGTCAAAAAGTTGATCCCGCATGGAAGCACTGCGAGATAATTGGAGCAGAGGGTACCAACAAGATTATCAAATGTAAGTATTGTGGTAAAATTTATAAAGGGGGAGGAATACATCGCATGAAAGAACACTTAGCACGCAAAACTGGTAATATCATAGGTTGTCCTAGTGTTCCCAATGAAGTTCTTATCCAAATGAAAGGGGTTTTATCTGATATTGAAAAGGCTAAGAAGGAAAAGGCAAATGTGCCAACTATTCATGAATTAGAAGATGAAGAAGAAAATCCAAATTTGCATGTTAGTGGTAAAGAAAAAAAAGGAAAATGAATACCATAGGGAGCTATATGAAAGAGGGTTCAGGTTCAGGGGTAGACTTGTCTCAACCTAGTATACAAGCATCATGGAATAATAAAGAAAGAAAACATGAAACTGATATGGCTGTGGCTTTATGGTTTTATGATGCTTGTATACCCATGAATGCAGTTAACTCAAGATACTTTAAGCCGATGATGAGTAGAGTAGCATCCATGGGTCATGGGTACACTGGTCCTAATTACCATGCTTTGAGAGTTCCATTACTTAAAGAAGCTAAAACTCAAGTGCATTTTACTATTGAATCTCTTCGATCTAAGTGGTCTGAATCTGGGTGCACTATAATGGGTGATGGTTGGACTGATAGGAGTCATAGGTCATTGATTAATTTTTTGGTGTATTGTCCCTATGGTATATCTTTTATCAAATCATGTGATGTGTCTGATATTGTGTCAAGTGCTGAAAATTTGTGCAATCTCTTTACGGATATAGTTGAGATGGTGGGTGAAAAGAATGTGGTTCATATGGTTACTGATAATGCTAGTAACTATAAAGCAGCTGGAAAATTGCTTCATGCTAAATTTCCTAGAGTATATTGGTCCCCATGTTCGGCTCATTGTATTAACTTGACTTTGGAAGATGTTGGGAAAATGGATTTAGTCCAAGATTGTGTTTTTTGGGTTCGAGGATTACCACTTTTGTCTATAACCATAAGTGGCCCCTTGCTTGGTTAAGACAAAGGAGTGGTTGGACTGAAATAATTACTCCGGGAGCCACACGTTTTGGCACGAATTTTATTGCATTGAAGAGTTTGTATGATCATAAAGAACATTTGGAAGCTATGGTTATATGCTCTGACTATAAGAAGTTCTTGAAGACTGAGAAAGGAAGAGGAGTAAAAGACACCGTGTTAAACCAAAGATTTTGGAATAACTGTCTTATCATTGTCAAAATTATGGAACCACTGATGAGGTTGTTGCGTATTTGTGACACCGATGAGAAGCCCTCAATGGGCTATGTGTATGAGGGGTTGTCTAGAGCAATTAAGGGAACAAAAGAGATATTCAAGAATCAAGAGTCAAAGTACAAGCCATTTGTTGATATCATCAATAAGAGATGGGATAAAATGTTGAGAAAGCATCTTCATGCATCTGCATATTGGTTAAATCCCGCATTCCAATACGATCCAGATAGCTCTCTTCACAAAGAGTCAGAAGCTTACAAAGGTTTGCTTGGAATCATTCAAGACCTTCATGCGGAGACACCTGGTATAATGAATGAAGTAACCATGTTTCGAGATTGAAAAAAAAGTTTTGGAATTCCATTAGCAAAGAAAGAAGCAAAAGCAATTGCTCCAGGTATGTTCATTATATCTTGTATTATTCATATTATTTTATTAATTGTAATGCTTATATTAAATTTTTTGTTAAATGTTAGATGAATGGTGGAGGCTATTTGGCATTGATGCACCACATTTGCAAAATCTTGCCATTAGGATTCTAAGTCAAACATCATCCTCTTCCGGTTGTGAGCGTAATTGGAGTGTATTTGAGCGGATACATACTAAGAAGAGAAATCGATTGGAGCATGAAAGACTAAATGACCTTGTGTTTGTTCATTACAATTTGCGGCTGAAAAATCGGTATATTCATTTTTTATTAATGTTTTTATTATTATATTAGTTATTAAAATTTGATCTTCCTTTTTTATTTGCAGTGGTAAAGAAATGCATAAGACATATGATCCAATTGATTATGAATGCATTGATAAGGTGGATGCTTGGATTATAGATGAAGAGCCAAATGGAGAGCTTGATTATGATGAAATATTGGAAGAACTTGATAATGATCTTGTTAACAATGAAGTACCTGAATCACAAAGAGGTTTGCTATAAATATTTAATTGTATCATTTTTATATAAGTATTACATCTTTTGATTTACAAATTTTGTTTATATTTTTTTAGGTGATGATAATGTTGACAAAGATATACTCAACGATCATATTGATGTGACAAAGTTCGGACTTGGAAGCATGGGATCAAGCTCTATTGGTGCGAATTTGGACCTATCAGATTAGACCTTACATTTTTATGTTTGTTATTCCTGAATATTGATATTTGGAGGACTTATTTTACATTTGATGTGTTTGATGAACTTATTTAAAATTTGATGTGTTTGGTGAACTTGTTTTAAATTTAATGTATTTGGTGAACTTATTTAAAATTTAATGTGTTTGGTGAACTTGTTTTAAATTTGATGTGTTTGTGTAATATTTGTGAGCTCATTCTACTATTATAATTAGATTGTCAAAATTGAATTTTAGTTTGTAGTATAAGATGTGAATTTATTTCTTAGTAAAATTTATTATAGGATATATAATTTTATAAGAAATATATATATATATATATTTATAATTATATATTATGTATTTATGACGTCATACCGGCTCAACCGCTTTAAAAACGGTTAGACCCGGTTGAACCCGGTCCGACCAAAAAATCTAAGGTGACCGGGTTAACCTCCGCTTCCGATTTTAAAACATAGCATATATATAGTTCGTATGAATTAATATCTCAATAGTCAATAAAACCGGCCGCTTCTTTGTTCTTTAAACTCATTAATTTTATATTTTGGCTTGTTATTTTTTGGTTTAAGAATTGTTTTATAGTATTTTGCTTTAAAAAAAATGGAGATTAATAGTAATTTGGAAGCACTGACCGATAATTGGATCTTCAGTCTCTCACTTCTACTCTATGCCTCTTTTTGTCTTTTTGCATTTGTGTCGTGGCTTTATGGTCTTTGTGTATCTTAATAGAAATATAGTTTTTGAATTATATGAGTTTCTTATTATACTTTTTAAATGTATAATTAATTGTTTATTAAACCGAATGTGTCGACCAGTTTAGTGCACGTTGATGTGGGGGGTGGTGCATTTTGTATATGTGAATGTTTGGGTTGACCAAGATTTTGATCTTTTAAGTTTGTACCAATCAGAATAGTCTTCCTCAATTCTCTTATAAAATACTCCCTCCATTCCGTAGGATGCGAAACGACACATTTTTTAAGAAAAATATATTTTATATATAAAGTAGTGATATATGAGTAAATATGTGTATAGATTTATGAGTATGCACGTAAATCAATATTTTTTTTGATAGTGTGTAAATTTGTGTGAGATGTCCAAATAAAAAAAAATATGCAAATTCTTGTGGAACAGAGATAATATTATACAAACATAATATCAATTCGTGCAATATTTTTCCACTCTATTTATTTTTCCCCTTTTTCTTTATATATCTTCGTTTTTTTCTTCTTCTCCATACTCTATATTTTATTGTGTCCATTTTCATTCTTTATCTCCCATGCATGATCACTAAAAGGGTATGTTTGTTTTGGGATTTAAGGGGTCGTAGAAAGTCATGACTTTGAAATCTTGAGATGTGAAAATCTTGATAAATAGTAAAAGTGTGTGTTTATTTTGGGATTTTAGTAGGGTAAGATGTTACTTTATGTCAAATCAAAATGTGATAATGAATGATTTTATAGGTATAATAATAGGTATAATAGGTTAATTATGAGTGTTGTGTTGGAAAGAGTAATAATAGGTTTAATGGGTATTTTTAGATGTGAATTGAGTTTGGGATGTGAAATTCAGATGTTACATCCCAAACTAGTGTAGAGCGTGATCACAAATTCCTACGTCCATCCGTGCTAGTCCCAAAACAAACATACCCTAAGTTCTTTCCCCTTTTCTTTTCCATACTTTTTTTATTGGGACATTTTTTTGTTCAAAAAATACTATATTTACAAATTGATTTATAATATTTACACAGCCTGTATAAAAACATATTTTTTTCTTCACAAAACCAATTTATAACAGTGTCAATTTTGTAAATTATTTTATATTTTTTCCTTTTTTTTCTTCATTCTCTCTTACTCGTTTCAGTTAGATAGTTTACTATAACGATTTTTAATGGCGACTATGGAGGTTTCTTCCAATTATTTTTCCGTTAGACTTTCCACTGCTGGAAATTAATATTGTATATGCATGCGTATAATATTATGTTCATTGATTTAAGCGTATAATTGTTTAAAGAAATATATTAATATTGTATGAATCTACTACTGTAGGTCTTTCTTATTCATATTGTAACACAATTTTGTTGATGTATTTTTTTCATGAAGTTACAGAATTTTTGGTTACGAATGTCACTATATGCATATATATATGTTACCATATGAACAATTATTGTTTCCACCACCAGCCTAATCCATGGGGTTTGCTTTTGTTCGTATGAATGATTATCTGTAAATTCATGGAATCCTCCATTTTTAAAAATAAATATTGAACTGATTTGAACCAAAGAAAAGCCTAGAATTGAATACAAATGGAACAGTTAAATTAATATAACAAGTCAATAGTTTCATTTCCAATGGTAGATAAGTAGACAACCAGCTGGTAAAAATCAAGCTTACAACACATCAAATCAGCACGAAAAATAGCAGGCAAATTTATGTAACTAAAGATATTTTTAAAGTTAAATATTGAAATAGGGATAAAAAAGATGTGTTTATATTAGAACCAGTCGGTATCTACAGCATGAAATGTTCCAGGTTTTTTCAATCATTATATACATATATCTTGTTCGACTATGTATAACTAACTCATGTTTTTATATTTGATGATATTTTGGGAGGAAAGAGAAAGCGCCGATATGAGAGAAAGAGCGCTTCCTTATCCTGTAAACACTCTTGCACTCTTTATTTTCCTTGCCATTAGCACATGCATGCTAGTAATTCTTCATGGTGTTGTCAGTCCTTCCTGGAAATTAATAAAATTTGTGGTCTTTTTTTTTCTTTTTAAAACTAAATGTTACTGACTTTTAAAAAAAAAATCAATACGAGAACAGTGAAGAACAACAAAAAATGAAAATAATACTTGAAATCGAAGAACAACGAATAACAAAGTACGTACAAAGACAACGAAACTAATATTAGGTATCTGATTTGTTTATTATGACCAGGCAAACATTTGAAATTAATTGGATCTGACGCTATTCTTAGGAATAGAGAGAAGTTAATTTTTTTGAAATAATTTAAATTTTAAAAAAATATTAAACAACTAAAAAGTAAAATGAAAAAACATCTTTTTTCTTTCCCCTTCTTCTCCATCGAGAAGACTATTCATGAAGGCCAAGGTACACTCTAATTTTTATTTGAATTTTTATTTTCTTCTACATTCTATGTTTCCGACGAACATACTTCTTCTTCAAAAATCAACACTTCATCACTCATTTATTTGATTGTGTCGATCGTCTCTTCGTTTGTAATAAAAAAAATCTCATCCCGCTGGCTCCGAACAGCCGAGTCCGAGCAACATAGCCTCACAGGAATCAAAGAACACTTTTGCCAGAAACTCATATGCGTATACGGTATACTCCCTCCAGTCGGTTCCCCTACTACAGACTGGACGCACTTCCCAAAAACAGCTTCAATTTGGATGACACCTCATCAGTCGGCACTCTAAGTTTTATTTTGCTAACCCCCACAATTTTCTACGTATTTTGATAATTTATATTAAAAAGTTTCCTATTTTAATAAATTTGTAAAAAATAGCACGCCCTAGCAACTTTGAAAACAGAAACTATTCTTTAAAATTTCAATGCATATCTAAAATCATGTGGGGAAATGAACACATCCTACTTGTTTGAAAGCAAGATGGAGCCTGAGCATATGAAGGAAGTCATTCATTACTCTAGGGTTAAAACTTCTCATTTTTTGTAAAAACAAATAAATATATGTAAAACAACAATATGTCATAAGTTAGTAAAACGCATTTGTTCTAATTGTAACACATATTTATTCTCCAGTTGGTGTTACTATATGAGCAAACATATGTTATTGTAGGATAAAATGTATTTTAATTTTGTTAAGAATAAATATTTGTTACACATACAATATAACACATACATATGTTACATTGTATGAAAAATGTTTATTTCTACAAAAATAATGAATATGTTTAAAAAAATAATATTTAATCTGATTGTAACACACATTTTGCTTTAAAGTAACATGCATTTCCCAAATTGTACACATTTGAGAGCAAAATAACCTGGAACTACAAGTTGCGTGAATTTTGAAAAAAAATATTCAAATTCGATCCGACCCGATTTAGACCCGCAAATTTTTCAAAAATTGATATTTTTACATTAGAAATTTCTATATAAATTTTTGTCCAGATAGATTGTGGAATTTTAGTTTTGATTTACGTTATTATACCGAGGAGTTTCATATATTTTTATGTGTGTACATCTCTTTATCTAGAGTGCTTCTCGGGTGCACCCAAAATTAAAAATTAATTTTGATCGCCGGAAGAGAAGAAAACGATGTCGCCTCGCCATAGTTGAATCTCGGAATTTACGCAACCGTCAACCACCACCCTCTCTATCGCCGAAAATAATGGCAAAAACCACCAAGCCGCCTTGAAATCAAAGCTGCAAGGCTCCAACCACCTATTGCCGTCGTGCTTAATATCTACAACCGACCCTGTCGCTCCAATTAAGTCAATATACTAATCTCTATCGTCATCTGCAAGTCACAGTGAAATCGAAACCCACTTAAGAAATTTGGAAACGATAGAAGCCAAACCTCTGTTGCGTTATTGTGTTGTTGATCTTGAAGAAAATTAGGCCTGCTAATGGAAGCAGTGCAACTTAATTGATTAGTATATTGTTTGTGTGTATGTAAATGTGTGTCAAAGGAAACTCAGGTCTGTCCAGGCCTAACTCACAATACCCCAAGAACAACTCATAATACCTCAAGAACAAATATAAGTAAATACCCCAAAAACAGCTCACAATACCCAAGAACAATTAATAATACCCCATAAACAATTCACAATACCCCAAGAACAAGTATAAATAAATATCCCAAGAATAACTCACAATACCCCAAAGTAAATACCCCACGAACAACTCGCAATACCCCCAAGAACAAATAAAAATACTCGAAAACAAAATAACTAATACCCCAATTGTCAAAAAAATACATAGTGCGGTGGGTAGTGTGTTTTCAAAAATTTAAAATTAAAGTCAAAATTGAAATTAAAATCCATGTACATGATATGCACTTGAGTGCATAGTAGAATTTGCACTTTATCTATTTATTACAAAGTTTTTTTTTACTAAACACATAAACTCACGAAATGAAATCCAGTAAATACAACTCAATTAATTAATGAATTAACATTTTTTTTATTTTTTTCTAAGCTAGTAAACAGCCATTTACATATTATTGTACGTCCTCAGAGAAAATCTTAATTTATTCACAACTTACAAAACAATCAATATGTTATAATTTTTTAATCTAAAGAATTGTTAAAGAATGATTAATTTAGCCATTATAAATAGTATTTTAATTTCTTTTCATGAGATGCTGTAAAAAAAAAATTGATTACAATTTTAACCCGTAAATTAGATAATGAGATATTCAATATACACTACATAAAATTCGCATGTTACCAACGAAATTTACCAACGGATGCAAATCTGTTAGTAAATACCAACGGATTTGCAATAGACAATCCTGCATCACAATTCTAATGTTTTACTAATAGATTTATAATACATTTTTCCAAACAAAACTTTTCTGTTGCTAATTAATTGTTACGAAACTGGCAAAAATTGTGTTCTATTTTAACTACAGAATACCAATAAAATTATGGCTAAATTTTGTAACAACATAAAAAATCTGTTGGTAAATAATTTATTTTTTACCAACAAAAAATATATGTCACTAATTAATTTATTTTGAATAAAAATAAAACTATATATCTAAATACAAATGCGCGCGAATTTATTAGATGAAAAGGCCCTAGCTTGTGTCGCGAATTCCTTAGGAGAAAAAGCCCTAGTTCATCTCAAAAGAAGAGCTCACCAAGGAACCTGACTCGATCCATCGTTAGCTGCCTCCTAAACAAAATAAATAAAAACTAAAAGTTTAAAAAGATGATTAAACCCTACAAAATCGAACAAAATGTTCATCATCACATCATCATCAACTCCTAATTTTCCATCTCAAAATTGATCGCCAAACAGAGTTTTCCCATCTCTCGATACCCCCAAATCCGGGCCCAATCTCCCGGTCGAGCGCCGTTCGATTTTGCCATTTGACACCAGCCAGTTTTGATAGCCAAAATGTCCAAGCTCTGCCATATTTTGAGGGCCAACTCATGGGACGACCCTCGAGCGTCGACGCCAACGACCTTCTCCAACCCTTTGTTGGTAGGGTCATGCAGCGCCATACTCTCCTCGTCATTCAAAAATTCGTCGAATCGAGCTATACTGTTGACGAACAACCTGTTGTGAGATCTTCGCAGGTCCGTGTTTTCGAGCTTCTTCTGATACAGGAAAACTGGTCCGTCGCCGCCCCGATTTTCAGCAGTAGTCGGGGAGGAATCAAGGAAATGTCTGTCCACACTGGGGGATCCAGGTCCATTTATGGACATGCGAGACAATTGATAATATTTTTTCAATATATATTATTTTGACAGTTAAACTTTTATAATATTCATCATTATACAAAATATTTCCTTTAATAGGCTAAAGAGTTGGGAAGAGAGCCAAACATGTTTGAGATTTTCAAAAGCACACATATGAGAAAAAAAGAAAAGACGTGAGTGGACAAACGCTCAAATGATATTGCTGTAAGTAAAAAAATACTTCATACTATTATTGAAATAATAACATAAGTTAATCTTAAATTTATGATGTCGATTTAGGTAAAGTGGTGATTGGTTAGAGAAAATAAATTCATTCATAAGTAGGATGCAATAGTCACTGCTGTTTTACTATTATATGATTCCATTATGTATTCTAATTGACTTCATTTTTCACATTTTAACTATTGAAGTTGATTGATGATGGTAAATTAGTATATGTATTTTTCACATTTTAACGATTGAAGTTGATTGATGATGGTAAATTAATATATGTAACTATTAACTATACATTTTGGTTATTCAATTTTTATAGGAGAAAGTCGAGTCTAGAATTGCTACTGATCCTATTTTATCACATCCCGACATAGATGAATCAGAGTGTGCTAAGAAAGTGGATGATCACTATATGGATGTTGTTGGAGGGGTTCAAAAGCAGCGGATCTACGGTCTTGGTAATTTGGGCTTGTCACAGACTTCTTCAAGGATGTCACAAATGGACATAGAGCGCATTAGAAAAAAGGGTCGAGCTGAGGTCCAACGAGTATTGGATGATGTTGTGGCATGACAAACAAAAATGGAGGAGACAATACGTCATCTAATGGATCATGTCAATGCCCCAACTTCCAACTTTTCGAGACCCTCTTGATGGTGGTCATTAGGATGAGTATCAATTAAGAATTATGATAGTCGTAAATTTTGAATTATGTTTGTAAATTGTTGAGGACGTATCGATTAAAAAAGTGATGAACTAATGCAAAATGGTGGATTTTGTTTTTATAGTTATGTTATGGATTTTTAGAATTATATGGATTTACAATTGTGGTACATTTAAAATTTTATTGATTGATAGGATATATTAGCATATTAGCAAGGAATAAATAACAAAAATCAAAATGTAATTTACCAACAGATTTTTTTAGTTGATAGCATTGTCAAGTTTTAACAACAAAATACCGACGGATTCTTAACAGTATTTACCAACGGATTTCCAAACGATATTTATACTAACAGATTATCGACCGAAATTACTAACAAATTGCCAACAGATTTTTTACGGGTCTGATCATTAAATTACCAACAGATTTCATTTACTGACAGTTTTACCAACGGATTAGTAACGGAAAAATTATATAAGTTAATCCGTTGGTATCCATAAGTACTTTTTACTAACGGGGCTACTTTTTTGTTGGTAAATTTATCGACGAGCAAATTACCGACGGAAAAATTCCGTTGGTATTTTGTTAGTAATCCATCGGTAAATGCTAATATATTGATTACCAACAGATTTTTTCCGTTGGTAAAACACAAATTTCTTGTAGTGATATATAAATATATGGTAGGTCTCTTTTGAACTCGAATTCACATGAACTCTATCACTATTATGTGTAATCATTATTACTATTATTCATATATACTATCACTATTATAAAAGTATATTTCATTTTTTTAACAATAATAGTGTATATGCATAATAATGATAGTGAATATACATGACAGCGATAATTGATAAACCGGATTTCACGGTGAACTCGGGTTCATACAAATTTTTTTCATAAATATAATGGACAACTTTCTAGGAAATATGGATCACAATAATACAAGATATACTGAATATTTACATCAATTCAAACAGATTTGAATTGATTTGATATTGTCCTCTAGAATATATATTTTCTATTAATCCCTCAAAGTGAATGTGAGATTCTTATGAACACGTAGTTTGGAACACAAATATTCAAAGAGGATCAAGCAAGTCTTTTAGTGAATATATTTACAATCCCTAGTTTGGAGGGCGTGACTTGGTATCAACTTTCTTTCTTGTAATGAGCTCTTGAATAAAGTGACAATAAATGTTGATCATTTATGAATGATAGAGTTTTGACTAAAAAAATAAAGTGCTCTCGTTGTCATATAGAAGCAAATGTCACGAGAGGGATAGTGCATGAAGCTCACACAATAGATGAGTAGGCTATATCATTTATTAATAGTGTTGGTTAGTTCATGACATTCGAACTTATAGCTCAAGCAAGCTACAATAGGCTTTTTTTAGCACTCCAAGTAACCAAGTTACTCTTAAAAAGATAGAGTAGCCATAAGTTGATTTTTGTGTATCAACATAGTGGGCTCAGTCTGCATATATAAGAGAAACCAAGTATTAAATAATCTTATGATGGAGCGATTGAAAGAACAAAATATATGGTGTCCTTAACATAACGCATAATACACTTGAGATCAAAAGGTGATCAATCATCAGAGATTGGAGGAATTGACTAACGTGATTGACTGCATAGGATAAGTTCAGACGTGTAATAGAAGACATTGAAAAGCACCCACAAGCGAGGGATAAAGTGTTGAATACTTAGCTTGTCAACGGGGCACGGCGGGGATGGGATCCCCGCGATCGCGTGGATTCCCCTTCCCTGCGAATTTCACGGGAAAATTTTTGTCCTCATCCCCGCGGGAATTCTCACAATTTTTTTTATTTTAGAATTTTAATAAGCATAATAAAAAAATTAAATGAACAAAAATTTAAAAAATATTATTAAAATTTAAATTGTATAAAATACATTTAATTTAATATATTATATATTATACACACTGTTGGTCCCTAAACGAGTAAATCAGTATATGGGGGGAATACACCGATGTCAGATTTTCCCGAAAATTCTCAGGAAAATGCTCTTTTAGGCTTAGTCAGGAAGATCTTGATGTGTTCACTAAACTGATGGTCCTCAGGGACAGCAGGGACAGATCAGTCAGGAACCAGATAGGCTAAGTCTGAGTTATGTGCTCTCAGAAGCTTAGTAGAGATAACCACCTACTGACCGCTTTGACAAGCTAGTCAGTTGGATAGCTATCTTAGTAAGCTAGAGTACGTGCGGAAAAGTGAGCCCTTAAGTTTTTCTACTTGTTTTTAGTTCCAGAAAAATTTTGTCAGTATTGCTTAGGAAACCGTGGTTAAGGCTGGTGCACAGGTTTAAGACTCAGGACTGTTGGTTCCTCCTGATGGTTTTAAAACTGATGCGAATATGTTCAATTTATGAATGATGACAATATGATCCTGAACAATAATGTAAATCAGCACACAAGGGTGTTTTAAACATGGTTCGAAGATAACCAACTCCTACGTCCACGACCTGATTGAACAGGAAGCTATCCTCTCCACTGAGGATAGGAACTTGTTTTTAATGTGCGAAGGTGCACGAGTAGCCTCCTTCCTCACTTAGGAACTTAGCCCCTATGTGTTTTACAAGTCTCAGTCCTTCTAACCAACATTCTCACAACCTGAGGGGTTTGGTGTTCTGGTTTCTAGGGTGTGTTAATCCTTCTAACAAATCAGTTCTAAGGATAGGATTAACACTCTAAGCAATATACAGATGGCGATTCTTACTACAACACTAGGAAAATTTAAAACTTCAGAGTGTTGCTTCAAATTTGCTTTTGAACACTTGGAATCTTGGATATTTCGTGCTTGGAAATTTCTTGTAACCTTGAATGGGAGCAAGGTCATCTGTATTTATAGGGAGGTTTGAAATAGATCCGTTGAAGGAGATCAATTCAAATTTTCCTATATTAGGTAGGTGCAGATAGCAGTTGTACTTGATTGACCTTTTTCATACTAAGTATGGAAATTCTCTGATCCGCCGCCTGCAGGTCTGAGGTGCATTAAATGCTGCGCAGTCTCCGTACTTATGTGTCGCCTCCTCACTGGCTGTTTGTCCAACGACTAGTTTGTCGGCTTTAACTTTGTGAATCCTCGCATATTTATAACTCTGAGTTCCTCAGAATAAATGTTGTATTCATTACAGAGATGCTGACATTCCTTATGTCCTCAGAAATTAGCATAAATGCTAATTCTCCATTGCACGTGTAACCTTTTCTTGTCAGGACTTACAAGTATCAGTTAGACTGATACTAAGCCCAAGTCAGGACTTATGAGTATTAGAAGTGACACTCAGTCTGATCAAGGTTACACTTGCCCTTTACTGAATGAGTCAGGTCCTGAGCTTGCTTAGAGTACTCAGTAGGGACATCATCAGTAGATGATTTCAGGATGGCTTCTACGCAGCTTCAGGATGCTTTCCAGATTTCTCAGGTTCAGCTTCAGGTCGATAGTCTTTAGGACGAGCTTGGACCTTCAGGGTTGGAGTATACTTTTGACTTCAGATCTTTGGGACGTCACCATCAACCTTCAGTCTTCAGTACATTTCCCCTGAACTGAATACCTGTAAATAGAAAACTATATTCTAATCTGACTATCCTGAAACTATCATCCTGATCAACTATACTCATGCAAATTCATCAAGGGGTTTTGGGATCTAATCAAAATCATCAGATTGTCCCCAACACATACATGAATGATTAACTCACTATATATATATATATATATATATATATATATATATATATATATATATACTTATATGATATATATATAATAGGTATATATATAAATATAATTTTATATATTAGATATATAGTTATATATATTTATAAAGACAAAAACCTGTAAGAACCCGAGTTCACTCGGGTTTATCAATTATCAATGTAATGTGTATATACTATCACTGTTATGTGTATTCACTATCAGTGTTAAAAAATTAAGTATATTTTTATAACAGTGATAGCATGCATGAGTAACAGTGATAGTGATTATACATAATAGGAATATGAGTTCATGTGAACTCGAGTTCACAAGAGAACGACTCATTTATAAATATAAATATATATAAATTACTCGGGTCCCCAGGGGGTACAGGGTGGGAAATACAATGCCCGTTTCCGCCTCATCCCTGCCTACGGAACAAGAATTTTCCACATCCCCGTTCCTATTCCCACTTCTTTCGAGGATTTCCCCGGGGCAGAAACGGATCCCCGCGGGGCCGGATCGGGTATTCCCCGCTCCACTGTCAAGCCTAAATACTTGAAAGGTTTGTCTGTTCTGCCCTAGCGATTCACTAAGTAGCTAGTGGAGTGAAAATCGGCTTCAAATTAAATAACAAAATTCGTGTGTATATCTAATAAATATACTTTTATTAGGGTATTTTGGTTCGTAAGATAAAAGTATCTATCCGTAATGTTTTATCTTACGAACCAAACATACCCTTAGTGAAATATGTCGAGACTTAGGAAGTAACTTAGTGAACCAAGATCTTTTATTGTAAATTATTTATTTACGCAACAAATGAAATCCTACAAAACAAATTGATTACTTGTAATAACAATAATATCGTCGACATATAAACTGAGAAATATTGTGCAATCAACACGATGTAAAAAAGAAAAGGCAAGTGTCCTCCCGGCAAAGTCTAAGATAGCGAGAAAGGCACTGAATCGACCAAACCAGAGAAGGTAAGAGAGGGACGAGCTCCAATGTATTATTCATATGAAGGAATGAGGAACTTTGATGACTGACCTAAAGTTTTGGATTCCTGTGATACGGTCAAAAATTTTAGTTAAGTTTATATCCTGAAATTGTCAACAGAAACTAAAACAAACACAATTCTACACTTGAATTTTTAAGTTTATTTTTTTATTTTAATTTGAGTTCTTCCAAAACACAATGTATTATGTTGGACTGTGTATATTTTTTTTTCACTTACATATTGGTTTAAAAAAGTTACTATATTTACAAATTGGTTCAAAAAATTTACACGGTATTATGTTTTTTTTTTTTTGGCACGGAAGTTTTTTTTTTTTTTTTTTGCACGGACCAATATGTAATTTTTGTTAATTTTTTGAACCATATTGTATTTTTCCCTTTTTTTATAATTAGGTATTATTAATTATTTCTTAAGGTATTACTGATTATTTTTTGTAATAACATTATTAATTATTGATTGAATTTTTTTTTTAATTTAAATATGTATCATGCACTTTTGTATAGTAAAATAACTCATAAACAAATTATTAGAGAACAATATATAAATTGAACTCCTGTAAACCAATACCCTGTATATAAATTGACCCATATATAGTTTTTCCATCTAGCTAGTTACTCGACTTCTTTTATGAGAAAAGAAAAAAAGAAAAATCAGGCTAGTTACAAATTAAGTTAAATATAACAAATATGCCTGCATATTAAAAGTAAGAAAACAAATATGAATTGGGAAGGAATCAGTGTACACCTTATTTGAACGTTTTCTATAAATTTACATATAAATTTAATTTATATGCATATTTATAAAATATATATAATTTTATTTTTATAATACTTTTCTTAAAAACTGTATATCTTTAAGTGTAAATTAATATGGGACAGAAAAAAAAAATAGTGTGATTAAACTAATGATACATATTGTTGAATTAAAACGTGACCAACTATTTTGCTTTCACTCCACCACCACATTTGACTTGTGACTTGTGCTTTGGATCACTTTCCATTTCTTCGTTTCATACTGCGAAAAGACCACTTTGACCTTATTTTATGCACTCATTGTGTGATGAATCTTCTCTTCCCATTCGAATTAGCAAAATTGACTTCACACATATATTGGCACGTTTGTATATTTTCAAGTGTTAATTATCCGTTTAAAAGTTATTAGGAAATGTCTTAATTAGCTTTAACTTGTGCCAAGTATTCTAACAGCAGGGGTTGACTCAAGGGCGGATATATATTGGGGCAAGTGCCTCGCCTGAATTTTGTGTATGAAATATCACATATACCCTCAAAAAATTACAAAATTACAAAATTATACATAAAATTAAAATTAGGATTTTCAGTTCTCCTAAAACAAACATAATTCACGCAGTCACGCTTGATAGTCTCAAATCTCTCACCGATATTATGTGGAGTTCCCTATCATTGTTGTGCAGTTATATGAGCTAAATGGTCAATTAAATGATATAAATATTGACTTGTTGCTTTGTGTGCTTGTTTGAATCCATTCAACTCTTTTGAAGCTATCAACTTAGAGAAGTTAGTCCATTTATCAAAATTTCATCCAAATGTGTTTCAAGGTGCTGAGATATTGGTATTGTCTAACCAACTTGAGAATTTTATTATGAATATGCGTTCAAGTGTTAATACTTCGAATGTAAAAGGTTTTGGCGAAGTATCTCAAATAACGGTTCGAACTAAAAGAAATGAAGCATGCCCATTAGTTTACAAGCTTATAACATTAGCCTTATTTTGCCAGTTGCTACAACAATGGAAAAAACATTTTCAGCTAAGAATTGGCTTTGCAACTGAATGAGTAATGATTGAATGAATGATAATTTAGTGCTGAATATTGAGAATGAAGTGGTTCAATTATGTATCTAATGAAATTATCATTCATATAATCCAAAGCATGACAAATTGTCGTGGTCAATTATAATTCAAAATTTGATTAATATAAGTTCTTTATTACATATATTATGTGTGCCTCGACTGGATTAAAATCTTGTGTCCGCCCCTGGGTTGTAGACTCAGATTTAAAAGTAGTGTTGTTCTTGCATAAGATAATTAAGGGGACGCTTAGTATAAAAAAATTATTTAATAGTAATGAGAGTGGGGATATATATAGTAATTATAGTAGGTAATGAAAATAAATAAGGTACACAACATTGATTTTTCTTCTAAATAAGGTAATCATTACCCTCATTTGATTACTATCAAATCATCATGTTATCATCCTCCTTAATCAATCCTCCGTACCACAATCAATAATTTTTTTTTGTCAACTTATTCCAAAATTGGAACACAACACTAATGATATAACCACCATGAACACAAATCATAATTCAACATACTAAAGAAGAAAAATAAAATTTCATTCCCATTACCATTGAAGAATTTGAAACAAGCACCCCTAATAATATATTAATTAAGTATAGTTGATTATATTAGAGTGATTCTTAAGTGTACACTTCAAATCTTCAATTTAATTTTGACTATTTTTTTTAGTTCTCCTCTCGGGGTTTTAGCGAAAAAAACTGTATAGAAGATTGATCAACTTGTTCGGCCTTTTTCCTTGATTTGTAAGGCCGCATCCCTGATATATGACCTTAGAGTTGTTGGGTTTTAGAGTTACGAACCTCAAGTCCGTAGCAGCGGAAGACATTGTTCACCAACAACGAACCAAATCGAGTTGACTGTATACATAAAATAATTATCATTAGAACTAATCTAATTGAGAAAACCTTACATTGTTCATATGTCAGATTCCTCTACTATGGTATCCACGTAATCCTCGTCGACGAAATTGCGATCCAATCGCTAGTATGATGTTTCCAGTGGAGTTCGCTAGGAAAAACTCACACTTAAAACTTATGGAGAAAGTTAGAGATTTTTAGACTTACTGTTTATGAGTCCCATAACTCATATATATAGTAAAGTATTTGCATATCTATTAGATTTAATTCTATCAAGATCTGCAATATCAAATATAATCTTTACTATATAATATATAATAATATATCAAATATAATATTATGATATATCTAATATATCATCTAATTTAAGTAAATCTAATTTAATTAAATATTAATAATTCTAATATATTATTATTATGATATATCTAATATATCATCTAATTTAATTAAATATTAATAATTCTATTAAATAGAATTATTATAATTCTCCATTAATTAAATATTTATGATCTAATCAAATATTTAATCCGACCAACTTAATTCGTAAACGTGGATTACTTGTTGTGTGACACATAGGCCCTCATATGTTAAGCGATTAGTCAAACTAATGGTCTTAGTTGAACCCTAGACAATAAACCAGACAATCTCAATATATGAGGTACGTTGCGAGGATACAGCAACAGCCTGTAATGTGAAGCTCAAAGTGATACGGTCCTTTCATTCACGAATACTCCGATTAAGTCTAGAACATGATAATGTGTCTATTCTAATAACTTAATCAGGTTATCTCATTCTACTAATTGATCATATTGTCACATTTGAACACTGTTTCAAATGCGACGTGCATTGGCCAATGACTAACGATTCAATTAGTTATGAGGAGTCGAGTATTCTCTCCAAATCTATTTGAGGAATGAATTCTATCTTGGCTCAACTACCACACACATGTACTTCGTGATGTGCCCAACACATGTCATATCTACCCCGTTCAGAGTGCAAGCGTCGATCATGGTCAAAGCTCATCATTCCATACATGTCGTGTGTATTGACCTCAAGTCAGAGGACTATTACACTACTCTACAAATCGATACTCTCATAGACACGTAAATAGAGTACATCAAATGGTTTCTCGGTTGGGTATGCCAATACTCTTCAAAGCATTTGTGCATCCATCATGAAATACCTAGTATCTCGCAGTTGTGAGAATCACTGCACCCTCTAAGGGTATGATGCAGACCACACACCAATCTCAATTGCATCATCGATATCCCGTTCTCGATGATCATTGATTGGGGCTACTTTAAGAACTATGTCATAGTCATCTGAGTCTCTCATCTCAATGACAATATTAGTTCATGGGAACACATATATGAATATATGCAAACAATCAGACATACTATTCTATAAGTGTATTGCCGAATATCATTGATAAAATCAATAATATATTAATAACTGAATATGATCAAGTATAATGTCCTCATAATGATTGTCTCTAGGACATATATACTAACAAGAGTTGATGATGGAAACTCACCCGAAGTTCATGAAATTGGATGGCTAAATTCATACATCTCTCCACTATCAACTTTTCCTCCCCAAAATCATTTTGACTTCTTTCAGTCACCAGGTGCTATCGTTGGCAACTCATTCTCGTTGGAGCTCGGCTTGGTTGGACTCGGCCAGAATCGGATCATGTCAGTTTCCATGGAGTACCTCGTCAGGTCCGAAGGTGGCAAGGCGAAGGTGTTCGGGGGTAGAAACAATAGAGAAGCTGTGAAAAGGGAGTTTAAAGATTCGAGCATTTATTGGGTGATTAAGAGTGCTTCGTGCATGAAATCTTTGCAAATATGGCTGGTTTCCATGAAGAGATTTTTTTCATTTAGATCGCAGATGAAGAACAGCAGAAGCTTAGAATCAATACAGATGCCAGATTGAGACATTAATGTTGGACAATCAATTATTTAGAAAAAATGGGAGAAATGAATAAAGTCAAAATTTCATGGTTGCTTACTTGCTTGTAGTTGGGAATATGTTGATAAGTCTCCTTCCTCTATAATTAAATGTAAATGAACAATTACTAAATAAGTAATATTCAAAAAACAATTTATAATACCCGAAAAACAAATTATTATACCCAAAAAATAAGTTTCTAATATCCCAAGAACAAGTTTATATAATACACCAAGAATAAGTGTAAGTAATACACGAGAAACAACTCATCAATACCCTAAAAACAAGTTAAAAAGAATACACAAAAAACAACTCACAAAACAAGTTTAAGTAAATAGCCCAAAAACAACTCACAATACCTCAAGAACAATTAACAATACCCGACGAACAAATCAATAATATCTCAGTTGTCAAAAAAACACATACTACGATGTGTAGTGTGTGTTTTCGAAAATTCAAAATTAAAGTCAAAATTTAAATTAAAATCCAAGTGCATAGTATGCATCCAAGTGCACACAAGTTTTCGTGAATTCATTATTATGTTAGTAAAAATAGATGTTAATTTATATAGTCTCATAAGACGATCTCACATAAGTTTTTGTCTTAAAAGTACCCGTGTCTCCAAGTTTTAAGATATAAAATTCTTATAATTTGTTTGCATTTTTATATATTAATTTTAATTAGTATTAATTATTTTGCTATATTATTATTATTTAGTGATGTGTGATGGACGATAGAGTATACATATACTTTTTATTTTATTAATTAATTAATTTTTAGGAGTAATTATTATGTACACTCATGTATTTGAATTTTGAAAAAAAAATTAAATAATAATCAATAATACTCCGAGAAATAATTAGTAACTCCCCGTGAAATAATTAGTAATATCTCTATTGTAAAAAATACACAAGAATTACTCTGCATTGTGAAAAAACTTTTAAATTGAAATCAAAATTAAATTAATATATAACTCATGTCATGCACTTAAATGGATAGAAAGTTTGTTTTTTAAAAAATATAGTTTAAACACTATTTCACAAGATTTGTACTATCAAAAGATTTTTACTCTTAATATCAAATACTTCATTTTTTTAAATCTTATTTCCATTTTTCTTTTGGGTTATTTACCAATTGTATTCTTATTCTCCTTTTGAAAATAAGTGATGCTCACAAGCTATCGTGAACCAGCTTTAAGGTATCAAACAGTTAATCAAGGGTATAAAAAATCTCACTAGATGTATAAAAAATTTGGATTAATGATATTATATTATAATTGTTATAAATTTTATCGATCCCAATTTTTTTTACTTCTCAGTAATATTTTGATACACTTGACCAAATATTTGATACTTTAAAATCGTTATATAATAAGCTTATCATGAAATATTTTTTATATAAAACCTACTAATGATTGAGAGGTTAAGAGTTCAAGTCACCATTTATCCAATAAAAAATCCCACAATAACTTCACAATTAATTCTCTTAGTGGGTTTCAGGATTTAGCTTGATTCAGGATTTAGCTTATATAATAAACTTATCATGAAAAATAGCTTTGAGGTATTTAGTGGGAGGGGGAATATTTGAGCTAAAGTTATCTTCTCTATTCATGGCCAAGTGGAAGTAGGGAATGGTGATTTAATGGTAGAAGGGAGGGGTTGTTAGGTCTATATGGTGGAAAAAAATATTGAAGCTAAGGGGAAGGGTAAGGGTATGTGGTTTGTTGATAAAATAATCGACGTGCGTGCTTAAGAGAGTAATTAATCAAGTCTGGATTGACGTGTCCAGAAGAACTGATCGAGCACAAAGAAAGAACCAGATTGAAGAACGCTCTAACGAGTCGCCAGTTGTTGAGTTGGTGACGAGTCAGCAGCTTATAGTGGAGCAGGTAGCTGTTCAGCAGCTTCTAGTGAAGCAGGCTGCTGATCAGCAGCTTATGATGAAGCAGGCTGGTGACGATCCAGCAGCTTGTATTTCCTTTATAATGTAATCGAATTCATTCGAATAAAGGATACAAAATTTACCCCCTAACGAAGTGCTACTTAAACGACGTGCTTATATATACGACTCACCTGCTTAAATATAAAACTTCACATACACTTCTATTTCAGCATATTATTGATGTAATCGATGTTATTATAGCCACATTATCGCGCTTAGGAAAATTACATCAACAATTTGGCGCTAGAAGGAGGGTTCGAACCTTCGAATCGTCGACCAAAATCTTGATCACATGCATACGGAGATCGACCGCATCCATGAATTGAAAGATATATGAAAAATTATTTTGAAGATCCGTTTCTTGCCATTCAAATGTTGAAATTTGGAAGATCAATTCCTTTAGGAAAAAGCCTCTGTAAAAAAAAATCAACGGAGGTTGTCCACCAGTAGAAGGACTGCTCAAATGCAGCAGCAGAGATTGACCAAGTCTACCTTTACTACCATTTCGAGCCACACCGCAACACCATTTTCAATTTTATCAACTGCTCCTTGCATAAAATGGGTTGCTCAATGGATTGGGCTTGATTAAATAATAGTTTGGCCTAATTATGTTCTAAAGCCTAATTAGTTTATGGGCCAATTATTCTATTTGGGCTCAATTAATTAGATTAAGCTTTATAATTTGGGCCGTCTAAAATAAATTAGTCTTGCAAAAAAATTAATTATTTGCAGGATTAATTGATGAGAATAAAAAATTACTTTTTCAAGTAATTAAAATTTAGAAGAAAAAATTGCTTTCTAAAGCAATTAAATTCCAGAGGAAAAAATTGCTTCCTAAAGCAATTAAATTTCAGAGGAAAAATTTGCTTCCTAAAGCAATTAAATTCCAGGATGCCTCCGGGCACGATTATCCCATTTTTATAGGCGATGACCATCCCGCCTATATTGAAGATGCCACCTATATAGGCGATGCGCCTCCCAGAGGCATGATTCCGCCTTATAGGCGATGCGCCCCCCAGAGGCATGATTCCGCCTATATAGGCGATGCGCCCCCCAGAGGCATGATTCTGCCTTATAGGCGATGCGCCTCCCAGAGGCATGATTCCGCCTATATAGGCGATGCGCCCCCAGAGGCATGATTCCGCCTATATAGGCGATGCGCCTCCTAGAGGCATTATTCCGCCTTATAAGTGATGCGCCTCCCAGAGGCATGATTCCGCCTATATAAGTGATGCGCCTCCCAGAGGTATGATTCCGCCTTATAGGCGGTGCGCCTCCCAGAGGCATGATTCCGCCTATATAGGCGTTGCGCCTTCTTGAAACAGTAATCCTTCTTGAAGGCAGGATTATCCCGTCTTTATAGGTGATGTCTATCCCGCTTATATTGACGATGCAGGTTGGTGATACGCCGGAACATTTCAAATCATTCAACTCTTGATCATAAATCACAATCAACAGTTGAATGGAGGGCAGGAGACGATGTTGATAAAGAGTAGTTAGCTGGTTGTCTGACTCAAGCATGCAGCTCAAGACTCAGATAAACAACTCGATAAATAGGTATGCAAGCGCGAAACTATTGATACCCCAACATTACACTGGGGGGCAGACCCTGATACACAAAATCATCAAGAAGAAAAAAGCTCGAAATACGCAAGGACATCAGTCCCAAAATGTTATTGTCAAAAGCTCAAGGTAAAGGCCGTTAAAGTGTCCAGGTTCACTAAAGTATCCTTTTTAAAGGATCACTAAGAACCCCCGGCCACTAAAGTGCCTAGGTTCACTAAAGCATCCTTCTTAAAGGATCGCTAAGAACCCACGGCCCAACATAAAAAGACTCTCAAAAGACGAAAGTGTCTAAAGGCAAGGTTTATAAAACCCGATCGCCCAAGAAAGCACAAAAGTACGATTCGCGGCCCTGAAGTGGCATAAGATGAACAATTCGCTTCCGTAAGTGGTGTAAGATGAACATTTGCGTACCAAAATATAAAAGCTAGCAAAAGATAATAACGTGCGAAAAATATAAACAGTTGGGGGCACATTCACCAATGGCAGGAATAATCTATCCTTCAACCGGAGTGAATGGTTACATCTCAGCTGGCTAAACCTCATCCATCAGTATGAAAGAAGCAGGGCCGATACTACAACGAAAATCACGAAGCAACCAAGTGGAAGCGCTCGCCAAGAAACCATACATTGAATATTCCAGCAATAGCAAAGCACAAAGGATCTCCAGAAAGATCGAAAAACTGCAAACTATTTTTCAAATGCATCTACTTGCAGGTATAAAGAAACACAAGAAGTCAGTGCTCACTCAGCCCGCACGAATGGAGCAATGAACACAGAGATTCAAATAACCTATGGGTATCTGGAAGGATTGCACGGTACTCTTTTTTCCTTACGACCGGTTTATCCACAAGGGTGGTTTACGGCTAGGTTTTTAACGAGGCCAGTAGCGTCCTTCTATGTATTCGTAACACGGTTATAGAATCCTGCGAAGCCACACTTGATGCATCTATGCATGAATACAAGGAAATACAAGCACAAAGAAGAAGACAGAGCAAAAGGCAGATCAATTCAAGCTCAATCTATTTCCTTGCACTGGAGAAATCTTGCGAAGATTCAGATAGTCTGATGCTCGTTATTCATTAAATGATTCAAACAAACACCAGGCTAGGGGGAAATTGTTGATAAAATAATCGACGTGCGTGCTTAAGAAAGTAATTAATCAAGTCCGGATTGACGTGTCCAGAAGAACTGATCGAGCACAAAGAAAGAACCAGATTGAAGAACGCTCTAACGAGTCGCCAGTTGTTGAGTTGGTGACGAGTCAGCAGCTTATAGTGGAGCAGGTAGCTGTTCAGCAGCTTCTAGTGAAGCAGGCTGCTGATCAGCAGCTTATGATGAAGCAGGCTGGTGACGATCCAGCAGCTTGTATTTCCTTTATAATGTAATCGAATTCATTCGAATAAAGGATACAAAATTTACCCCCTAACGAAGTGCTACTTAAACGACGTGCTTATATATACGACTCACCTGCTTAAATATAAAACTTCACATACACTTCTATTTCAGCATATTATTGATGTAATCGATGTTATTATAGCCACATTATCGCGCTTAGGAAAATTACATCAACATGGTTGTTAGACAATCTGGAGAAAAAGGTAGAAGATGGTGTTGGTACTAAGTTTTGGCAGGGAATTTGGTTTGGGGAATCATCTCTTAAACATCAATTTCCTAGACTTTTCCAGCTGAGTCGGGACAAAGGGTGCTATATAAATTCGATGGGAAATTGGCAGGAGGGGGAATGGGTTTGGAGTTGTCCTTAACAAAGGGTCTTGTTCGATAAAGAAATTGAGTCTGTAAATAATTTTTTGTCTTTGATTAATAGCTGCAGGTTGAAACAAAACGTGGAAGACAACTAGTTTTGGAAACTCAATCTGAAGGGCAACTATACAATAAAATCAGCCTACAATTTTTTTAGCACAATATAGATGAATGGAGGTTTGGAGAGCAAACAGAGAAGAGTTTCAGCTTATTTGAAACAAGAAGGTGTCCACAAAGGTCTTTGTATTGTCATGGAGAATCATAATTGACCGACTTCCTACTAGAAGCAACCTAGCGAGAAGAGGCATTCTCGTTACAGAAATTTATACAAAGTGCCCGGTGTGTGGAATAGATGAAGAGACAACAACCCATTTGTTCATTAATTGTCCAACAATTACACAAATTTGGAGATGGAGTTTGGAGTGGCTAGATGCTCCCACAGTTATGCCGATTAAGATTATATATCACTTCCTTTTATTTTCTGGCCTTCTTCAACGGGAAAAAAGGTAAAGAAATTGTCATTGCGGTATATGAGTGTGTAGCTTGGGTGATTTAGAAATCCAGGAACATATTCATTTTCGAAGGGATGGAGTTCAATACCATAAGGATGATGGAGGAGATCAAAGAGAGACTAGAAGTTGGTTAATAGCAAAAATGTAATTTCTTGTTGCTCAATTGAATGATTGAATCCACAACCCGAGTATTCTTTTAGACTAATGAAATTATATATAATATGTTAAGTTTTGGTCATTTATTATACCTAAAGTTTAGATCGTGAAATAAATTATTCCTTTTGCCTGATAAAAAAAGTTCTCTTACTTTATATACCTTTTAAATAAAATACTAATTTTTATTATTCTTGTGTTCAATATGATCGAAGTGAGCACCTTTTTTACTTACCAAATGAAATACTTCCTCCGTCCCGTAGGAATTTGTACTCAGGATGACATATTTTTTTAGGAAAATATATTTTATATACTCCCTCTATCCATTAATTTTGTACACACTTTTTTGCATGTGGTTTAATGCAATATGTCAGAGGATATTTTGAGATATTGTGGGGTTCATTTATGATATGATATACTTTCCAAAAATATTCACTTTATTCATAAACAAACCTTACAATACCCTAGAATATCCTCCGACTTATCACATTAAACTACTTGCAAAAAAGTGTGCACAAATTCACTGGACGGAGTGAGTATAAAGTAGTGACATATGAATAAATATGTGTATAGATTTTTGAGTGTGCATGGAAACTAATATTTTTTTTTAGTAGTATGTAAATTTGTGTGAGACGTCCAAATAAGACAAATGTGCAAATTTCTGTGGAACGGAGGGAGTATTAAACAAATTGAAACACACAAAATTATTTATCTTATCGTGATTCTATTTTAGTTACACCTATTAGTTATTTCATAATTTCTCTTCTTCTTTTTTTCAAATTGCAAATTAAGTCCAATAGTCAATTTTAGATCAGCAAGTGTAATGATAATTTTTGCTATACGTATTCAGTTCAAAAAAATCGACTAATTTATTAACTGATACATTGTAAAGTGCATTTTTAAAAAAATTTACATAATATACTATTGAAAAGTCACATAAATTATTATTAAAGAGTGTATTTTTAAAAGTATATTTTTCAGTAATAACTTGTGAGACATTTTAGTAATAATTAGTATAACTTTTTACACTGGAATAATTTTAAATTGACATTTTTAAAGCACTATTTTTTAATTGATACATTTTTTTTCATAATACAGTAAATATAAGTTGAATAATATAGTTTATTTTCTGCATATTGTATCAATTTGAAAATAGTACTTTAAAATGTACTCCCTCCTCCGTCTTTCTATAAGTTGCTCATGTTGCCATTTTCGTCCGTCTTTCTATAAGTTGCTCATTGCTTTTTTTCCTTTTTTGGAAACTACTATTCACTTCTTTATTATTATTTTCAATACTTTTTACATTATTTTCATTACTTTTTCACTTTTCTCCATCACATCACTCATACTTTTCCACTTTTTCTATCACATCACTTATACTTTTTCACTTTTTCCATCACATCACTTATACTTTTTCACTTTTACCTTAATTCGTGTGCCCAAAAGTAACGAGCAACTTATAGAAATACAAAGGGAGTACCATTTTGCAATTGCCTCAAGTACATTTGAGTTGCACGATGCACCTGGTGCTAGAGGTGGCAAACGGGCCGGCCCATCGGGTCAAAGCATATTCACAAACCGGGTCAAACCGGCCCATTTTAAAATCGGGCCTATAAAAATATAGCCTAAAGCAGCCCAAATATCGAGTTGGCCGGACCAAAATTACTAACTTTTACATGGGCTCATCAAGCCAAGACATATTCACGGGTTGGACCGACCAGTCAATTTTTTAATCACGCCTGTAAAAATTGAGTCCAGCCCGGGCCAAATATCAGATAGGTCAGGCCAGTCTATTGGATCCTTCCAAAATTGCCAGCTCTACCTGGTGCACACAAAAATAAGGCAAAAACTAATTGCATTTTGTATGTTTATAGACCTAAAATAATATACACTAAATTTCAAGTACACCATCATCTGTTGAAAATTTGAAATGCATAAATAGTTAAATACTATCATTTGGAAAATGGACTCAGTTAAATACAAAGCACCCAGATTTAATCACTTGTTTAAAACTCGACTGAAATTGACGCTATTTAAATGCTTTAATTTGGTGGGCTATTGCTTGCTTTGAATAAGCATGTGAAGAAGCAACTTTTTAAACACTCACAATAATGTTAATATTTATACCTCAATTAATTCATACCAGAAATGTTCGTTGCTGCAATTTACTCCCACAAACACAACTCCAAACACTTCTTCAATTTTCAAGAATTAAGTCTCATCACATTGTATTCTTTATCAATTCATACCAACAACAAAATAAAAATAAAAATGCACCCAATAAAATCAATTTCCATAACATAAAATTGAACATATGAAAAGACCTAATCAATTAAACCTGCCCCTCTTTTTTAATCCTTTTCAATAATACAACACCACAAAATAAACAAAAAAAAAAAACCTACAAAATCATCCACCACAAACTCCTCAAAAACTAATTTAGAAAAAAAAAAAAGAGCATGAATAAATTAACCAAGATTGCTGTTGATCTTCATCACTTCTTCATTTCCCTGTTTCTGTCTTCATGCATAAAATCAAGCAACACAGTGCTCTTACACTTGGGGCACTTGGGATCGTCTCCAAGGAGCATGACGTACATCAGGCAACGAGGGCAGCCAACGAGCATCATGCTGCCCCCGCTCTCCGGGCTGCTCGAGTATCCCGTCTCCGGGCTTATCTCCCTGGAGACACACGAGCTCCCCGGAGAGACCTCCGCTGAGGAAACAGACTCACGCGGCGACGCGCCCTGTCGCCGCTGATGCTCCCTCGGCGGAGACAAATTCAGTTTCAACTCCAATTTTGGGCTCTCTGCTCTGTAGTTCATCCTTGCAAAAATTAATACTTTCCTGCAAGTAATAAAAATTAAATTAATCAATGGAACAGTAAAAAAGAAATAGATTATTTAATACTTAAATATATCAAGAAATTAAAAAAAAACACAAATTTTTTTTTATTTAAAAAAAAAAACCTTTGAAACAGGGAAAGAAAGAGAGTGTGTGATGATTTCTTTAGTGATTTCTGATGTTACAACAGGTGGGGTATATATATAGTACAAGAGAAAATATTGGAGCAATAAAAGGACAGGTTTTATTTAATTCCAGAATTAAATATGGGGATACAAGAAAAAAAAATTAAATATTGTATTAAATAGGAGAGGGGTGTGGTGGTAGAAGTTAAAATTTAAGGGCAGAAAAAAAAATTGAAAAAATTATTGGTGAAAAGATCACAAGAAGTTTGCTGGGATTAGAGTAAATATTTTCAACCATAATGTAATTGGGGGTTCATTCATTGCTGGCAATGTTGGTTAAGATATAATCACTAGTATTTAATTTGCAATTAAATCGCCATTAAAAGGCCCTAACTGCTATCAAGAATGCATATTAAAGCTATATAACTTTAAAAATAATGATACTAATAAAATCATCACTATGTGTAGGCTATGTAAATATATTTCAAATTTTCGAAAAATAAAATTAATCTATGTACTATTGGGTTGGAGCTGAGCTGCACATGTCAGGAATTTTATTAAAGCTTTTATGTTCTTTTTTCCCATTACATAGAGATTTTTTAAACTAATTTATTTAAATTTATAATGCAGGTTAATTGCACCAAAACTTTCTGTGGTTTGAAAATGTTATTTTAAAATTTCTAGTGGTTTGAAAATTGCACAAACTAATCCCCTTTTTAGTTCATTCACTGTGACATATTACGTGTGATGTTAA
Organism: Prunella vulgaris; assembly: GCA_026898435.1. NCBI lineage: Eukaryota > Viridiplantae > Streptophyta > Magnoliopsida > Lamiales > Lamiaceae > Prunella > Prunella vulgaris. The sequence goes on from JAPKLY010000312.1 coordinate 418,714, forward strand.
TTCATATATAGTGTAGTGTTAGTTCATATACATTGTCGTGCTAATTCATATACAGTATTTTATGTCATTTATCTCTAAAAAAATCAAATATTAAAATACTTAAAATAAATTGTTGTTCACCATAAAATTTACTGTGTGTATCATTCACATAATACTTTGCCTTTTGAAAAATATGAGTCGTGATTTTATCTATTTTTAATATTTTCGTATCTTGTTTTCCATATATTGAAGCTTTAAGATTATACTAGGAAGAATAGAATGAGAAATAGAGAAAATCGTTAATTCATTTTTTAAAAAAAGGGAATAATTTGTTATGTTGAGTATATTATAAGGAAATTTCATAAATTTTTAAACCACATGAGACCTAGTGTAGTATTTTTCAACCACGAGGAGTTTTGTGCAATTTAATCATGTATAGTGAATAGTGAAAACTAATTTAAAGAAAACTTGTATAATGAATGTGCTAGTGATGTTCTATACACATAAATATAATATAATTATGTATGTCATACATGTTAGTTTTAAGCGAAAATCGATTGTAAAATAATAAAAATAAAATAAAATAATATAAATAAACAAGTAAAAATGTGAGACTAAATAAAAACTTAAAGTATATAATATAACAAGTGTTAAAAAATATTGTAGAAAGTTCATAGGAATAGAGGAAATTCACATCTAGAAAAAATATAATGAATACAGAATACTCAGAGACCCATCTGATAAAACTAAGCTGTACTTGTATTTATAAAACCGTAATAAGTACCAATGCTCGAAAAAATTTTAAAAGAAAAACTTCTTTTTTATATTATAGAAAATGGAAATAATTTTAAATTGGTATATTTTTTATACCACTATTTAAATTAGTATAAATTTTTTTGCATAATGGAGTAAAAAAAATTGAAATATAGAATTTTTTTTTTAAATAATATATCAATTTAATATAATGATTAGAAAATGTATCATTTTGTAACTACTCGCTCTTTAAAAAAAATGCACTAATACATTTTTTAAAAACAATAGATTAGGTGAAATAATCTCATTCATCTAATACGTAGATGAAACCTCATGATCGCATCCTGGCTCTATTAGTATGAAAATAAATTATGGTAATTTAAATTGGCAACGACATATCACAGATAGCATGAGATTATTTATGTGAGTATTTGAATAATTTAAGTGATTAGAACTTCATTACTTATATCATGATATCAGGAGTATTTCAAGTTATTATTTACCCGACTAATAAAAAAATGAGATAACTTCTGGAGAAGAATATTATTCTCATACCTGACCCTACAGCTAGCAGTTTTAGCCAAGCTCAATAGACCGGTCTGGCCTATCTAAAATTTGGGTTGGGCTGTATTCAAAATATACAAGCCCAAAAAATTAGATCGTTTTGGCCCAGTCCAAATGGCTCGCCATGCCAGATGGACTTGGCCGAGAGACCACGGACAACCTATTTGGTCCGATATAATTTTATACGTAAAAAAAAGTTAAGCATTGCTTGCGTGTATTAGCCTATTAAAAATTAGAATTTAACTATTTAAGGCTTCTTTTAATATTCTGCGGTCTACTCCTTAAAGACTCACTCAATCAACGGAGGAGGAGATACATTTATCAAAACAACATTTCAACATTATGATTGATGATGATGGAGGCATAGAACAGTTTAGGACATTAAAAATTGTATGTTATTGTACCTTTTTTGTGCTTTGGACAATAAAGTTATGTTTGTTTTTTATTTTATTAGGACACTAAGCATTTGGTAGTATGACTAATGACTTTTATTTTTATTTTTATTTATGTTTGAACTTGTAATTTATTTTATTTTATTAGTGTTATTACTTTTACCTATAAATTGTGAAAGTATGATGAATTATATGTCATATTTATAGTATAATTTTTTCAAATTCATTATTCAAAAGAAAAAATATAGACCGGACTGGTCCATTAGCCCTAGGGGTGTAAATGAGTCGATTCGAGTCGAGTAGTGCTGAGCTCGAACTCGACTAGATAGTAATACTCGAAACTCAAAACTCGACTCGAACTCGATTGAGTTTGATTTTTTTAGCTCGAGCTCGACTCGGCTAAAAACTCGATAAACTCGCTCGGCTCGACTCAATAATTTTATTATTTTAATAAAATAAAATATTAAATATATTTTAGCTCTTTTTTGTCTAAAATACAATCTCGACTCGACTCGAGCTCGACAACTTTTTTTATATATAAAAAATTAATAGAAAAATATTAAATATTGTGCAAGCTCGATTAGGCTTCGCGAGCCTCTCGAGCCGAGTATTTATAAACTCGAACTCGAACTCTTGAGCTACTCGAGCTCGACTCGATTAGGTTCGAGTCGATTTCAATTTTTTTACAAGTCGAGCACGAGTAGATTGCGAGTTCGCTTGACTCATTTACACCCCTAATTAGCCCGTGGATTAGATTAAACTGAACTGGACTCAATTTTTATAGGCTTAATTTAAAAATGGATTATCCAACCCGATCCATGAATTGCAGCTCTACTCGCATCATTCCTCTATAATTACTAAATACTCCAAGTTGCAACGAATTCGAGCCTATTATTATTGTAGGGGTCAAACATTATAAGAAAATAAATAACTACCTATGAAAATTTTCAATATGGAATTTCTAAACAGTTTGTCTACAAAATTTATCTATGAATTTTATTTCATTTCTGTAGGCCAATTTGCTTGCAAGTAATTTGAAGATGTCTACACAATTAAAAAACTTTATAGATAAATTGTGTGTAATCCCCACCATTTAAGGATCAAATTTTTTTTTTTTTAATTTTTGTTAAAAAAAAAAAAGGATCAAATTATTTTTGTTAAAAATTTTGCAACCATATTGAAAATTTTGGTCCAAATCCTCATCATTCGTCATTTAAAAGGATCATAAGACTAGTTCTACATCCGCATATACATTCACAATTACGTGTTAGTTCAAAAAAATTATATTTACAATTTTATTCGAAATATTTATATAAATATATTTTTTTTGCGCAGAAATATATTTTTAACTTACATAAAACTAATTTGATCAGTATATATTTTCTTGAATTATTTTGTAATTGTTGTTATATATTTACTCCCCCCTTCCCACTATAAGTTGCTCAATTTTGTCATTTTTGTCTGTCTCACCATACGTTGTTCCTTTGTTTTTTTACCTTTTTGGAAACTACAATTCACTTTTTTTTTTTTATAAATTTTTACACTATTTTTATTACTTTTTTATTTTTTTTCCGTCACATTACTTACACTTTTTTTTTTCTATCGCATAATTTATATTTTTTTTATTTTAATCCGGGTACCCAAAAGCAACCAGCCATCTATATCAAAGAGGGAGGGAGTATATATATCATCTTTAAGGCCAAGTTTATCAGCGGCTGGTCCTAGCTAGCGGACAAAAAAAAAATTAAAAAATGAAAATAGAAATTAAGTTGGGCGTCGACGTGTGCTGCGCCACATCACACTAACTCAATCAGGGGGCCAATTATTTGTTGACATGTGTCAACTTTTAATTGGTTCTCCAAATTTTATATATAATGTATTTTATTTAAAAAATTATTAATTAAAAAATAATAAAAAATATACCAAAATTCGTATTTTTCATTCTCTATAAATAGAGACCACTCTTGATATATTTTGGAGCACATTAAAAATTACTCTTTTTTTCACATTAAAAATCACATATTCCAAATTAATCAAGTTTTAATTTTAATTTTTTGTAGTAATCTTTTTTTCATGTTAATTAAAAATTATTAGTAAAAAATATATTTATTAATTAATTTTAAAATAAAAAATAATTATTGATAATATATAATAAATAAAATAGAAGAATAATGAAATGTTATAATATTAGTTAACCTAGGTTGTGTGGGTTGCTGATAAAAGTAAGATAAATGGATATATGTTAAGTTGTGTGGATTGATGAGAGAGAAATAATATTTAATTGAGGGCAACCGGGGTTGCTGATAAACTTGGTCTAATCTCCATAACCAAGTTGTAAGTTGTTGGGCAACTTCATATACGACAAGAACGGTTGATTTATCATTTATAAACAACTTGTCTGCACATGTTCATTTTCATTTAAGCCTCATCAATTTCATGGACCCCACATATTAAACACCTTGGGATTATCCATATCATTTTACTCGCACAATTAAGTGCATCTAACCCATGTTGTATTTATAACCTTTTGTTATAGTGAAGTGTGGAGCATATTCTTTTTTAGCCCGTAAAATTTGGATTTGAGATTTGGTGTTTTTGTTAATCCCATCAGATTTTTTAAATTTGTAAATTTAATTTTCCACCCCAATATACATTTACCTCAGGAGTAGGTCATGAACTACTTTTTAACAAGATAAAAAAAAAATTCATAAATATAAATCTTATATCCAAAAGTAATTTATAATATCATGAAAATAATTTATATAATACTTTACCTTATCTCAGTTAGACCTATATAGCTAAAATAATCACATCATTACTTTTTATTCATATATTCATTTTCCCCTTTTTTTTTTTACATTTATTCACTCTTTCCTACTTTTTGTATATCCACTCTTTCCCTTATTTTTATTAAAATTTAATTACTCTATCTGTCAATAATATTTAGTTCACTTGCTTTTAGCACAATTATTAATTAAGAAAGAATGGGATTCCTATAAAACTTGTTCATAATATAAAACTTATACCACAATATTTATTTATTAATATAACAAGATGTACTTACTGTTACTATAAGACGTACTTAATGATATCACTATGTAAAAATATTATGAAATTAGTGAATGCAACTATAATATCAGTAAATACATCGTGTGATATAAATTTTATGTACTATGAAACTTGTTACAAAAATTTTTGTGATTAAAAAAAGTTGAAATGTGTAAAAGGTAAACATATTATAGTCAAATCAGGTACAAAATAAATTATTTTAAAAATATTTGTATGTGAGATTTAATGGCGAATAATGTAAAATAAATGTATGTAGAGGGATGTAAATAAAGGTAATTATTTCTAATTTAGGAATGAGGACTATTTTTCATGGGTGGATGTGTAAGACGACGTGGACTATATATTATGGACGGAATGAATATTATTTTATTAACTTATAATAATTTAATAATATATAATTATTAATTAAAAGTATTGATTTGATATAAATTTATATCCATTCCAAATTATAAGTAAAGGTGCAAATAGCGTTCGGTCTCGTGAGACGGTCGAGTGCTACTGCCTAGACCATCTAGGCGGCACCATTTTTTTTCATTTATGTGAAATCTTATGTTATTATATTAACAAAGATGCACATTATAAATTAAATAATTAATTAATTTAAAACATAATTAATAACTAATTAAATACATTTTTCACAAGATGCAACAAGAACAAAATGTCAAAAACTATCACAATACAAATGTCTAACTTTTAAATTAAATGTAAAAATAACAAAATATATTATACGAATAAATTAATCAAGTTAAGTAGTTTAATTAAAAGAATCTTCAAAAGATAAAGGTTGTTAATCACTATACACATGGTTTTTACTGTCGAAATTACACTCAATATCAACATTTATTCCTTTCTCAAATGAGAAATCATTATCGCTAAATTCTCTAAGTCCGACTTTTTTTTTAAATACCTTCTGAATTAAATTATTAAAAAAAATAAGAATCATTGCCTAGGCAGCACCAAGGCTACCTAGACACTGTCAAATATCGACGACACTTTTTTTCACCGATTTGTGTTAGTCGTCGGTGGTTTAGTGCCACCAAGCACCTAGACGACCACCATTTGTATTCCTGATTATAATACAAATTTTCAATTCATTTTATATTTTTTTCAATTCATTTGATTTCTTCATCCTAATTTATCAAATCCTCCTTAAATCCCAAAAAATATATATAATAATAAATAAGACCTTAGACTACCCCCATTTATAACCCAGCTCAACTCAACCTAAAATAAAATATTAATTTCTCTATCCTCCACATATACAACATATAACTCAATCGAACTTTTTTTATACTCACATTCGCAACCCAACATAACCTAAAATAATTATTACTCTATTATTTTATTATTTATTAATTAAATTTAATTTAAAATTAATATTTGGTATATGTAAAATGTGTAAAAAGAAATATATAAACTAATTATCATATATAAAAAAAATAGTTTATCATAAATTTAAAAGAAGATACAATAACAAGAGTTATTATCCATGACATACATGGTAAACTAATTTAAACACCACCTTTTGCGAATTGCAATTTAATCTAAACTTTTAAATTTTGGCAGAATAAATCAACATCGTTCAATTTTTTTTGCAATTTTAATTTTGGGGCACTTTGACCCTTGCCCAAAAGATGACGTGGCACGTGGACAAATAAAGGCACATTCATCATCCCAATAAGCATTCACATCATTTAATATCTAAAAATATAAATAAAATTATTAATATTATAAATATAAAAATAAATAAAGATCACAGATAATTTTAAAAATAAAATTATTAATTTAAAATTTTAAATATATTTCAAAAATAAATTAAAATTGGAATTAATAAATTAAACATTATATTATATAAAAAAATAAAAAAATATTTTATTATATTTAAATACACAAGTAATATATATATATATATATATATATATATATATGTGAACAATATAAAATAAAAAAATTAAATAAAAATTTAAAATAAAATATTCAAAGTACAATAAAAATATTCAAATTTATTTAAATAACTCAAAATTTAAATATTATATTTTTAAGAAAAATATAGCATATATAATCTTAATTTTTTAAATATATTTTTAGAATTATGAATTTTGCGTGAGCTTTTATATATTTAATAAATATCTATAATAATAAGACATATATGTAACTTTTAAAATAAGCAATTAATTAAAAATACTATAAAAAATTCTAAATACATATTCATTATAATTTGTAAATGAAAATATATTATTCTATTTTAAATTATAAATAATTTTTTTGAAATAATTTTTTTTTAAATTGAAATAAAAATATTAAATGAAAAATAAATTATATATATTCTCACTAAAAATAAATATATATAGAATTAAATTAAAAATTAAATAAATTACTTAAATAAATTCTTAATTTTTAATAAATATTCATATACATATTATTTATATTTTTTAAGTATAAAAAATTAAATATTTTTCTTAAAATTATAAAGCTCACGCAAAATTCATGATCCTAAAAATATTTTTTAAATTAAGATTATAAATATTTTAATTATATTTATTATAAATAAATTTGAATATTTTTATTTTACTTTGAATATTTTATTTTAATTTTTTTTTAAATATTTTTATTTTTATATTGTTTATATATATATATTTACTTATGTATTTAAATATAATAAAATATTTATTTATTTTTTAAGTACATTCAAACTTTTAAATTTAAAAAAATATCTACTTTTTTAATATTATATTATTTATTTATTTTTATATTTATAATATTAATAAATTTATTTATATTTTTTAATATTTAATGATATAGATGCTTATTTGGATGGTGAATGTGCATTTATTTGTCCACATCATTTTTTGGGATGAATTATTTTGCCAAAATTCAAAAGTTTAAATTACAAAAAATATGTAAGGTGATGATTTATTTTGCCAAAATTCAAAAGTTTAGATTAAATTGCAATTTGCGGAAAAGTGGTGATTTATTTTGCTATTAAGCCTATTTAAAATGTGTAAAAAATATGTAAACTAATTTACCATATATTAAGAAAAATAATTATTATACATTTAATATAAGATACAATGACCAGAGTTGAAATAAAAAGAAATAAATAGCTGCATAAAATAAAAACTTACAAATATTGTATGAGCTTCTCCCTCTATATCCACCTAACTCTATAAAATAAAAACTTAAAAATAGTTGCATAAAATAAAAATTAAGAGATGAAATGATAAAAAAAATAGAGGAGAAAATAGAGGATATCAGATTGTGTTTCAAAATATGTCAATATTGGTGTCTATTTATAGAGAATTGAAAAATATAAATTTTGAATATTTTTTATTTTTTTATAATTTATATTATCCACAATATTTATAAAATACTTTTTATTCATATAAAATTTAACTAATCAATCACATAATTACATGTGTTATTATATGATTGGATAACCTAAGGTGAGTATGTGGTTAGGCAGGTGATATCGGGCCGCGGCTGGTTGATTCATGTAATTTCTTTTTTATTTTTTATCATGCAACCGGTTGCAAAATCTAATCTGATGGGAGTAGTCTTATGGCTCATTTGGTTCAATGGACAAGATAAATAATTTATGATAGATTAGGCAAGATTATAATCTAAAGATTGTTACTCCCTCTGTCCACCAAATTATTTCTCACTTTCCTTCTTTGTTTGTCCACAAAACTTTTTCTCATTTTCTTGTTTGGAAACAACCTACACTCACAATAAAATTTTGGGTCCCACAATACTCTTACTTTTCCCTTAATTTATCTATCATTTCAATATAATACTCCCTCTGTCTCACTATAAGTTGCTCATGTTGTCATTTTCGTCCGTCCCACTATATGTTGCTCATTTGCTTTTTTACCTTTTTTGAAAACTACTATTCACTTCTTTATTACTCCCCTGTCCCGCAGGAATTTGCACACTTTCCTTATTTGAACGTCTCACACAAATTTGCACACTACTAAAAAAGTAAGCATTGATTTACGTGCACACTCACAAACATTTACACATATTTACCCATATACCACTACTTTATATATAAAACTATTTTTTCTTAAAAAATGTGCCGTCCCGTATGGTGCAAATTCCTACGGGACGGAGGAAGTATTATTTTCAATACTTTTTACACTATTTCCATTACTTTTTCACTTTTCTCCATCACATCACTCGTACTTTTTTACTATTTTCATCACATCATTTATACTTTTTCACTTTTACCTTAATTCGTGTGCCCAAAAGCAACGAACAATATATAGAGGAACGGAGGAAGTACTACTTTTCATTAAATCTCGTGTCCACAAAGAAATGGGAAAAAGATTCATGGACGGAGGAAGTATTTGTGAGTTAAATAATATATTTGAATTGATGGATTAAGATAATTAGTAATGTAAGATAATTTTATTTTGAATATTTGGATTGTAAGATTAATAATTAAAAAAAACAATTGACAATTTTACCCTCTATATCATAAACAAAAATAAAGTGAATTATGATTCTCCTTACTAATATAAGAGGAGTATTTTAGTAAAGATAAACACAATGGATTATTATCATACATCTTCCTTAAGATAATATTATCTTTCATCCATAAGATAATTGAAATTTAGTTTTAGACTTTTGTGAATTAAATCAAACATCAAATTAGATAAAATAATTTAATTTATTTTAACTTATCTAATTAACCAAATAGTGTTAGTGTACAAAATGGTCATGCACATAGACGGACCCTTAGATTATAAGATAGGAAGTATTTTAACTCGCTTTAAACAACAAATTCTGGATGGCTTAATCATGTATGCACCAATTACACTGTGTAATTCAAGTTTATTTTTTAAAAGTTATGCATGTTATTACTGAAAAGTGTATCTTTAATAATGTAATTTTTCAATAATAATTTGTGTAACTTTTCAGTAGTATTTGTGTAACTTTTTAAAAAAACACTTGAGTTGCAGAAGAGACTCACTGATTCTGGATAGTATAATTTCTTCACAACCACTCACCAAACAAGGATCGTGGAACTTTTCCAATTAGGCTTGCATTTTCCCCCTTGCTAAATTAAATCTACCACCTCATAACTTAATTGACGTCCAACAACACACAAACATCTCTCTCTTCTCTCTCTCTCTCTCTCTCTCTCTCTCTCTCTCTCTCTCTCTCTCTCTTATATATATAACTGGTATAGGGACGACAATTTTGCAGAGTGATTAATTGACTACACAGAGAAGCAGATAGTGCATTATTTATGGTTAATTAATTCTCGAGGGTAGTGTGTGACCAACTAACCTCATTGATGGCTAAATAGACCAAGATTTTTGTGAATGCTCCTAAATTCATTTACCAAATTTAATTTAATGACCAAACGGCACCCCCATTTTGCTAAGGACCACTTCTGCTCACATGGAACTGATACTTTTTTGTGCATTTTTCCTGACAATTAAGAATGTTGGCAAAACATTTTAATGGCCTGCGAGATTTATTTACCTTATCCCAATAATATTATATAGTTTAGATCGAAGTCATTTGATATTCAGTTCAGTAAGTACGATGTATATACTGTCTAATTTTAATTCTGACACTGTATCAAATATTGAAATACTTACTGATCGAATCCATGCCAAATATTAATAAGCTAATTTTTTTAACTATAATTCAGTTCGTTGATCTCTTATGGTAGAATAAATATGAGAAAAAAAATATTGATTTCATAATTTATTGAGTTTTCATTTCTTGTCACAAAAATTTTAACTCTTCAATTTTGGTCTCGTTTAATTTGATCTCATTTTCTTGGAAATGTAAAAAAAAATGACGCCACTTTTAAATTTTTAACTTTCTAATACGTTTGTTGATATTTTATTATTTTTATTAGTATTCAATACTATAAAAAAATACAAAACAAAAAAAATTATTATTTTCCGACATTAGCAAGGATATCAGAATGCCCCAAATCCCACTGGAAAATGAGTTGCATGTGAGAAAAAATGCACGGCATCATTTTTTTCGACAAATATGAGATGAAGTTGACAATTTTAAAAGTCATGAGACCAAAATTTAAAAGTTAAATTTTTTGACTAAAAAGTAGATACTAGAATACAAACTTTTTCACAACTAGAATACAAATAGTACTACTTTAGGCCTCTATCCACTAAATTATTTTTTAATTTTTTTTTGTTTGTCCATAAAATTTTTTCTCATTTTTTTATTTGAAAACAACTCATATTCACAATAAAATTTTGGACTCCACAATACTCTTACTTTTTCCTTATTTTATCTATCATTTCAATATAATATTATTTTTTATTAAATCTCGTGTCCACAATAAAAAGAAAAAACAATTGATGGACGGAGAGAGTATTAATTAAGGAAGTTCCAGGAACAGTCGAGTTATAAGATCTCTAGTGATGCAGGGAGAAATTTTCTGGTAAAACAGATTTGATCATAGGAAGAATAAGTTTTCATTAATATTTTGTAAAGATTTGCCCTGAGGCTTTCTAGTGGAGGGAGTTCCAATCTTCCTTACCAACAAAACATTAAGGAATAAAAAACGAATGACAATAATAGTAGTGAGAAATTAAAAAAGATACTACCCCTCCCTCCAAAAGAATTTGTGCCACTGAGATTAATTCACGTTCTTTAAAAAAAAAAATTATAAATAAAATAGTTAGATATAAATAAATATGTGCATAGTTATGTAAATGCGCACGTAAATTGATGTTTTTTTTTTAATAATATGTAAATTTGTGTGAGATATTAAAAAAAAATGTACAATTTTTTGTGGAACAGTTAAGTACAATCTTTACCATTTTAGTTCTATTGACATTGCTATAAATTTTGTTTGATTCGTGAATTGTTTAGAAATTAAATTAATTTATCTTTTATTTTTTCAACTCGTTCCTTTTTGGAGAACAATATTACTTAGGATGATTTTTTATTTATTTGGGAATGAGAGGGTTCATTCAACCCAAAGTGTTATTCAAAAGAAATATATTAAAAAGATTTTAGGTTCATTTTTTTTGTTAATTGACCAAAATATCAACAAATTACGAATTCTAGGTGGTATTTAGTAAAATTTGTAAAGAATGATAAAACTATAGGGTTGGAAAGGCTATAGAATCAAAATCAATCCTACAACTGAAATAGATAAGCATAATTTTTTGTTGGTAAAGTTTGGTATGAAAATTATAATAATAGATTTATTATAAAATAATTTTAAAATATCAAATATTTTATCAAGAGTATAATAAATATAATCAATTGTATCAAAAATTGGATTAATTGTATTACTCTCTCTGTCCCCCCTTTAAGTTTCTCCTTTCTTTTTGTTGATTTGTTTGAAAAAGTATATTTATTTATTAATACATGGTGGACCACATGTTAACATTTGTATAAAATAATAGGATGATTTACATATATGTTCAAGAAAATCACTATATTTACAAATAGGTTCAAAATATTTGCACATAAGCACATTCTTTTTCTGCACAGAAGCACTTTTTTTTTCTGCACAGCACCTATTGGTAAATATAGTGACTTTTTTGAACCTATATGTAAGTGACCCAAAATAATATAAAGTTGTGAAAAAGTAATGGGTGGTTGTTCAAAATGGTATTTATTTATTAATATATAAAAGTGTTGTTGTTGCTTTTTATGGAATGAGAAATTTATTGTGTGACATTTGAAAATGAAAAGTGAGAAACTTACAGTGGGACTGAGGGATTATATTTTAATTGTTATTGATTTTTTTTACTAGAATATTTTATACTCATAATGAATTTTTTGATACTCCTAGTTAAATATTTGATATTTTAAAATAGTTTCATGATAAGTCCATCGTGAATTATATATATACAAAACCTACTCTTGTTTATTTTTTTGAGAATCAAAATCTTAGCAGTGTAATTCCAAATTCATCATATAATATTGATTCGTATTTACTTACCTTCAAAACCTTCCAACTAAACATCTTCAAGTTTTGGATTTGAAACCATTTATAAGTCGTACACCCGGATACTCTCTTTTGACTTCATACTCCGTTCTCATCCAAACAGCCCCATAACTTTTATGATTTTTTTTTTTTTTTTTGCATGATGGAACGATTTATCTCACACATTTTTTTTTCCCAAATCATAAATACATTTCTCTATTAAAAAAAAAAGGACACTCCCTGTACGACGGATGGCTGGAAATGAATAGTAATATACAATTTTTTACTGTGAGTAGTATAAATCTTTAAGTGAAATACTGTAGCTGAGGTGACGCAGCGAGAACGTAACGCTCAAAAGGGACTCACAAAAGGGACTAAATTAATTCATCAATAATCAAATCCAAAAAGGTCTCAACAGGAGATATAAATACCATGTCCCAAATAAAAAGAGCAAATAAAAATTCCCTAATATAAAATTAAAGTCCATGTAAATAAATAAGTCAAATAATAAATAATAAAGGCAAATCTTCAAATCACGGTCTCTTCTCCATCATTCTCTCCCCCATCGGAACGATTCGCCGTCGAATCGGGATGGGTCTCTTCTCCATGAAAGTAGGGTATTAGGTGCTTGACATTAAACACATCGGAAGTCCGCAAGGTGGGTGGTAAACGCAGACGGTAGGCATTGGGGTTGATCTTTTCCACTATCTCAACTGGTCCAATCTTCCGGGAAGCCAATTTATTATACTCACGAGCAGGAAAGCGATCCTTGGTGAGAACGGCCTAGACTAAGTCTCCAACATCAAACTCCACATGTCGACGCTTAAGGTCTACCTGCGCTTTATAGCGAGTATTGCTAGACTCGAGACGAGCCCGGGTGGAAGCATGTATCTTCGCCAACTGTTCCCAGTGCGACACAGCACGATCATCCGCAGGAGGGGGCGAGGGTAGATCCACAAGGTCAACTGGGCCGCGTGGAACACGACCATACACAACCCAGAAAGGAGAGAAACAAGTGCTACGATTCACGACAGAGTTATGTGTGAAATCAGCCTGACATAACATCGAGTCCCAAGTGCGAAGGTTATCACCCACTAAACAACACAACAAGTTACCCAGGGAACGATTAACAACCTCCGTCTGACCATCAGTTTGGGGATGATAAGCACTACTGAAATGAAGTTCCGTGCGAGCGAGACGCCAAAGGCCACGCCAAAAGTGCCCCAAGAACCGGGTATCCCGATCGGAGATAATAGAAGTGGGAAGACCATGGAGGCGGTACACATCACGAAAGTAGAGCTGAGCGACGTGAAGTGCATCGGAAGTCTTCTTACAAGGCAAGAAGTGAGCCATTTTGCTAAACCGATCGACAACAACAAAGATGGAATCGAAGCCCCGCTGAGTACGAGGAAGACCAAGGACAAAATCCATGCTAACACCAAGCCAAGGTGCATCCGGGATAGGTAGGGGGCGATAGAGACCCGCATTAGTGGCAGTCCCTTTAGATACCTGGCAAACATGGCACCGAGCAACATAACGAGCAACATCTCGACTCAGAGTAGGCCAAAAGTAACGGGCATGCAAGAGAGCAAATGTGCGATCGCGCCCCACATGACTGACGTCGTGTAGCTCCGAAATAAGCTGGGAACGGAGGCTGCAAGACGGAATACACAAGCGGGTTCCTAAAAATAGGAAACCCTCGACAAGTACAAAGTCCAAAGACTCATCTGCAGCCAATCGAGTCAGGATGCGTGCAAAGTATACATCGCCCGCATATATATGTGTGAAAGTATCAAAACCAGGAACTAAGATGCGCATGTCCAGAAGTAAAGAATGACGACGACTAAGAGCATCTGCTACTCGGTTAGAAGCACCAGATGTGTGACGAAGCACAAAAGTAAACTGATGTAGGTACGCGGCCCAAGAGGCATGTCGGGCAGAAACGTGATCCTGGCTGGCAATGTATTTCAAGGAGACATGATCAGTGAACAAGATAAATTCCCGGTGAAATAAATAGTGTCTCCAGTGCCGCACTGCACGCACAACGGCGTAGAACTCAGCATCATAAGTACAATAGCGAGAACGAGAGCCAGTAAGTTTCTCACTAAAGTATGCAATCGGACGGCCATCCTAGCTAAGGACCGCACCAATGCCGACCTTCAAAGCATCACAGTGTAACTAGAAGGGAGAAGAAGTCCGGTAGGATCAAAATAGGCGCAGATATCAGCTTACGCTCAATAGTGGCAAAGGCATCATCGGCAGCCGACGACCAAGTAAATGTCTTGCCCTTCATACAATCTGTAATAGGCGCCATGATGGAACTGAAGTGTGGAATAAAGCGCCGGTAGAAAGACGCCAATCCATGAAAGCTACGAACAACAGTAATAGTGGTAGGAACCGGCCAATCCCGAATAACTGCTATCTTAGCATCATCAACAGAAACACCAGCAGAAGAGATACATAAACCTAAAAATAAAATCGAGTCTGTGAAGAAAACGCACTTGTTAGGAGCTCCATAGAATTTCTCAAAACGCAGAATACGAAGGACTGCACGCAGGTGATCAATATGAGCCTCCACAGACTTATTGTAGACCAGGATGTCATCGAAGTAGACAACCACACAAGTCCCAATGAGAGGACGAAGGGCCTGATTCATGACACGCATGAAGGTACTCGGAGCATTCGACAGGCCAAAGGGCATAACCAGCCACTCAAATAGACCTTCCCTCGTCTTGAAGGTCGTCTTCCACTCATCTCCCGGCCGAATTCGAATCTGGTGATACCCACTGTGGAGATCAAGCTTAGAGAAAACAGTAGATCCGCTAAGCTGGTCTAACAGGTCGTCCAGGTGTGGAATAGGGAACCTGTAACGGACTGTAATCTTGTTGATAGCCCGACTATCAACACACATACGCCAAGAACTATCTTTCTTCGAAGTGAGCAGCGCAGGAACTGCACAAGGACTTAGGCTCTCCTTAACAAACCCACGTCGTAACAACTCCTCAACCTGACGATGGAGTTCCGCATGCTCAGCGGGACTCATCCTGTAGTGAGGCCTGTTAGGCAAGGCTGCCCCTGGGACAAGATCAATATGATGTTGAATGTCACGGAGAGGAGGCAAGGAATCTGGTAACTCAGAGGGAAACACATCAGAAAATTCCTGCAAAAGAGTCTGACCCACATGGGGAATAGGGGTAGCAATAGAGATATCATGAGCAATAAGCATATAACATAGAGAACCAGATGATAACTCAGCCTCAAAAGCGGTGCGAGATAACATGACGATAGTAGGAGGATCAGGGGGGTAGGCGGCGAGCCAGAAGGGTGCAACACAAATTTAGAACCATCCACAGTGAACGAGTAAGTATTAAGGTGTCCATCATGCACAACACGACGATCAAATTGCCATGGGCGCCCCAACAACAGATGACATGTGTCCATGGGTACCACATCACACCAGATAGTATCAAAGTAACGACCAGCAATTGAAAAATTAATTTGCACCCGATCAGTAACAATAATAGCATTATCACGACTCAACCAACCAAGAGTATAAGGGCGAGGGTGTGAAACAGTAACAAACGACAATTTAGAAACAGCATCAGCAGAAATAACATTTTCACAAGTTCCAGAATCAATAATAAACTTACAGTCTTTCCCATTAATTGTGCATGTAGACTGAAAGATGCAATTTCTCTGTGCGGATGCGTCATCGGATTTAGGCGAAAGGTAAGCTCGCCGAAGAACCAATAGGCAACCTACATCGCCCGGTAGATGAGTTTCAGAATCATCAACAGTGGGTTCCTCATCGAACACAGGGGGCCATCATAAGGGACGTCAATATCACCCTCAAGGAGGAGTGTACGGGAGCCCCGTGGTTGAGGGCACGCGGCCATGCGGTGACCGGTGTCGCCACAATTAAAATAGCGACCGGGCATGGTTGGGCGGGGTCCGACAGCAGCAGGTTGTTGCCGTGGTGTAGGAGGGCCAATTGGGGCCTGTGTCGTACCAGATTTAGCCACAGGAGCGGTAGGGCTTCGACGGTCAGGGGCTGGATTGGGCGAACCAGATGCCCGACGCCAATCTGGGACCAACGGAGATGATGTCGACCGGCGAGAAAATTGGGTCTCAACGGCGGAGGCCTGCTGGTGTGCGTCGGATAGAGTTTTGGGGCGCAATAGGTTCAGGGCATCTTGAATAGGGAGACGAAGGCCACCAATATAGCGGGCCACGATTTGGGAAGGAGTATCCCTACAATCAACCCTCGTCAATAATTCATAGAACTCCGATGAATATTCATGGACAGATTTTGGGCCTTGACGGAGAACCATATATTTTTGGAATTGAGTGCTATCATAGGAAGACGGGACGAATTCACGAGACATGTGCTTGTGAAACTTAACCCAGCGCAGAATAGGGGCTTTGCCATGGCGGGCGCGAGAAGCTTTCAGGTGGCGCCACCACGCAGCGGCGCGCGACCGGAGACGGGTCGCGACAAGGGGGACGCGCCGGTCGGGTGAAATGACTTTGAAATCCATTAAATCGACAACAATATATATCCAGTCAAGGAATTCATCGGGCGAGCCATCCCCAGAAAATTCGGGAATGTCAAGGCGGAACCCTTGTTCCCAGCGGTTCTCGACAGGTGGTGGCGGAACATGTCTAGCAGCGGCTGTGAAGGGGTTCTCCAATGTGACAGTGGCCTCGTCGTCTGAGACAGGCTGGTGAGCCGATGTCGCATCATGTGGTAGGGTAACAGCAGGTGAGTCACGGCCGACCCGGGGCAGCCGCATCAAGGCGGGCGAGAATGCCCTGGTTTTGCTTCTGAATGGTAGTCAGGGCATGGGTGAGGGCTTGGACTTGCTCGTGAAGGGTGGTCATTTGGTCTTGAAGGGACGTAACGTCTTGGTCACGTTTAGGAGGCATCGTTAGGCCCCGGAACTGACTTCGGATACCAACTGACGCAGCGGAAACGTAACACTCAAAAGGAATTCACAAAAGGGACTAAATTAATTCATCAATAATCAAATCCAAAAAGCTCTCAACAGGAGATATAAATACCCTGTCTCAAATAAAAAGAGCAAATAAAAATTCTCTAATATAAAATTAAAGCCCATGTAAATAAATAAATCAAATAATAAATAATAAAAGCAAATCTTCAAATCACGGTCTCTTCTCCATCATGAGGTAATTTTGTTTGTAATTTCACGCAGCTCCAAGTTTAAAGCGCAGAGATGAAATTGTTACATTAGTAGTGCTTTTCGCAATAAATGACATTTTTTTTGTTTTTTCTTAAGCAGTCAAAGGACAAATTAAAAAAAAAAATACTTCAGAGTAAAAGGATACTCTTCCGTCACAAGTGGTAGGCTATGTTAATTTTGAAATTCACACATATGGATTTTTAATTTTAAGTAAGCCTCGTGTACATCTAAGTATACGGTGTACTCTATAAACAATTAAAATTATTTACATTGAAAAGTGAAGGTTGAATATACTAAAAAATGTGAGTTGATTGTACTGAAAGTTTATACTGTTATTGACTTTTAGTGTAACCTTTTTACTGTAATCAACCCACACTTTTCAGTGTAATCAGTTTTCACTTTTTTATCAAAACAGACTCAATTATTGAGTATGTGTACCGTGCACCAATTGCATATGAGACCTCTTTTAGAATTTTATACTCTCTGTCTCATACGAGTTTGGGATTTAGAGTTAAGTTTCAAATTTTACATTCAACCCACAGCTATAAAACATATAAAACCTATTATTACATTTTTCAATACATCACACTATTAAATATTAACTTAACATAAAATTGAATTCTATCCTAATCAAATTAAAAAGCAATTACATATATTTATTCAAATTTTAAAATTCTAAAATTTTAATTTAGCTCTATTCACTTAAATTTCAAATAAATACAACCTAAGAGTTCAAAGGATGCAAGCGGTAAATTTTATAAATGTCCCTATTTGGTTTTGTGGTACGGTAACTAAAAGAGAGATCAATAGTAGGTGGTAAAAAATGTAATTTGACTGCGGGGATGATTTGGTGTAAATAGGAAAAATTACAAAATAGTTTATAAAATTAATATTAATTACAAATTAGTTCTGTATAGAAAAAAAAATTCTATGCAAATATTGTGAACTAATTTATAAATATAATAATTTTTGTGAATCAATATGTAAATCACCCGTCTTAATATAATAGGTACACTATTTTAATACAAAAAAGAGAGAGAGATACAAACCATTTATAAGTGATTGGTAAAAAATAATCCCTCTGTCCCATAGGAACTTGCAGACTTTCTTTTTTGGGACGTCCCATAAGAACTTACAGACCCAAAAAAGTAATTCATTTTATAAACTTCACCCTCACAATATCTATATATTTACACAAAATGTCATTACTTTTTCACTTTTTGGGCCCACATTACACTCAATCCAACTAACTTCTTCACTTTTTACATAAAATTTTACCAAATTAACCCTCAAAATACTATTTTTTTTACTTTATTCTACTTTCTTTTTAATTTGTGTGCCCCTCCCCCTTGCAAATTGCTCTAGGACGGAGGGAGTAATAAACATTGTATAACTTTAATATGATTTGTTTTGTGGGTAGGGAGAAATTTTAGATAAAAATGAGAAATTATCATTTAATTTGCTTTTTGCTATTAATTAAAACATGCAATCTCACCCACCCATTGCGAATCTAATTATTGCTACATTTTTCAAATTAATTTAGTGGATCATGTGACGAGGTGGAATGGCTCAAACAATTAAAATTTTACTACTTGAGCAGTTACATTATAAATTCGAATTATTATTTGTTTGAGTAAAAAAATTAATGGATTACGGAAGCCTAATGGTATGTTTGGTTCGTAAGATAAAAGTATCTATCCGTCAAAAACATGCATGATTTCGATGGATAGATATTTTTATCTTACGAACCAAATCAACCCTAAGTATAATACTGCCACATTTTTTATTAGAAACATGACATTTCATTTGGGTATGAGACATACCCTAGGAAAAAATACACATATTTTTTTTTTTTACAACAAACTCCTATAAGTAAAGAAAGTTAATATAAAATGTTCCAAACATCTATTTCATTAAACATTTTTAGCACTTGTCCTGGCTTCTCAATCCAAACTGCAGTGGTATCATTTGGATATTTCCGAGCTTTAATCTCCTCAACCACCTTTTGTATTATTGGTTGTTCTCCTTGATAAATGACAACATTTCAGTATTTCCAAATGACCCAAATAACACATAGTTAGAGATATAAATGAGTCAAGCCGTTCGCAAACTATTCAGGCCTCGACTCGAAAAATATTCATTTGAGTTTGTTTGTTAAATTTCACGAGCCGAACTCGAGCTATTCGCAAGCTTAAAATTTTACACACGAGCCGAGCTCGAGCTTGATTGTATTCGGCTCGGCTCGACTTGTTTACATCCCTACACATAGTCAAATACACACTGCAAATTGTTTCCCCACACCTTGCCATTCAATAGTCTGCTAAAAAACAATAGGCTCGTAAAAGGACGAGATGATAAAACAGTATGCAAGTCTAACCAATTAATATATTTCATCCGCACTTGATAAACCATATAACATTTGAAGAAAGCATGATTGACTCTCTCAGTATCATCATTGCAGAAAACACAATTCAAGCTTGCTTGATTTGGAAGACAACTGCGCTTTTGGAGTTTTGTTTTTGTTGGTATTCTTCCCCACATCATTTTCCAAGCATGCACTCGAACTTTTGTTGGTACTCAGTTGCTCCACAATAGCTTGAACTCTTCCATATCTCCATTGCTAATAGATAACTTTCGATCTAGCAACCACTCATATGCTCCATTCGTCGTGCATATCCCATATTTCTCTTTGTTCCACCTCCACTTGTCCTCCACTTCTAGTTGTAAAGGATATATGTTGATTAATTCAATTATATCATTAAAAATATTAATTTCCCTATCAAATAGATTCCTCCTCCAAACTCAACCCACTCCCATACTCCACCCCCAAGTACCCATCTCACTCATTTTACTGCCCTTGTTGAGATTCAACTTATACAACCTATCAAATTTAGCTTTCAGAAAACTCTCCCCATCCAGCGTGTTTCCCAGAAGCTTGTATTCCTACCATCCCAATTATTCTTTCAATTTTCTAGATTTACATTTGCAACTCGAGGAAGAATTAGCATGGTTTTGTAATCATATGTTAAATTTGTTTTACCCAAGCTAACACAAATTATGCTTGTGGGTTCGAACCAGATATTTGGAGCCCAACAAGTTGAAAAACCAATATAAAGATTACAGTTCAAAAAAGGAAAAAAAAAGTAAAGAGGACACACTTTTATCATAAATTACAAAGAAGATCAAGTGTATAAAAATTATACTCCCTCCGTCTCAGAGCAATTTGCAAGGGAGGAGGGACAAACAAATTAAGAAGAAAGTAGAATAAAGTAAAAAAAAGTAGTGTTTTGAGGGTTAATTTGATCATTTTTTATGTAAAAAGTGAAAAAGTTAGTTGGATTGAGTGTAATGTGGGCCCAAAAAGTGAAAAAGTAATGACATTTTTTGTAAATATGTAGATATTATGAGGGTGAAGTTTATAAAAAAGTTTCCTTTTTTTGGTCTGCAAGTTCCTCTGGGACGTCCCGAAAAGGAAAACTTGCAATTTCCTCTGGGACAGAGGGAGTAAAAAATATGCACACTCAAATATTATAAAAATTGCACACTTGTCTCTCTTTAAAATAAAATTAAAAAAGTGTCTCTTTTTGTAATTGTCCTTTTAAAATATAATGATTGCTATTATAACATAAATGATTCGAGTCAAACTGAATTTAAAAGTGTGAGCATAATTTTTTTTTTTGATCGGTAAATGTTAGTGGTTAGTATTTAGAAGTTAGTTCACCAAGTCTACATAAACTCGTATCTCCAAGCAAACCTTTTATTTCACTCCTATTCGTTTATAAAGGGAATCGAACCCGGATCACTCACTCAAGTGAGGAGCCCGGTGGCCAGGTGTGAGCATAATTATTGAACATACACTAATACCAAATGTTAATTAGATTTTTCATCCACTAAATATAATTTGAATCATATATTTTCTAAGTCTATAAGGTTTTTTTAATTAATTAAGTTAAATTACATCTTTCTATTATTTATCATAAACATTAGGTGTGAAAATATATTTACACGAGCTAACTCACTCTCGAACCTATTCGATGGTGCATCGCTACTCATATATTTTGCACGCCTTGTGATCTTCAAGTAAAATATGTTCTTGGCCTGCATTTGATTTGATCTTTTTGTACTCCACACTCGCTAAATAATAAGGGAGCGCTTGGTATAAATTTAAGATGACAATGGTAATGGGTATCATTAAGAGGGTAATTACTATATAGTTAGTGATTAGTCTTTTTTTAACTTAATTTTATGATCGCATTCATATATAATAAATAATACTAAACACTACTAATAGTAATGAATCTTCATTAATCTTCATTCATTTTCATTCTCCACCTTCATTACCCCCAATCAAACAGGCCCTAAGTTTAAATCACAACTTATCTCATAACTATAACTATGTGGCAAAATAAGTTTAGCCATAAAATTAACTTTTTAACAAATTTAGTCTTAATCTCTCTTATAAGATCTAAATTTAATATCAAATTAATTATAAAAAGCGAAACAGCATTACTTTGAAAGCCGAAATTGATGATTTCGCGGCAAATATACTAATGTGACTTTCATATATGTTAATTACGCCTTCCGCCCCAAAAAAATATTACAGTGTTTCTTGTGCACGCAGTTTCAAAAAAATATATGATAAATACATTTTATGAATCGGTAAAGATTAGTATCCAGACATATAGATATCCAGACAAAAATTTTAATTTATTAAAATTAAATTAATTATTTTATTACTAATTTACCCCTAATTATTTTAGGCTTAGATTTATTAGTAGGCGTGCAGTGCATTAATTAACCACCACTTATATTAATCATGAACCCCACTACTATTAATTAACCAACCAACTTCCAACACTTAATATTAATTAAACGGTAACTATTAGTTAAAGAAATATATTCATATTTATCTATAAATATATATATATATATATGTGGATTGCCGACTAATTATATAAATTATCTACATACAATTATAATATTTATATAATATATATACATACATACATACATACATACATACATACATACATACATACATACATACATACATACATACATACATACATACATACATACATACGGTACAATACATTTTAATATTTATATACATAATATATAATAATAAAATAAATTTTAGTGGTGCTAGCTATTTAGTAGGAAATTAGTGTATATTTTATTAGCATAGAATTATGAAGTGATCAATGTGGGTTTAGAATTTGACTTAGTAATCAAAAACCAAAATTGAGATATTTTAAGCTTGAGAATTATGAATGACTGTTAGTTAAAAAAATATATTCATATTTATCTATATATATATATATATATTTAATATTTATACATATAATTGCCGATTAATTATATAAAATTATCTACATATAATTATAATATTTATATAATATATATACACACATACAGTACAATACATTTTAATAATTGTTAGCTATTTATATACTTAATATACATACAATACAATACATTTTAATATTTATATACTTAATATACATACAATACAATACATTTTAGTTGTGCTAGCTATTTAGTAGGAATTTAGTGTATATTTTATTGGCATATAATTATTAAGTGATCAACGTGGGTTTAGAATTTGACTTAGTAATAAAAAACCAAAATTGAGATATTTTAGGCTTGATAATTATGAATAACTATTAGTTAAAGAAACATATTCATATTTATATTTCCAATTATGATATATTATGATATATTAAGTGAGTATATTTTTCAAATTTTATATTATGAATGAATTTAGATTAGTATATTATGAATGAATTTAGATTAGTATATTTCGTATTTTATATTTCTGTCCATATTTTGTATTTTATATTTATATATTATGAAGGAAATATTAAAATTTAAGCCCATATTGATTAATTAATTATTATTAGTTTTTGAATCAACATTAGTACTATAAAGTGCTAGTGAACTATTGATAGTGGTATTAGTGTTCATTCTAATTGAATTACTAATATGCATAGTGTGAAATACTTAAACACTATAATTATCACTTATAAATCATCATTATATTATTCTTAAGATATATTACAAAGATATAGACCTAATTTAAACTTACATTTAAGTAGTACCAACATTAGTACTATAAAGTGCTAGTGAACTATTGATAGTGATGCTAGTGTTCATTCTAATTGAATTATTAATATTCATAGTGTGAAATACTTAAACACTATAAATATCACTTATAAATCATCATTCTTATTATTCTTAATATATATTACAAAGATATAGACCTCATTTAAACTTACATTTAAGTAGTATCAACATTAGTACTATAAAGTGCTAGTGAACTATTGATAGTGGTACTAGTGTTCATTCTAATTGAATTACTAACATTCATAGTGTGAAATACTTAAACACTATAAATATCACTTATAAATCATCATTATTATTATTCTTAATATATATTACAAAGATATAGACCTAATTTAAACTTACATTTAAGTAGTATCAACATTAGTACTATAAAGTGCTAGTGAACTATTGATAGTGATACTAGTGTTCATTCTAATTGAATTACTAATATTAAATGTGTGAAATATTTAAACACTATAAATATCACTTATAAATCATCATTATTATTATTCTTAATATATATTACAACGATATAGGCCTAATTTAAACTTACATTTAAGTAGTATCAACATTAGTACTACAAAGTGCTAGTGAACTATTGATAGTGGTACTAGTGTTCATTCTAATTGAATTACTAATATTTATAGTGTGAAATACTTAAACACTATACATATCACTTATAAATTATCATTATTATTTTAACTTACAAAGATATCGTTATTATTATTATATACAAAGATATCATTATAATTATTCATAATATATCATTCATAATATATCATTCGAAATATAAAATATGAAATATACTAATCTAAATTCATTAATAATATAAAATTTGTAATATACTAATCTAAATTCGAAATATATCTAAAGAGATTAGAATTTTAAAATTCAAAATATATCATTAAATTTATATTTTTTTAAATTATATTATACATTCCGAAATTTAAAAAGAGCAGTTAAGAATTCAAAAGTATAAATAAAATAAAAATAATTTAAAAACAATTACGTAGCAAATTTTATTAAAGATTGAAAAAGTAAAAAATTAAAAATAATTTATATTTTCTTTTCTTTACGCTATTTTAGAATTTCATTCGAAAAGGAAAAAAAGAAAGAATATTTAGAACCGATTGACTAGGTCTTAAACTTGATATTTGTTTGAAGAAAAATTGAAAAGTTTATCTTCTTTCCAATGTGTGAATCGGAATTTTAAATTTACTAATTTACATTTGACAAATTTTTTAATATCTTAATTTTAATTTATTTTGAGATATATTATATTATATATAGTAATTTATTACGAATTTTAATTTTTTTAATTAAATTATCACTAAACCATGAATAGTAAATTTTCCGAATCTGATTTCTTAAGATTCAAATTTGAATTTGAATTTGAATTAAAAAATTGATTATGTTCTAGTTAATTATGATATGGAAACATGCGAAGTGTGGGAGAGAGTGAGTATTAATTAACAGCCGGCATAATAATTAACTACCACCCTAATGTCACTCATCCACAAACCCACTTATTAAAGCATAAATATGGGTATTGAAGAGTCACATTTCTATCAATGTATAATGATATTTTTTAAATTGTATAATGATATTATAAATTAATTTGTATCAAATTATTTATATTACAAGAAAAAATTAAAATTGACCAATTAATTTTAAATCAAGAAATTTGATCTATGAATTTAGATTGAATTTTTGAAATGTTAATGAATTTAAATTTTGAAATTTAAAAATTTAAAATTTATTTATTACGAATTTTTATAATTAAACATTTCTAAACCATGAATAGTAATTTTAATTTTTTACTAAACATTTGTCAAATTATTTATCACGATTTTTTTATAAAACATTTGTTACGAATTTTTTACTAAACATTTGTCAAGTTATTTATTACGAATTTTTTACTAAACATTTGTTACGAATTTTTTACTAAACATTTGTCAAATTATTTATTATGAATTTTAAATTTTTTATTAAATTATCAGTAGACCATGAATAGTAATTTTTCAGAATCAATTTAATAAGAATCAAATTTGAATTTGAATTAACAAATTGATTATGTTCTAGTTAATTGTGATATGGAAACACGCGAAGTGTAGGAGAGAGTGAGTATTAATTAACCGCCAGCATAATAATTAACTCACACCCTAATTTCACTCATCCACAAACACACTTATTAAAGCATAAATATAGGAGAGAGAAAATTAAAGGGTAAAAATGACATTTAACTTGTGTCTTAATTTATTATTTTCAAAATTACCCTTGTCTGGATGTCTGAATATTTAGCACTGTCCTTTATAAATATTATATATGTATCGTGAGAGTGAAGTTTAATAAATAATTTCTACTTTTAGACATGTAAACTTTTTAAGGGATATGCCAAAATAAAAAGCATGCAATATTTTCTGGAATGGGGGTATATTTTATTTTTCTTTTTATTTTAAAATTTTTAATACATTTGTAATAAAATTATAAAAAAAAATCATATAAAATTAAAGAATCAAATATCAATGACTTCGAGTTTATTTGTCTAAGTTGACATGACGAACTCAAACAAACTGAATTTCGAACAGATCATGAATAGTTTGATTTAGTTACATTCTTACTGCTACTCATCAAACAAATACAACTTTAGATCTTTCGTGTGAATTAATAACGATTCGTTTCCTCATTAAGTGTCTATTTTGAAACAACTAAAACTGCTTCTAAAACACTACCTCCGTCCCCCAAACGTTTGCGGTACTTTTGGGGGCCCAGTTTTTAAGGAAAAGTGTAATAAGTAGAACATGTATGGTGGAAATTATGAGATAAAGATTTTAAAGGAATATTTCTATTTTGAGAATATGCAAATTTTGTGGGACAAACTAAAAAAAAAATATGCAAACTTTTGTAGGACTGAGGTCGTAGCTATTTTTTAAAGTTGTCTCTCACAACTTTTGGAAAAAAACTATTTTAGAAGTAATTTTATAGAGTTTCAAAACAGACACTAACTATAAGAACACAGGGTGACGAGCAGCAGGCGGCGACGGCTTTTATCGAATAGTGTCGGCTCCTCCAAGGCCACAAAAACTAAACGTACTACGGATTGTGAAGGGGGTTAGAGTAAAGGCGGATGGAGGTGAAGAGGACTAAAGAAAGGAGACCGCTGCCAATCAGCTAAAGGATGGAGTGAAGAAAATCTCTAGAAGAAAAAAATTGACTTTTCATGTGCTACCTAATCTCACTTTATTGTAATCACATGGGAGGTACTAGTATTTCTATTGCAAATAACTACAATGATTTGTAAGAGTTCTATCACCGGATCTAGAATATATTCATAGCTTTTTGTGAAGCACTTGGTGCATGGTGACTCGCTCGTTGAGGTTGTTTATACTGGAAAGCATGGTTTTGATTACGCTGAAAATCATTAACAGTTTGAACTTTTGAATGTAATCAATCCACATTTTTCAGCGAGTGCACAAGAGACTTACTCTAGTTTTTTAATTCTCACCCTCTTCTAATCTATCAAACACACCCATAAAGTATTACCTTCTCATGTCTATCGATATTTTGGAAGGCCACAAGGTTTTTTTTTTGTTAGGTATACACAAAAGTGGACACACACAGAAGGGAATGAAATTCAACATCTACCACTGACAGAAACATTAAAACTCAAGAACTGCTTGAACCTATTAAACCTATGTCCTAGTAATAAATATTAATCCAATAATTTTTCCTGGCAATAAAGTGAGAGCATCTTCTACACAATGAAACATCAGAAACCATAAATTCTTCATCAACCTAGACAGATACAGCATGAAGGTAATGATGAGTCATATCTGTGTCTCCTCAATAAAACAAAGACAATATTGTCCATAAAAAATTAGATAAAATTCATGACAATTTTGTAAATCAGCGTTATGATTTATGAATGAATTGTAAGTAATAGGGACATCCCACAAATGCATACATAATTAAACAGAAGACAGGGGGCTTACAGGAGGTTAATGTGTTGGCTGCTTCCTCTGCAGATCACGAATTATGACGAGAATTCAGCCGAAAAAGAACCACGCCCGAACAAGTGAATCCATTTCTGAGACTTTTGCTTGAATAATTACCACAACAACACAACCATCTAAACACCAGCACAGCCACAATTACACCACCTGAGCAACACTGCTGCAACTTGCCAGCACAGTGATCAAGGTGTTGGAAGTTGTGTTTTGATTAAATTAATTAAGAGTTAATTAATTTTTTTTTTGGGAAATCAAACATGACATTTTTGTTCTACCCGCGGAGTAGATGACGATAGCATATTAGAAGTCTCAAAATCGAATTTCGGTGAGTGAGAAATCGTCAAATGAAAATAGAGGGAAAAACCTTGAAAGTGGGAATGGGTGCAAGCAAGTGGGTCTTGGTTGTCCCACATAGGAATTCATGAAGGAATCCATAATAGATATATGTAGCAACATGAGATGACCTCTTAAATAAAGTGCTTGGAGGCTCTCTCTCCTATGCACCACACGCGCGCGCCGCCGCCGCCGCCGCTCGCCCGGCCCGGGTCAGGTTCGTGGTTCTTGGCAATTGGGCTTTGGGAGCCCATCAAATTTTTTGGAGACCAAAAATCATTTTTTAGGCCATTAATTTTGTGCAATTAATTGAGGCCCTTAAGAGGTTCGTGTTGCTCAAGTAATCCAAATTTAAAATTCGAATTAAATATCTGAGAATAAAGGAGATATATTCGCTAATCAGATTTTATTCTAGATTTTGCCCACGTTTTTCTCAACCCCTACATCAGTACGTGCCTATAAATAGATCATTTGCTTCCTCTATTTTTTCATTCACTCAGAAACCCTAGCCTACGAAAATTTCTCTCCTCTCCAGTATACTTCGTCTCTCTCATCTCAGCTTTGATTCAGTTCGTCGAAGCGTTTATATCAGGGGTGCTCCTGATATCTACGTGCAAAACCGTTTTACCTTTGGGGACGATACGCACTCCTGTGAGCACTAGCCAGGGCGTATTTCTTCTTGCGGGAAAATAAGTTTCCTTGACTCGGTTTATTGTCTATCTTTCTGGTCTTTCGATATCTAGCAGTATCGTATATTCTAACAATCGCAAGACGGAATATTATCTACACGTACATTCACGATTACTGTTATGTCGACTCACTCAGGAAATGATGTTGATGTGTCCATGACACCTGTCAACGTTGGTGCTGATGACAGTACTAATGTTGAAAACGGTAATCAGGCTCCTACTCTTGTGACTACGAGTCAACAGCCTGATATCTCGGCATCTCTTGATGCACTCCTTGGTACGAATACCGTACAACCGAATTCATCTGGAATTCCATTCAATATGAATGCTCCTGGAAACCCTTTTGTAGGGAATTCATCTGGAAATCCGTTTGCAAATCCCGCTACACAACAGTTTTGGGATTTTCATGATAACTCCTTCAACGGAAATCCATTTCTAGGAACGTCCAGTGCTAACCCGTTTGTGGGGAATCCTACTGCAAACTCTTTGGGGTTGACAAGTTTTCCAACCTCACAACCTGGAACCATAAGACCCGTTATGGCACATGGTGAAAAACTGGACAAGTTTACCTGTACAGATCCGCCTGTCCCTGATGATAATGCAGATCAGGCTACAAGAATTCTCTATGATGCTTGGACAAATGGAGATTACTTGTGCAGAAACTATGTGTTGGGTGGGTTGGCAGATCCACTTTACAACGTATAACCCACATCCAAGTCCCTATGGAATACTTTGGAGAAAAAGTATACTACCGAAGATGCTGGAACAAAAAAGTTCATTGTTGCTTCGCTGTTTGACTTCAAAATGGAAGACAACAAGTCGGTTGTGGAATAAGTACAAAAGCTATAGGTGATTTTCCACAATATTGCTTCTGAAGGAATGGAACTTCCAGAACTCTTTCTGGTCGCAACTGTGATCGAGAAACTGCCACCTTCATGGAAGGACTTCAGAACTTATTTGAAACACAAGCGAAAGGAGATGAGCTTGGAAGATGTTATTGTGAGGCTCCAGATCGAGGAAGATAACCGGAAAAGAGACGGAAAGTAATCAGCAACCTCTCTCGAAGCCAAGGCAAATCTGATAGAGAAGAATGGCCAGTCTAACAAGAGAAACGACCTAATGAAAAAGGTGTTGCGGGGAAGAACTCTAATGCTAAGAAGAAGTTCAATGGAAACTGCTACAACTGTGGCAAACCAAATCATAGGGCTAGTGAGTGTCGTCTGCCTCGTAAAGATGACAAAGATCAGCCAAAACCAAAAGGGAAGGACACGGTGAATGTCTCTGAACAAAAGATCACGGATTTGGATATGTCTGTTGTGGTAACCGAAACCAACATGGTGGATAACAAGAATGAATGGTTTGTGGATACTGGTGCCACCTGCCATGTGTGCTCGGAGAAATCTGCATTCTCCACTTATTCTCCTACTGATGGGAGAAAATTGTTCATGGGAAACACGTCATACTCGAAAGTTGCTGGTGTTGGAACGATTGTGCTAAAGCTCACGTCGGGAAAGGAGCTTACTTTGAAGGATGTGTTGCATGTCCCGGACATCCGAAAGAACCTGATCTCAGGTTCACTGCTGATTAGTCACAACTTTAAACTAGTGTTTGATTCCGACAAAGTTGTACTTAGTAAGTTTGGTGTCTTTCTAGGTAAAGATTATCTTGAAAACGGACTATTCAAAATGTCTGTTATGGTTGTAAGCCGTAAAGGCGAAAACATTATCAATAAAATTGCTTCTACTTCTGTTTATTCGGTTGAGTGCTCCTCTTTATGGCATCTTAGATTAGGGCATGTTAATTTAAATGCTATTAAGAGACTTAAAAATTTTGGTTTACTTGAAATCGAAAATGTTGACACATCTAGAAAATGTGAAATATGCGTAGAAGCAAAGATGACGAAGTTACCTTTCAAATCAGTTAAACGAAGTACTGTCCCTCTAGAATTAATTCATACTGATGTATGTGATTTGAAGTTTGTACAAACTAGAGGCGGAAAGATGTTTTTCGAAACATTTATTGATGATTGTACTCGGTTTTGTTATGTTTATCTTTTGCGAAGTAAAGATGAAACCTTAGAAGCGTTTAAAAGGTACAAAAACGAAGTAGAGAATCAACTCAACACTCGAATTAAATCTATTCGTAGTGATAGAGGGGGAGAGTATGTTGCTCCGTTTGAACAACTATGTATTGATTCGGGAATCATACATCAAACTACGGCTCCATATTCACCCCAGTCTAATGGTGTTGCAGAAAGAAAGAATCGAACACTAAAAGAGATGATGAATGCAATGCTAATCAGCTCTGGTTTACCACAAAATATGTGGGGTGAAGCTATTTTATCAGCTAACCACATATTAAATAAAATACCATCTAAGACTATGGAGGAAACTCCTTATGAATTATGGAAAAAGCAAAAACCGGCTTACAAATACCTCAAAGTGTGGGGGTGTTTGGCGAAAATCGAAGTTCCAATTCCAAAACAAGTAAGAATAGGCCCAAAAACTGTGGATTGTATCTTTACTGGATACGCCCTAAACAGCAGTGCCTATCGTTTTTTGATTCATAAATCAGACATACCGGGTATGACAGAAGGGACCACGATTGAATCAAGGAATGCTACATTCTTTGAAAATGTTTTCCCGTGTAAAAACAAAGAACAAGGAAGTTCTAACAAAAGAATCCACGAGGATTCAAATGATACTGCTGCTCCTTCTAATTTTGAAGATGAAGAACCGAGACGCAGTAAAAGAGCTAGAATTGATAAGGCATATGGTCCAGATTTCATCACCTACGTGATTGAAGAAGAACCATTGTCTATCAAGGAAGCTATGTCAAGACCGGATGCTCCTCTTTGGAAGGAAGCTATAAATAATGAGTATGATTCAATACTACAAAATAATACATGGGAACTTGTAGACCTCCCCAAAGGTTGTAAGACCTTAGGATGTAAGTGGATCCTTAAAAGAAAATATAAATCGGATGGAACAGTTGAAAAATATAAAGCTCGTCTGGTTGCGAAAGGCTTTAAACAAAAGGAAGGGTATGATTTCTTTGAGACATACTCATCAGTTACTAGAATTACTTCCATTCGAGTACTCGTAGCGATTGCTGCTTTGCACAATCTCGAGATACACCAAATGGATGTAAAGACCTCATTTCTTAATGGTGAGATAGATGCTGAAATTTACATGGATCAACCAGAAGGTTTCGTTGCACCCGGAAACGAGAACAAAGTGTGTAAACTCGTTCGGTCACTATATGGACTTAAACAAGCTCCTAAACAGTGGCATTTAAAATTTGACAACACCATGTTGTCAAATGGGTTTCGTATCAATCAATGTGATAAGTGTGTATACGTAAGAAATGCACGAAATGGTTTTGTTATTGTTTGTTTATATGTTGATGACATGCTCATCATGGGTAACAATCATAACCTCATTATTGATACGAAAAACATGTTGAAAAAGAATTTTGACATGAAAGATATAGGTCTAGCAGATGTAATTCTAGGAATTAAACTAGAAAGAACATCGGATGGAATTTCTTTAACACAATCTCACTTTGCGGAGAAAGTGTTAAGAAAATTTGATGCGTTCAATGATCCACCGGCTAGAACCCCTTTAGAACCAAATGTTCATTTGAAGAAAAATAGAGGAGAACCAGTGGCTCAATTAGAATATGCAAGAATCATAGGAAGCTTAATGTACATTACGAATTGTACTCGTCCTGATCTTGCATGCTCGGTAAATAAATTGAGTAGGTTCATGAGTAATCCAAGCCATGAGCATTGGAAAGCAATCAAAAGAGTCTTGAGATACTTAAAGTATACTCTAAATTTTGGACTTCATTTTACAAGACATCCTGTTGTACTTGAAGGTTACAGTTATGCAAATTGGATATCAGATTCCAAGGACTCCTTTTCCACAAGTGGATATGTGTTTACTATTGGAGGATGAGCAGTTTCATGGAAGTCCACAAAACAAACGTGCATAGCCCGTTCCACAATGGAGTCGGAGTTCATTGCATTGGATTTGGCGGGTGAAGAGGCTGAATGGCTTCATAATTTTCTGGAAGATATTCCTTGTTGGAATAAACCAGTGCCATCAATAATGATACATTGTGACTGTCAAGCTACTATTGGTAGAGCTTCGAACAGTATGTATAACAAAAAATCGAGACACATACGTCGTCGACACAATACCGTTAGACACTTGATCTCGACCGGTGTAATAACAATTGATTATATAAAATCAAGGGACAATTTGGCGGATTTGCTTACAAAAGCAATAAATCGAGATCAAATGAGTAGGTTGATAGAAGGAATGGGTCTGAAATCCACAAGCTAAAACTAAAACAGTGGTAACCCAACCTTGCTAATTGGAGATCCCAAGAACTTGGTTCAATGGGAAAACTAAGCTGTTGAAGTTGTTGATAAAAACACTTTAAATCAATGACCATTCCTGACAACCCAATGTCAAGTGTTCGGAAACCCGTGAGTTGTGGTGTAGGTTAAGTTTTCTAAACTTTTAATGATTCCTAAAGTCCAAAAGAGACTGAGTATAGCGGGATACTCGAAAGGAGATCACCTATATAAATGAGAAGTGAGGACCGTTTCGACCAAACATTTATGAAAACAAAGGACGTCCATGGCCAAAACGGACAAAAACGTGAGAACGAATCAGAGTCGGGGCTTCATTGTGTCTACATTATTGTCTAGACATACACGATGGAGGGTTAGTTCAAGGCATTGAGTCCACTAAACCGCCAGTATGTTCGATAGAGTCTGATTATGGAAAGTTCAAAGTCAAAAGCTACTTTTCAAATGCTATGGAGTTTCATTGAGTTGAGAGATTTTTTCAGCATCTGTTTAGACGCATTTCTCGCTCATGTGGGGGATTGTTGGAAGTTGTGTTTTGATTAAATTAATTAAGAGTTAATTAATTTTGTTTTGGGAAATCAAACATGACATATTTGTTCTACTCGCGGAGTAGATGACGATAGCATATTAGAAGTCTCAAAACCGAATTTCGGTGAGTGAGAAATCGTCAAATGAAAATGGAGGGAAAAACCTTGAAAGTGGGAATGGGTGCAAGCAAGTGGATCTTGCTTGTCCCACATAGGAATTCATGAAGGAATCCATAATAGATATATGTAGCAACATGAGATGGCCTCTTAAATAAAGTGCTTGGAGACTCTCTCCTATGCACCACACGCGCGCGCGCGCCGCCGCCGCCCGCCCGGCTCGGGCTCGGGCTCGGGTTCTTGGTTCTTGGCAATTGGGCTTTGGGAGCCCATCTAATTTTTTGGAGACCAAAAATCATTTTTTGGGCCATTAATTTTGTGCAATTAATTGAGGCCCAAATATTTGAGCCCATCCGAATTAAGTCTTAAGAGGTTCGTGTTGCTCAAGTAATCCAGATTTAAAATTCGAATTAAATATCTGAGAATAAAGGAGATATATTCGCTAATCAGATTTTAATAGATTTTATTCCATATTTTGCCCACGTTTTTCTCAACCCCTACATCAGTACGTGCCTATAAATAGATCATTTGCTTCCTCTATTTTTTCATTCACTCAGAAACCCTAGCCTACAAAAATTTCTCTCCTCTCCAGTATACTTCGTCTCTCTCATCTCAGCTTTGATTCAGTTCGTCGAAACATTTATATCAGGGGTGCTCCTGGCATCTAAGTGCAAAACCGTTTTACCTTTGGGGACGATACGCACTCCTGTGAGCACTAGCCAGGGCGCATTTCGTCTTGCGAGAAAAAGAGTTTCCTTGACTCGGTTTATTGTCTATCTTTCTGGTCTTTCGATATCTAGCAGTATCGTATATTCTAACACAAGGTACAAACCATAATTCACCCCACTTCTACTGCAAAATTCAACTACCTTCTCCTTCTTACAAGAATGCTACAAAATATTTATTTTTCCTCTCCCATGTTCATCCCAGTCTTCCACACCCGTACCAAATAAACTCCTAACATTGAAAATCCATCTTTAGGATCACACAGCAACCAAATTCCCATATTGGTTCAAAAAAGTAATCTTAATTGCAAATTGGTTCAAATAGTTTGCACATATATCTATTTTTCTATTTACACAGAAGCATAAAATTTTGATCGGTGCAAATATTTTGAATCTATTTGTAAGTAATGTCATTTTCTTGAACCATTATGTATTTTTTCCTAAAATAAACAGAATCCATTATCACAATGAGCAAACATAATTTCCATCGGAATTTACATTCAATATCTAATGAGGTAGCCAAACTCAAGACTCTGCTACAGCTAATTAATTTGTTTGAACTTCTCAGAGTTTTAATATATATCCAAGAGCTATTAAAATACAGATTCATAAGAATCATTATGTGTTCATATAATTCATACTCATGCATCATGAGGCAAATCTATAAACATGGCGGGAGAGGCAGAACTTATTATTCATTTATCACCCAAAACATCAGAAGAATAAAATGAATAGATAGAATATAATACTAAAAAGGTAGATAAAAATGGTTCGACACATAAAGGAAGTGATAAGGTAAAGTTACATAAACAAAATACAAAGAGAGAAACAAGTGTATAAGCTCTGATTATCACAATGATAAATAGTTCTTGCCAATTAAAAAGTTCCATTTGACCTCTAATGTGGCAGCAAAATCCCAGACACACCTTAAGCTCTCTTCTGTAACCACTCATTAAATTCAACATGAGCATCCCTTTGATCCTTATTACGCATGAGGTACGAGCTGATACCAAAATCAAGTACTACACGAGCAGCAAGCGGAGGTAAGGCCATGACCGCCACCAACTGTACAACATCTGCCACCAAAAGCCAACATCATCTTGCAACATCACAAAAGTATCCTACCAATACCCTTCAATCTTCATTTCCATATATTGCCTATCATCATCCAACTCATTGATGTTGGATTATTAGTTCAATATTCACAGGGAAATATTTATCACATTCTTTATATTTCCTTTTTCTACTTCATTTCGAATAAATAACATATTAATTTGATCATATAAACAGATGGGGAAGGAGGGAGTGAAACGACATCCACATTCTCTCTTTTAAAGAAATACAAACAAACAAAAAACACATACCATTGGCAATCCTTTTTCGGTGCTTCCAACCATATCTCCAGCATGTTCCAAAAATAATAACTCCAGTAGCGATATGAGCTTTACCCCGAGTGTCCTGTGTAGCCTTCACCTGAAATCAAGAGACTTACCGTCAACATAAATTGAAGGGTGACTTAATATTGTTGGAACGGAGGCATATGGGGGGGGTATAAGATGGGAATTTACATACAATGGGACCATTGACGGGATCTGATGCAATGAAGTCTTGGATAAGAGACTTGTTCCGAGCGGTCTCGTCAACGAGCTTGTACGCTTCCCACTGTCTTCTCAAGAACGATTTCCCCTCTAGGTTATCGCTCATACGCAAGCTTCTCCGTTTGTACAACAATGGAGTTTCTATAAACCCCAGGTGCCCGATTCCTCTTCTAAAGAGAAGAGTAAATTTGGAGATAATATTTCATGGACCCGTCTTTTCGTGATAAATTTTTCTGGTTTACCAAACATTTGAATTCTTTTTTGCCACGGTCACTCGCTCAACAGTAAAATCGTGAGTTGCACTTCCTACAGTAGCGAGTAAACAGTCAACTTTAAACCATCGTATCCGAATCTAATTTTCCAATCACAGGGACGCCTAATTTTTAGTCACAAAATCGCAAACCGTTTGCTAAAATTGTTGAGCCCACTCTTGCAAAAAAATAATTTTGAAACCCTAATAAAATATAACCAGATTCAATTATACCTTCAGTTGACAGCGTGGCGTGGCCGTGGACGGCAGGGGGTGCGTAGCGTTTGGCAGCGCGGAGGCAAGGCTGCGACTGTGTCTGATGTAGCGCACAGGCGTGGGAGGAGGCGGCGGTTGAGGTGGAGGAGGCAGCAATGCCTGGCCGTTGAAAATCTTAGGTTTAGATATAGGTCTTAATGGGCCACTAATGAAAATCTTGGCCCAACTTTCTCATATTATTTATTTTACAACATATTTATTATTAGATATAAACGTTAAAAGATATAAATGAGTGTCGTCTTAAATAAATAAGGTGATTTTATTAATTTTTATAAATATGTATAATTTTTTAATAAATATATATTATATTTTTTATAAAATGACATATACAATTTTTTTTATATTATTTTAATTAATATCAATTTTATTAGTTTGTTAATCGTAACTTCTAATGATATAAAAAACAAGTTTAATTTAACAAATAAAAAGTAATTAAGAATTTTGTATCGATTGTCTCATGAAAAGATTTAAAAATACATGTGATATTTTAAATTTGAACTATAGACTTCCATTTGCTAATAATATCCTACTTTTCAGAAAAAATAATTGTGCTTAATTTTAATATATAGCTAATAAACTATAATATTATATAACAACTCAAATGTCATAGTTAGCAATTATTGACTCAACTCACAGTTCGCTTTAGTGACTTATCAAAATATTGGGTCAATAAAATTTAATTAACAGATTTATTTTACTTTCACAATATAATGTCATATTCATTAAAGTTTTTTCAAATAATTATTCAATTATTAATTAAGATAATTTTCTTACAATTAAAATATTAAGACTATATTTATATTATAATTATAGTTTTTTTAAATTTAAATTATGAATAAAAATTCAAAATGATAAAAGACAATAAAAAATATAAATAATAAATTTTCTATTTTTTCTAAGTTATTGTCTTTATTTTATTATTATTCACTTAAAAATTAAATATAAAATAATTTAAGTATATAAATAATTATGAAAATTATATGCCTACTAATATTTTTTTAAAATTGATTAACAACAAATGGTTAAATTATATTTGTAATGAAGGCGTGAAATATAATTCTGTAATTAAAAAAATGGGGTTAATTCTCTGAAAATGCATCACATTATACTCAACTTTCAATTTAATCTTGGTCTTCACGATTATTATTAAAAAACCCAATATTTTACAAAATTTCAATTTGATACAAGTTCTTTTATTTTCGGTCGGCAACTAATGACGTGGCTCATCAGAGCACGTGAAAGTTTACCACTAGCGTAAACACATTTAATTACATTTTTATTTTTTTAAAATTTTCACGTCATATTCAACCACAAAAGAATACACATTTTTATGTAAAAAAATAAATAAATAAATATTATATATATTTTATATTTACAGACCGTGCAGATGCACGGGTGATATACTAGTATATGATAATACCCCCATCACCCTCATTCTTTTATGTAAGAAGTTAAAATAATTTTGTCAAATACACTACCCCACATCTCAAACACGATACAAATAGAAAATGGGTAGCCTCTGTCACCGCCGTTAGCCTCTGTCGCTACCGCAAGTCTTGTCATCACCTCAACCGTCCTCGCCACTGTTGCAATGGATCTAGGAACATTTTGTAGTTTATATCTTTTTGAATGTATATTGTTTAGAATTTAGGGTTGAATCCTTTGAATGTTAGACAAATAGAGATTTGAATGTTAGGCAAATAGTGTTTGGATGTTGTAAAAAATTAGGCAAAAGATGATTTGATGTTGATGTTGCATTTGAATTAACTCAAGTTTCGGATCTGGTTGTTCGAAAATTATATGTATGTTCGAAAAAAAATTCAAAAGTTTTGATGGAATTCGAGAATTTTGCTGAAAAATGTTAATGTAATTATTTTCGAAATGTATTAAAAAAATTCGGAAAAAATGTTCGAATTTTCTAATAGTTTTCATCTTTTTTTTTTCCAAACATTGACATAATTTTCAGCCTTTTTTTCCGAAAATTTGACATAATTTCAGTAAATCAGAGATGAACAACAATGTCGTGATTTTTCAAAAAATCTAACTTTCCCAACACGAAAACAATATCAATATATCTATAATCAATTTTATATACTCATTGTTGGTAGAATTCGTTAATGGATGGATTAATGGCTGTTTTAATCTTTGTGAATCTACCAAACAATAAACTAAGAATTATTGTTCTTGAGCTTTGAATATAGAGAGAGAAAGTGAGAGCTTTAATGAGAGAAAGTGTAGGTGTATTATGAAACTTAGAGAGAGAAAGGTACATGGGAGACCTATATTTATAGGTTTGCATGTGTGAGATGACACCTTATGAGCCTACTTGGCTTTAGGTGTTGACAAGTGTCCTTGACACTTGTCTTTACTCACTACTTATTCTACTTTTACACTGCTTTGTCCTACTACATAGCTATTTGCTTCTTATACAAATGTTGTCTACGCTCTAGAACAAGGCGAGCTTCAAGGTCTTGTGTCGTTTTAGAGCAATGTAGAGATAGACTTTGGCTTGGTCTCCTTAGGTACTGGCGAGTTTCCCTTCAAAGGGCGAGCCTACATGCGACCTTTTCTCTCTTAGGTTTGATCGGTCATTTGACTTGTCACTGGACGTCTGGGCGAGCTTCTATTTTCTCCTGGCGAGCTTCCCCATGTTCACTCTGGTAAAAGTTGGTGAAGTAGCTCCTAAGTATGTCGCCGACCTTCTTAGTCTTGGGCTAATTAATCTCGTGATTAGTCTCGGGTAGTTCGCCTATCAACATTTGCCCCACAGCTCGCTCACATCATGATATTTCTAATGTGGGGGCGAGCTGAATTACCTCAATGGGTGAGGGCTCGCGTGTTGGTGAACTATCCCTTTGGTTTGATGTCGAGCTTTTTGGCGAGCTTCGGTGTGGCGGTGAGTGAGCCGACGTGGTGCGAGAATCAAGGCGTCGTGCACGCCTTTTTAGGCCTCAGTTCCCGCGCCCATCATGGCAAGACTTTCAAATCTTTGCACATAGGTCCTCGAACTCCTCGAATATTGAAGCTCGCCCTCTTGTCTATAAATACGAGAAAACAAATTCATTTTCCACTTTTCACACTTCCGATTCTCTGAGCTTTTTCCGGCGATCGCTTCCCTCTGCACCCGACGGATTTTTAAAGACTCTTCAAGGTAGAACCCCATTTTTTCTTCTTATTTTTTCATCTTATTGCAGATTTCTTCTTGTCCTTTTATATTTTCCAAGTTTTCTGGAAATTTCGAACGTTTCTGAGGACCCTTTAGATTACCAGCGACTCCTTTGAAATTTTCGATCATCTCCTCGAATTTCCCGATCACCGCCTATTTACAATACTCCAGACTTCGCTCCTTTAATTAACGGAATCATGTCGACATAGTCTTCAAGCAAGACCCTTTCGAACCGTAACCCCGAAAAATTACCTTTGACCAAGAATGAACCCATCCCTCAAATAACCCCAATAATTATCGGCTCTAGTTCCGAGGCGGCATCAGTAGCTCGCCCAGACTCTGGCAAACTCTTGGGTGAAGTTCGCTCTAAACCGAGGGAGAAGGCCTCCAGCTCGGTGTATCGCGATGTTTGGGGGGATGAGGAGGAGGTCGCCCCTGAAGAGAGGGTTGCTTGTGGTAACGAAGAGGTCGCCGAGGAGGATGAGGAGGTCACCGAGGTGGGCTAACCAGAGGGCGACCTTGAAGAAGTTACGATTGACTGGCTTCGATCTATTGGTTTTCCTGAACCTCAGCTGATCGAACACCAAGTTCCCGATGATGTGATTCATGCGTTTGATTGGGAGGAATATGTCGCCGAGTATGTGGTGAGCTTCCCCTTACCCGGGCGAACTATTCGGGCTGCCGCTGGTTAATCAGATTTCAAGGCAAACGAGGTCCAAAGCGTTGTCGGTGAGTATGAACTTTTTCAACTTCGTGAGAAATATCGAATTCCTCTCGATATTTTCTTGTACGCTCCGGAGAAAGATGAGCGGGCCGACATGCATCCGGCGGGGTTGATAGCCATCAATGTGCACACCCTTGAGGCTGGTTTGACGTTGCCCTTGCACCCGATCATCGGCCAGTTTCTCCTCGACAATAACCTCGCCATTACTCAGCTGACTCCCAATGCCTGGAGTAACATGTTAGCGACATTGGCGATCTTTGGGTTGGAGGGGTATGAAAATTGCTTGACCACAGAAGTGATTAATGAATTGTTCACTGTAACTCGGCAAGCAAAGGATGGCAAGGGGTACTATTATCTCAAAGCTCGCCCGGGTGAGAAGTTTTTGGGAGTCCTCCCCAATAAAGTCTGTGATTGGAAGGAACAGTTCGTCTTCATGGGTGGAGATTGGAGAGCTTCCACCTATTACTCAGGACAAGGAGGACATATTTTTTCTCCTGAGGAATATGGAGAAGCTAGCAGTAGGTTGCCTCTTTCGGTGTGCGTGGGTCGAATTAGATTTACTAATCTAATTTCCCTTTTTTGCAGGTTTAAAGCATCACAAGTCCAGCCGCGATAAACCTGAATTGCCGATTGAGTTCAACTTGGTGCGGGTTGTCTGCTATTTGAGGAGCCAGGAGGATCGAGACGTCGCCCATCTATGCCAACATCATTGTCTTAGATTTGCTGGGGTTCTAACGTCACCTCATCACTTTATTTTTCAAGGTCCCGAGCTTACAGGTTAACAACTCAATGTAGCTCGCCGCTTAGACTGAGTAGCTCGGCAGAATGCTAACTTATTCTTCTGATCTATGTAGGTTGTGCCAGGGTTGCATTCCCGACAGTTGAGATCCCCGAAGCATATCATACTCTAGCTCGCCGATTCGCCATGGGACCACCTCGCCCAAACAGACAGGGCTTGCCATCGAAGCTAGCCCTAGAGGCGAGTAATAAAGATGTGGTCGCCTAAAAGAAAGGCGACGTTGGGAGCTCCGGGGCCCAAAAGACTTCCGTCAAAACCCCGGCCAAGACCCCAGCTCCAACTAAGACTTCTCAGGTCGCTCGAACCAACCGAGGAGGCGGGCGAGGTTCTGGGACACCTGATCGAATTTCCCACCAACAGAAGAGAGGTCTCCAGAGGGGAGATGGGTCGAAGGTCGGTGACGAGGATGCTCAAGGTCGCAAGAGGACCAAGTTTGCCCTCCAGGACGAGGCCTCCGAGCAAGTAGCTCGCTCGGGATCGGGCCATGGTGGGTCCACCCAATCTACTGCCCCTCTGGCACTTGCCCCTACGCCGAGGTCGCCGCTTTCTCAATCACCGTTTGGAGTCCAATTGACGGACGACACCATTTTGGGTTGGGACCCCGAACGAGTTCAGTAAATAGCTCGCCAAATACTTTGGCCTCCTTGTATTATTTTTGTTTTCACTTATTGATCCAAGTGTTTTAACTTCGCAGCTACGCCTCAATTACCTTTCCTCATAGGCACGAAGCTCTCCATTCCTATGAGCGATCCCGCTCCCTCACTTCCATGTGTAACCTCTCACGAGGCCTTGCTCAGCAAATTGTGAGTGAAGTGTCGAGGTACTGGTCGAACCCTCAATTGGCGACCTTGGAGAGGCAAAATTTGATCGAGAATGCTCGGCTCTCCATGCACTACGCAAGTGGGCTCCTGCTCGTAAATCAAAGGGTGATTGATCAGACGACCCAACAAGAGGCAGTTCACCAAGAGAAGAATGCGAGCTACATCAAGATGGTTGAATCTCTTGATAAGGCGAAAAGGTCAGTGGAGCTCACGGAGGAGAAGGTCGATGCATCTTTGGCAGCTGAGAAAAGTGCCCTCGAGCAACTGAGCGAGCTTCAGAAGAAGTTCGCCACCATACAGCGAAATGCCGATGCTCAGATTAAGGCCAAGGAAGAGGAGTTCGCCCAGAAGCTCGCGGATAAGGATGGCGAGCTTACAGTGGTCAGAATGGAGCTCGATTTGGAGCGAGGTTTGTTCCAGACAACCG
The DNA here is from genome assembly GCA_026898435.1 of Prunella vulgaris. Lineage (NCBI taxonomy): Eukaryota > Viridiplantae > Streptophyta > Magnoliopsida > Lamiales > Lamiaceae > Prunella > Prunella vulgaris. Next base: position 461,550 of record JAPKLY010000312.1, read on the forward strand.
ATGAGAACTGCACGAGGCTAAGAAATGAACTCTCGGTCAAGATCAACGAGGTCGCTGAGTTACGAAATGACGCCTCCTCTTCAGCGAGCTTGGACGCTATGAAGGCTGAGGCATGTGACAAAGGATTTGTCCAATGTTACGCCGATGTCATTTGATCTATCTGATGGGCGCGATCTCATAAAGATGATGAGTTGGAGGCAGTAGTGGGCGACCTAAAAGATTGCTTGGGCAAGGCCAAGTTCGATGACGGGACGGAGTTGGACATTGGCGACCTTCCACAACTGGGTGTCCCCCTTGACTTTGTTCCGGCACGCTTCAAGATCACCAATACTGTGCCAGTCCCAGAGATAAATGTTGTCGAGGAGGAGGTCGCCGAGGGAGAAGTGCGAACTCCCCCCCTCTATGGAGCAACTTCAGGAGGCTTGTGGAGATCTGCTGCTCTATACTAGTGAATTGGACACTAGTGAGCTTACTGGCAACATTACTGTGTTGCCCAGACTCTCTCCTCCGGCTGGCCAAGTTGCGGGTGGCGAGGTCGCTAGGGTCGAGGTCCCAACTGATGTCGTCACTCCTTCTGATGCCCCCACTGTTCCGGAGGTCGCCCAGATGCATGCCCCAGCTTCTTAGCTTAGCTTTTTATTTGTTTTGTCTTTGTTTCTTTTTCCAAGTAGTTGTAGCTCGTCGGGCACGTATAGTTCGCCCAGAAGGAGCTTTTTTGTAGTTTAAAGATGGCCAGCTGGTTAGTCTTGTAACCAGCACAACTGTTTATACTTAGAAATTTCTAAGTATTTTTTTTTAATGAACAAGCTTTTAATCTTCAACTTGTCTTATTTTAAACTTTACGTACGTTACATCTTTAATTAGCTCATTTTTATATTTTTTATACTTATTTGTTCGTCTTATTCCATTTTTGGGAATCGAATCGTTCGTTTTATGTCGCTTTGGACTACGAATCGTACCTTTGTTTGACTAGTACATATTCTTCGTCTTACACCACTTAGGGCCGCGAATTGCTCGTCTTAGACCACTTAAGGTAGCGAGTTGTACTTTATTTAATTCACTTTGGGCGATTAGGTTTCATGAACCTTACCTTAGACGTTTTAACAGTCTTTTTCGTGAATTTTTCCAACTTAGGGCAGTAGGCGCTTAGTGGTCCTTTACCTTGAGCTTTTAGATTATAACATTTGGGACATCGGTCATTGTGCATTACAAAGCTTCGAACAGTTGATATTCTTGAAAAATTCTAACTTCACATAATAACGTAATTTACATTGGTTGCCATCAACATTTCTGATGCGAACCTTCAACTAGTCTATTACAAATGATGGTTCCCCTTCCTCTAGCGCCAACAGCTGGGTATACTCCGTTTTCTTCTAACCTTTCGAACTGGTATAGACATACGTTTGTACAATGAATCTATCATCTTGTTCTCGGAGATCTGACTTGGTGGCACACACATGATCTTGGACAGACTTCTCAAGAAAATGTAGCAGCTTCTTCTCTTAGGGGCATATAAGCTTTCTTCTGAGCATTCACTACGTGACGAACTTCTTTTCATACTCCAATCCTTTCGCTGCTACTGATAGAACTTCTTCAGATGTGCCGCACTCCATGTATATGACGAGGCATTTCCTTCTGCGTCTTCGAGGTCGTACGTCCCATTTGCCCAAGCGGCGGTAACCCAGAACGGCCCTTCCCAATTTGGTCCGAATACACCCGGTGGAGTTGTCAGCTTCTTCCTTAGTACCAATTCCCCAACTTTGAACTTCCGATCTCGAACCTGGAAATTGTAGTACTTCTCCGCTCTCCTCTTGTAGGTGACATTTGGTAGCTCCGACGAAGCCCTAGTTTCTTCGAGCAAGTCTTTTTCTACTGCTAAAGCTTCATCGTTCTCCTTCTCATCATATCCTACCACCTTTCAGGTCTTGTTGTGGACTTCCACCGGTACTACCGCTTTAGTTCTGAAGGCCAAGGTAAATGGCGTTTCCCCGGTACTTGCTCGGTACGAAGTTCTGTACGACCATAGAACCTCCGAAAGTTCGTCCGCCCAGCTTCCTTTCTTGTCTTCGAGACGGATCTTCAATACATGCTTCAAAATTTTATTTACTGCTTCTACTTGGCCGTTTGACTGCGGATGGTACGGAGTTGAGTAGTGTTTCCTAATGCTCCATGAACTGCAAAATTCTCTCAACTTCTTACCATCGAACTGCCTACCATTGTCCGTCACAATTGATTGCGAAAGTCCAAATCGGCATATTAGATTTTTCCATATGAAACCGATCATCTTTTCCTACGTCACTGTCGTAAGTGCTTCGACTTCAGCCCATTTAGTGTAATAGTCCACTGCTACTACAGCGAACTTTACACCGCCTCTGCCAGGTGGAAATGGGCCGATCAAGTCGATACCCCATTTTGCGAAAGGTCATGGGCTGAAGACTGACTTAAGTTGAGTAGCTGAGGAGTGAATGTTAGGTGCGAACAGTTGAAACTTTCGGTACCTTCGAGCGAAGCTAATGGCATCCTTTCGTATAGTAGGCCAATAATACCCTTATCTGATTGTTTTGTATGCCAAAGCTTGCCCCCCAACTTGACTTCCGCAAATTCCTTGGTGGATTTCTTCTAACACCTTGAACCCTTGCTTTTCAGACAAACATTTGAGTAGGGGTAGAGAGAATCCACGTTTGTAGAGTTGGTCGTCTACCAATGTATATCTGGCTGCTTGCTTCATTAGTCGACTAGCTTCCCACGCATCTTCAGGGACTGATCCGTCCTTCAAGTATTTTTGGATCGGAGTGCGCCAATCTTCGCCATCTTCCTGCCCCCCACTTGAAGTCTGGTTTATTTTATAATCAGACGTCGAGGGGTTCTTTAGCTTGGTAATGACGACCTCTGTCACGTCTGCTTCGCCATTACTAGTAACTAGTCGGGCTAGTGCATCAGCTTGTGTGTTTTCCAATCTTGGAATCTGGTTGATGTAAACTTGCTTGAACATAGAGATCAGATGCGCTACTATCCTCTGGTACGTCATCATCTGTTGATCTTTAGCTTCGTACTCTCCCCGGACTTGGGATATTATTAGATGGGAATCTCCGAAGATCTGAAGATTGGTTGCCCCCACAGCTAATGATAATCTAAGTCCGGCTATCAATGTTTCGTACTCCGCCTCGTTGTTGGTTGCTCTGAAGTCAAACCGGATTGCGGAGGTGAAGACTTGTCTGCCTGGATTTATCAGTACTACATTGGCTCCTACTGTTGTGCTAGTTGATGATTCGTCAATGTAGAGGTTCCACGGAGCTATACGTCCCCTAGTCGGATCTTGTGGGAAAGTTAGCTCGACGATGAAATCGGCGAGTGCTTGTCCCTTAATTGCTGTTTGGGGTGCGTAGGTTATACCGTATTGGCTAACTTTCAGTGACCATTTCAACAAGCGTCCTGCAGTGTCTAGTCGGTGTAGTATTTGCCGTAGTGGGAACGTCGTCAACACCTCTACTGGATGGTCGAAGAAGTAGGGCCTCAATTTTCTAACACTCATCACCAGTGCATATGCTAACTTCTCTGTTGGGGTGTACCGCAACTCAGCTTCGTGTTAGACTTGGCTTACGTAGTACACTGGTAGGTGTGTTTTTCCCTCTTCTCGAACCAGGACAGAACTAATGGCCACCTTGGACGCTGCTAAGTACAAGTACAGCTTCTCACCAAGTATCGGCTTTGATAAGATTTGAGTGTTTGCCAAGTATGCTTTGATATCTTCAAAATCTCTTTGGTATTCACTCGTCCATTTGAAGTTGTCTTTATGTCGGAGTCTATTTGCCTTGATTGCTTCAAAGAACGGAGGGCTTCAATCGCCGGACCTGGAGATGAACCGGTTCAAAGCTGCCAGACACCCAGTCAATCTTTGAACCTTTGGAACTGAATCGGGTGCTTTCATCTCGATGATGCACTTTACTTGCGTTGGATTGACTTCTATCCCTCTTTGGCTCACCAAATGCCCCAGGAACTTCCCTGAATGTACGCCGAAGCTGCTCTTTTTAGGATTCAACTTCATGTTGTAGTGGTGTAGTATGTCGAAGGTTTGCTTTAGGTGGTCGAGGTGATCCTCATTTCGCAAACTTTTGACAACTATGTCATCCACGTACACCTCCATGGTATGGCTGATGTGTTGATCGAACATCTTGTTCACCAATCTTTGGTAGGTAGCTCCTGCGTTAATGAGTCCGAATGATATCTTTTCCCAGCAGTACATGTTCTTGTTGGTGTAGAACGCCGTGTGTTCCTAGTCATTTGGGTACATTGCTATCTGGTGATAGCCTGCAAAGGCATCCATGAATGTCATCATCTCGTGGCCTGCAGTGCTATCTACAAGTTAATCGATGTGGGGCAGTGGGAAATTATCTTTTAGGCACGCCTTGTTCAGGTCCGTGAAGTCAATGCACAATCTCCACGTTCCATTGGGTTTCTAATCTGGCTGTGGTCTAACTTCCAAGAAACCATAGCAGGAGGAATAGTTTCTTGGGAGGTAGACATATGTGTGTGCATATGTTGGATGAATGAAATCTAAGTGTTTGATTTGAATGGATTGATCAGGGTTTGGACGTGTGTATTTCCAAGAACAGGATGAGAAGAACAAAGAGAACTTACTCAATGAATATAAATCTGTTCTCAACTCCAAAGGGGTTGAAGACAACTTGGTAAGCTCAAATTCGATAAAGACTGTGTTTGTTTTTAAAAGCGTATGTTCGGTTTGATTAAGGCTCAATTTTGCAGGTAAATTTCGCGAAATGGGAACCTAGACATGACAAATTTAGGTACAGACATTCTTGGGATCAATACCTTAAGATTGGATCCCTTACAAGGGAATGTGCATACAAGATTGATGCTTTAAACTGCTTTCTCAACTCAGATTTGATGGTAAACTACTTTTGTTGAAAGAAACTACTATTATAAACAAGCAATTGGTGTATTTAAGTGTTTGTCTTAACAAATAGGTTTGTGTTATCTTGCAGACCCCACTCGAAATTCGAAACAAGATTCAAGAATCGTGAACGAAGATGAGCTTAGAATGTAGTTATGCTCTGAGAGAAGTAGCATCTGGAATTAAGACAATGACATGTTCACCAACAACTGATCCCCACATTGTGAACGTAAAAACTGCAGCTAAGAAGCTAAAAAACTCCATGAAATCGGGGCTGTGGCCAGAGACCGATCTCCTCGACATAATCCCTGCAGTTAGCGTTGCTTCATTACTGATCGAAGTAGTCTCCTGCACGGTGAAGATATGCGATTGTGTGAACGAGCTTGCATCCTTGTCAAAATTCTAAAAACGGGACGCCAAGAAGACGAAACAAACGAGCCTGGAGAATGTGAAAAGAAGTCCTAGAATTGAAGCATCACATAGCTTTAACATCATAGTTGAGTGATGGATTATGGCATCAAATCACTTTGTATAAAACAGTGAGAGATCATCTCCCAGTACAGACAGTTTTCTACCTTTGCCTGTACACATTTTAATCTCCTATAGTTCCTACAGTCATGGTTTTTTTTTTATTGTAAAACATCTTCTTTTCATAAATCATACACAATAGTAATAAAAAATATTGTTTGGGATATTATGATCAAATCTTTTGCCTGTGAAAAATAATGTCTAAAATCAATAAAAAATAAGCATGTTAGCGTCTAAAAGGATACATTATTAGCATGTAGTAATAATAGACTTCAATTATTTTTCTTTTAAAATCAAACAAATGGAGACTCAACTATTGATCTAGTGCAAATCATTCCCTTAACTATTTTTCTCCAATTAATTAAGAAAATTATTATGTCCTAATTAATTATGTTTTATTTTAATTGTCTGATAATCAATTAGTTAGATCTAATTCATATATGAATGGATTTCAATTAATTAAATAATTTCAACTTGGACTACCTTTTATTTAGCCACAAACCCTTGGTCTGCTAATCCTGGCATCCAAAAAGAAGCATCTCTTAGATCACCTGGCCATCGGGCTCCTCACTTGAGTGGGTGACCTGGGTTCGATTCCCTTTGGGAACGAATTAAGGGAAAATGGGGGGGGTGGGGGTTGGCGTTTAAAAAAAGAAGAAAAAAAAAGCATCTCTTAGCTCTCTTGTTCTTACTATTAATCATCCAACTCACACATAATATTAGAGGAATTCTAAACACGACAGTGCATCACTAAATTATATAGAGTAAGTCTCATGTGCATCAGTTACACGGTGAAATTCAAATTCATTTTTTAAAAGTTACACAAAATACTACTAAAAGTTACACATGTTATTACTGAAAAGTGTATCTTTTAATTTATTCATATAATTTTGACACTGGACAAGACTAAACATTAATATAACATATCAAACTCTCTGTAAGTATAATAGATGATTTTTTGAAGTGTAATGGCTCAACTGATAAAATAATCCTTTACTGAATAATCTAGTATAAAGAAATTTTATAATCATGTAATCTAAATAATTAAAGAGTACGTAAGTCTCTTATACAGTTGTAGACGTGATGCACGGATGATTCATTGAATGTTGAGACTGTTTATACTGAAAAGTGTAAATTAATTACACTGTAAATTGATAAAATTTTCAGTATAATCAACCTATATTTTTTAATGTAAACAACATGAGAATTGAGCATCAAGTACGTGAAAAACTTCACTCAATTAACATTGATAATTGTTATAGATTAATATAATAAGACCTCATTTAATTCGTTGGATAAACTAAAATAAATTAAATTATCTTACCTAATTTAGTGTTTGGTTTAATGGATAAAGATCCAAAATTAATAAAAAGCTCAAAACTAAAATTCAATTATCTTATGAATGGTAGATTATATTTGAGCTACACTTAGGTAGAAATTTCTACCGTAAAAATTACTAAATATATAAAAAATTTAAAATCAATCCCACGCGCGGGCTCTGGTTCACCCTCCCCAACATATATACTTAGTGCATACTAGTGCGGCGTGTTAGTGAGTTCCACGGCCATATAAGTTAAAAGTTAGTATATTTTATGTTCCAGCGTGTTAGTAAATATATTTTAATTTTTTTAATTATTATATTAATTAAAAATATATATTTAATATTATATTATAAACAAAAATTTATACATATAGTAACACATATTTAATTTTATAGTAATACATATTTGCTCTAATAGTAACACACATTTGTCTCCTAATTTATGTTACAATATGGGTAAATGTGTGTTACTATAAGGACAAAATATACTTTTATGAGAATAAATATATATTTCATAATTTATTCATCATCCTTTTAAATGAAAGTACATTATTTCATGTAATACATATATTATTATATGGAAAAAATAATTATTTATGTAAAAATAAGTAAATATTTGTCAATAATCAATATTTGTTCTTATAGTAACACACATTTTGCTTTTGCATTATGTAAAAAATTATTTATTCTATAAAACAAATGAATATATATAAAATAACAACATTTTATAAGATAGTAAGACACATTTTCTCTAATAGTAACACACATTTGCAACCCACTGTGGGCAGAAGGCTTCCTTGATCAACTTGTTGTCTAGCAGTTTCTTGACCTCCGTGGTTAAAGCTTCGTATTTGTATGGTCCATATTTCCTTCGCTTTTGGCGGACAGGTCTCCTCGTCGGGTCTATGTTGAGCCGGTGACATGCGTACTCCAACGGGATTCTCGTCATGTCTTCGTGGGACCAGGCAAACACGTCCAAGTTGGACATAAGAAATAGCTCCATCTTTGACCGGTACGGTTCTAGCAACTCGGAACCTATAAAAAGTTCCAAATCCCTTTCCTGGTCCACCGAGATTGCTATTAATTCCTCCATGGGAATGACCTTTCTTTTCTAGTTCTTCCATCTCGGGTCTTTCAGGAACTCTTCCAGGTTCTCTTTCATTGATGGTTCATGACCTATTCGAGGTTCAAGGTCTTCGTCACCTTCACCAGCCTTGGCAGGTTCATCAACCCTTTCTGCTTCTTGAGATGTTGGATTAGATGGCTCTTCAACAAGGGGAGCTCGATCAACTTTCATTGGCACTGGTTCTTGATCTCCCGCAGGTTCTCCTTCTTGAGCATTGTTGACCACTTCCATGGGCGCAAGTTATTGGTCTTGCGCAGGTTCTTGTACTTGGCTCGTTTGAGACTCCTCCACTCCTTCCATGGGCGCCGGTTGTGAGTTCTCCACCGGTTCAGCATTTTGGGCAACTTGCACCTCGTCCGGCTGATCGCCTACCTCCATCAACTCAGGTTCGATTGAGATGACGTCTAGGATGTTAGGTTCATCAGCCGGAATTAGGGCTTCAAGTATGTGAATCGGTGCTACACTCTTTCCTTCGTGACCATTTTTAATCTGCAGCAAACATTCACGAGCTTATTTTTGGTCACCTTTAATGGTCCCGACACCTTTAGGAGTTGGGAATTTAAGACAGTAGTAGTAGGTTGAACATGCCGCTTTGAATTCATTGATAAATAGGCGGCCAAGGAACCCGTTGTAGGTAGACTGCTGGTCGACAATAAGGAAATCTACTAACCTAGTCAGTCTCCTCTCCGGGTCCTCGGCCGATGCAAGTTGGACGCTCAACCTAATATTGCCTATGGGGACGGTTACAGCTTCTCCGAACCCCACTATCCTAGCATTACTAGGTTCTATGTACGACTCAAAATCACCTAAGGCGTCTAAGGTGGATTTAAAGAGGATGTTGGTGAACGCGCCGGTATCAACTAGCAGTCTGTGAACTCGGACGTTCATAATGTTGGCGTTGATCACCAACGAGTCGTTATGGGGAGTTAGGATCCCTTCCAAGTCCGCCTGGGAGAATGTTAGCTCGGCTGTGGGTTGAGCGGCGGGCTTGGAACTGGAGCTGCCTTCTTGGACCTGGTTTATGGCCAGGACCTCGGCCTTTCTTTGCCTCTTGGAGATGGAGGATCTTCCGTCTTGGAGACCTCCGGTAGCTCCGAAATGCTCTTCGAGAACCAGGAGTTCCCTTGTTAGCTCTTGGTCTTGCTGAGGTTGGAGAGGTGCCCTACGTCTGTGTTGAGGACCACGTCGGTCCTCGTCCTCGTCCTCATCATCGGAGACCTCCCTCCTTCAATCCTGGTCCTCTTGGCTGGTGCCTTTTTTACAAATTCGATCAGCTTCCCATCCTCGTAGAACTTCCACAATTGCTTGAGGAGATCACGACATTCGCTGGTGAAGTGACCGATGGACTGGTGGTAGGCACAGAATTTGTTGGGGTTGAGCTTTGTGCGGTCCTGACGAATCCTTCTAGGTTCGTTCAACATTGCCTTGTCCTTGACCTCAGCAAAGACATGGTCGACAGAGACGGTAAGTACTTGGTTGAGTTTTTCCTTGAACTCGTCTCCATCACCAAAAGCCTTCAAATTCCGGGGAGCTTTGTAAGTGCCCCCGGACTTCTTCCCATGTTGCTTCTTCTCATCGGAGGCACCAACCTCCTTCATCAAGGCTTCTTGCATGGCCACGTACACCCCAGTTTTGTGTCTGAACTCGGTGTAGGTGTTCGGGCATGCAAGGTGCATCTCTTTCCAGAGTTCGGTGCCCTTTTTGAGTCCGGCCATTACCGCAACAATCTTTGTATCTTCGCTTACCGGCTCGCCCTCCAGTAGAATTTTATCGAACCTTTCCAAATACTGCTGGTCATTCTCGTTCTCATCTTGGTGTATGTTGGTGAGCCGGTGCTTTTGGGTCAAGTATGACCCAAGCCCAGAAAAGTGGGCCAAGAACTCCCGTGTGAGTTGGCCAAAAGATTGAATTGACCCCGGGGCGAGTGATGAGAACCAGCGGTGAGCTCGGTCCCCGAGGGTCAACGGGAAGTTCCGGCATTGTGTAGCGTCCGTGGCACCCACCGAGATCATGTAGTCCGCATACTTGGCCAGGTGGACTTTTGGATCAGATTCGCCTTCGTATGCGAACATCACCGGGAACTGGATCTTCTTTTGAACCGGTGCTTTAAGGATGGCGGGTGCCAGTGGAGATGCAGGGAGAGAGGTGGCATCAGGTCCGCCAAATTTGGCAGCTACTTGCATCTGTAGCTGCTCTACGACCTTTTTCAACGTGGTCAATTCGTCATCATGAGTCACCTCCTGTGGAGGCTATTCAAAGGCCGTGTGCCTCGTGGACGCACATCCTCGCAGTCCCTCGCTCTTGGGTGGCCCTTCTGTGACGGGCTGGAACTGGCGGCCTCTGTTGGGGCCAAGTCTGTCGGCCGCCGGCCTCCTCAAATGATCGTGGTCGGACCTACGAGGCTGTAGGTCCGACTCTCCCCTCCGGGATGAAGCAGGGGCCGCCACCCGTTCATCTTCTTCACGTTTGGGCCCTAATCTGCCCTGGAGGACCTCCCTTCCTTGAGATTGGTGGGTGGCGGATGCCCCGGTGTAGGCGGAAGCTCGCCCGTCTCGCGAGCCTAGCCTTTCCACCACCTTAGCCTTGCCGATCCGTTCTCTGTACTGGCGAGCTTGAGCAGAGCTCTCCTCTTGTTCAGCGTGAAGGTCGCTGGCCTGCCCCCGAGTCTGGGTGACCTGAGTTGGCCTAGTAGCCTGCTTCTGGGCCTCGTTGGCAGGAGCTCGCCGGGATGCCTGGGCGAGGTCGCCCTGCTGCCTTCGCTGCAGCCTCTGAAGAGCAGCGATAGTTCGCTGAAGCTCGTCAGGATCATTGGCGAGGTTCCTAAGAGTCGGGTTCAATTCGTCATAGGCCAGAATAGCTCGCTGGGGAGCTCACGGGGCGTCGTTTCTCTGAGGAGCATGCCGCGAGGTCTCTCCATCGGCCTAATTTTGGTTGGCATGCCCTTTCCATCTCCTCGTGGTAGCAGAGGTATGTTCCTTTGACATTTTAGTGTTTTAATATGAAGGTCGTCGGTTTCCAGTCAAGGTAAATCTTGTCCAGGTTTTGTCTAGCCTTGCATGCACACGAATTATCCAAATTTTGGTTTATTCGTCTACACGCATGCGTTTAAAATCCTTTTTGTTAAGGCTTATGTCCGAGAATCTGGTAACTTGGTTGGAAAACTGGAAATTAAAGTGTTTCTTCAAGTGTTCTTGAGTTTTACGAAGAAAACCTTCAAATCTTCAAACAACTCTTCACAAATCTCTCTCGGATTTTTGGAATCGGAGGTTCGTGCCCTTCCTCTAGCACCAAATTGTTGGTAGAATTCGTTAATGGATGGATTAATGGCTGTTTTAATCTTTGTGAATCTACCAAACAATAAACTAAGAATTATTGTTCTTGAGCTTTGAATATAGAGAGAGAAAGTGAGAGCTTTAATGAGAGAAAATGTAGGTGTATTATGAAACTTAGAGAGAGAAAGGTACATGGGAGACCTATTTATATGTTTGCATGTGTGAAGTGGCACCTTATGAGCCTACTTGGCTTTAGGTGTTGACAAGTGTCCTTGACACTTGTCTTTACTCACTATTTATGCTACCTTTACATTGTTTTGTCCTACTACATAGCTATTTGCTTCTTATACAAATGTTGTCTACGCTCTAGAACTAGGCGAGCTTCTGGGCGAGCTTCAAGGTCTTGTGTCGTTTTAGAGCAATGTAGAGATGGACTTTGGCTTGGTCTCCTTAGTTACGGGCGAGCTTCCCTTCAAAGGGCGAGCTTACATGCGACCTTTTCTCTCTCAAGTTTGATCGGTCATTTGACTTGTCACTGGACATCTGGGCGAGCTTCTATTTTCTCCTGGCGAGCTTCCCCATGTTGACTCTGGTCAAAATTTGTGACGTAGCTCCTAAGTATGTCGGCGACCTTCTTAGTCTTGGGCTAATTAATCTCGTGATTAGTCTCGAGTAGTTCGCCTATCAACTCTCATATAATAATAATATTATAAAATATATCACAACAAAAATATATATGCAAATAATTTAAGATTAAACAACAATAAAAAACTAGGTTTTCAAAAACTTACATATGCATCTTCAATTGGGTAGTGAAAAAATCGATTCTTTGAAGATGGTAGTGTATTTACTAAACATGAATGAAGGAAAAATTTATAAGAATATTTATATTTTTTCAAATTAATTGTTATATAATAAAAAAAAATAAGTTAGTGTATTTAACAAAGTGGCTAGTGCCAATAACCTGGGCCTTTTTTTTTCATGGCCTTTTGAGGCCTACCAAATGGATCCTTAATTTGTAAATCGAGTTCTTTTTACCCCAAAAACTTTTAAGGGGTGTTTTTTTTTTTAAATATAAATTTTGAATTATAAAAGTTTTTAAAATTTATTCTAATTTGAATTTTGAAAATTCTAATCCTAGTTCACTATAAATAATTTATTTATGTAAATTATATCAATTAATGCTTATTATATCTTTATTTTACCTAATAATTCTTTTATTTTTTCTTACATCATAAAAATAAAATGAGCAACAATTGTGTACAAATTTCTACCGTAGAAATATCCATTTTTTAAAAATTTGCGGATCTAAATCGGGTCGGGTCAAATTTGAATATTTTTTTCCAAAATTCGCGCAACTTGTAGTTCCAGGTTTTTTCGCTCCCAGGAATGTTACAATTTGGGAAAATACATGTTACAATTAGGCAAAATCTGTGTTACTAATTCTTAAAAAATTAATTTTTTGTACTTTTCAAGTAACTATAAAGAAAATATGTATTTTTGCAAGTATAAATATGTGTTACTTAATTTATTTTTTATTCTCTTTGTTGATTTATGTTAATAATATGTTTTTTCGCTCCCAGGTATGTTACAATTTTGGCAAAGGCGTGTTACAATTAGACAAAATCTGTGTTACTACTTCTTAAAAAATTTAATTTTTTGTACTTTTCAAGTAATTATAAAGAAAATATGTATTTCTGCAAGTATAAATATATATTACTTAATTTATTTTTTATTCTCTTTGTTGATTCATGTTAATAATATGTTTTTTCGCTCTCAGTTATGTTACAATTTGGGCAAAGGCGTGTTACAATTAGGCAAAATCTGTGTTACTAATTCTTAAAAAATTAATTTTTTATACTTTTCAAGTAACTATAAAGAAAATATGTATTTCTGCAAGTATAAATATGTGTTACTTAATTTATTTTTTTATTTTCTTTGTTGATTTATGTTAATAATATGTTATTCATGTACTTAATACATCATTTAATACCTTATATATGTTATATAAAATATAATATATATTTTAATAAGGATAAATAAATGTTTGTGTATACAGTAACACACATTTGATCTTGCAGTAACACACATTTACTCTAATTGTAACACACATTTGCAGTAACACACATTTACTCTAATTGTAACATATATTTGCAGTAACATACATTTACTCTAATTGTAACATACATTTACTCTATATGTAACACACATTTGCAGTAACACAAATTTACTCCAAGTGTAACATAAATTTGCAGTAATACATATTTACTCTAATTGTAACACATATTTGTTCCTCAATTTGTGTTATTATATGAGCATATATGTGTTACTATAGGATAAAATGTATTTTTATTAAGAATAAATATGTGTTATATTGCATGAAAAATATTTACTTCTACAAAAATAAATGAATATGTGTAGAAAACAACATTTAATCTGGTTGTAACACACATTTTGCCTTAAAGTAACATGCATTTGCTCCAATTGTAACATACCTGGGAGCGAAAATCACAAGTTAAGCGAATTTTGGAAAAAAAATACTCAAATTTGACCCGACCCGATTTAGACCCGCGAATTTTCAAAAATGGATATTTCTACGGATCTTAGATCCGTAGAAATTTGTATATAAGTGTTTGTCTACCTTACTAACTTTTTTTAGGACGTCTCATTTTTATGAAATTCTTCATTATCGGTTCGAGCCTTTAAAACTTTTAGATGATCTTCTCGATTTTTGTCATTCTTAGAATGTGTTTGGCATGTTGTATCGGAGGGGGACCAGAGGAGGCGCCAGAAAGGAATGGCGTCGTACGGATCAGTGACGCATTCAAGTCAGTGATGTAAATGGCGGCCGCCGAGATCGCCGACGTCTATCCCAAATCGTTGTTATATGTGTTTAAGGGTGTAAATGAGTCGAGTCAAGCCGAATAGTGTTGAGCTCGAACTCGACTCGAAAATAATACTCGAAACTCGACTCGAACTCGATCGAGCTTGATTTTTTTAGCTCGAGCTCGACTTGGCTAAGAACTCGACAAACTCGAGTTCGACTCGATAATTTTTTTATTTTAATAAAATAAAATATTAAATATATTTTAGCTCTTTTTCGTCTAAAATTCAAGCTCAGCTCGACAATTTTATTTTATTATTAAAAAATGATAGAAAAATATTAAATATTGTGCAAGATCAATTAGGCTCGCGAGTCTCTCGAGTCGAGTATTTATAAACTCGAATACGAGAGCTACTCGAGCTTGACTTGATTTTGTTCTAATCGATTTAGATATTTTTACAAGTCGAGTACGAGTAGATTTCAAGTCGGCTTGACTCATTTACATCCGTATATGGGTTATTATAAAATGCAAATAAATTTCAAAGTAAATTGATTTGCACCGAACATTACAAAATTATTAATATTTAATAACATTTACATATTAATCCAAAAAAATATTTATAAATTTAAAATATTTATATAAATATACTCCCTCCGTCCCAAAAGACATTGCATACTTTCTATTTTGGTTTGTCTCACAAAAAATTTATATGCCTAAAAGTAAAAATTATTAATTAAACTCTATTCTCACAATACATATATAATATTCATAAAAATATACTTATTATATATTTTTTTAAATGCGTGCCAAAAAAACAACGCAGTGTCTTCTTGGACGGGGCGGGGAGTATAATTTTATAAATTTTCCTTAATATCTCTACACGTAGCTCCCAGTCGCTATATTGAAAAGAAAAAAGAAAAAAAAAAAGTCACAAAATCACACCACAGCCTCGCGCCGGTGGTCTGGTAGCGGCTAGCCTTAGGTTTCACTCAGCTCCCATGGTTGCCTCCCTCTGATCGGTCAAAGCATCTCGGCGCAGTCGCTAGTTCATACTAACGGGCATTGTTTTCACCAAGTATCGCAGCAACGACGAGAATGGATGAATCTTTGGCATTGGGAAGATATATTCTTCATTATAGTTCCTTTTAGCAGAGCAGCAAGTCTGTGGTTGGATGAGAGCTTTTCCATGTTATTGTTGTTCCCGGTAGAATTTCTTTTGTCCAACATTCATGATACAAACGCGCTGAATTTCAGTAATAGGTCATGTCTGTTTGGGGGTATTCCGTCTCTAATTGCTTTAGTTGATTTATTTCTCGTGATGATATGGAAATATTGGTAGCTTTTCTTCGATTATTCACAATCTATTGTGCATTTTTTAAGGCATGTGAACCTGTTAAATACCCGATGATTGCTTTTGAATAAAATACTCGTCGCTGGTGAGACTCATCCGGAGTGGTCCATGAATTCAAATTTGTCGCCGCGTTTCGAGTTCATAGTTCAATTGTTCGTGTTGTGCTAATCCTGATTCATATATATCTCACTTGCCCCCTCTTTCAGGTGAAGTTAAACGAGAAGGAGATTGTTTGGATTGAAGCCTCACGCTCAGATACAAGTTAGAAAGTTATATAGGATTAAGAAGTTCCATCATTTTACAGACGTATAAGCTTGAAATTTTGCCCCCAAAAAAATAGGAATAATGAGATCGTTCTTGGAAAGACAGCAGGAGACGTTCAAGCTCCATCGTGAGGCCCAGCAGAACAGCTCTCTTCTAGAAGAGTTCACAGCATCTGACCCCATTAATGGACCCATTGTATGTATATTCCTTTCCAACTTTCACTCATATATCCACAAATGCGTTAATGTATAATCTTGTGTTATTTGTTTATAATTTGAAGTTTTTTTAATTTATGTTAATCCCTGTTATGGTATGCAGTATGAAATTTTGATGGAGACTCCGTAGAGGTTTTGTTGCTTAATATGTCACTGCATTACTCTCTCTGTTCTTGTCTTCTATCACTGGGGAATTTGCATTTGTCTAGAAGTAAAAATCTGCCATAAATATGTTGTTTTCAATCATAATTTGATGCAGTGGCTCTTTTGGGGAGGTTAACCATTCTGTTCTATTTCTAATATATGTATGTAAAAGGAGTTTTAGTAATTAAGTTTTTGTTTCTGTTATGTTGATTAATCTTTTGTGTTTTTGCCTCTTCCTTCAGGTGAAGTCTACAGAGAAAAAAATTCTACATGGTTGTCTTGGTATTTCTGCCGGAGTAGCTTTTTCACTTCTTGCTGACTTGGGGCTTCGCGAACGGAAACAGAAGCCATCTACAAGTATGTTGTGATTTATTTGTTAGGGTTTTGACATATTTTCTAGACAAGTCAGACTTTCTCTTCCAATGCAACAGTTTCTATTTGCATGTGAGAAATGAACTCAATTAATCTGAAGCTCATCTTGCTAGTAAATAGTGAACCTCATTGCTCTTGATAACATTATCTCTATAATGCTGCTCATTTTAGAAACCATAGCAATATTTTGATTTTTTATTCCCTTATTTGTAGTCTTGCATTATTAAGTTTGATTTATGGATTCTCACAGTGGTTCTTGTGAATCAGTAGAATAATAGCTTTAGGATTCTTTTTCAAGCTCTGAGAAGTTCTAACACGAGTAATTAAGCAGTTGGTCATAAGCTTGTGGTGTTGTCCATCGCGGGAATCAGCCCTTTCGTAGTTCATTTTGGTGTGAGCGCATTCTTGTTACGTAAAAGTGATCAAAGAGCTGCATTTGATAAATTCAACGAGTGGTTGCAGAAGAGGGCTTGAGGAAAGGTTTGGGGTTCAGCTGCCCCCACTGATCGTTGAAGGTCACTTCCTATTCAGAAATAATAGTAAGCTGATCATGATGATAGAAATTTTCATTGAATCATCTTTCAATTTGCGCTTTGTGTTTGGGATTTTTGTCTCTCATTCCCATAATTTTTATAGCTTATTCTGCTTGAACATTGGCTCAAGGCATTTTCCCCCACTCTTTCTTATGAGATGTGCATTCTGCATTTGAAACATTTTGATTTTGGTGTGGATGATAAATTCGTGACGGGTGAAAATGTAGTTATTACAGACAAATACTGCTGCTACTAGACTTGCTACTAAAGTGCTGAGTGCAAATATTTTCAGCTGCAAGGATTATTCTGATATTCTGCACCATTAACCTTTTTTTACTTTCTATTATTTTATTTAAATTTGAAAATTCGATTGTGATATTCTTGAGGGTGTTTTCTTTTTCAAGAAAAGGAACAAATAAATCCGTCAATTATACTCAGCTTCATTGCTGCCTCTGCCAATTCAAACTGCATCAATTGACTTTTATGGCCCTTTTGTGCCCACTTCTAGATAGTTGGTAGATGCGGAGGAAGAGACCCCTACAGAGACCCTGAGGTTGCTGCCACGACGACAACGCAGAGTGCGGCCTGACCTTCTGCGGTCATGGCCACCCCAGCAGTGGCTTGCGGTGGTGGCGCCTACCAAGAGTAAATATCTGGTTGAGGTCATCCTAGTTTGATTCCACTTCCAGCCAACTAATATTAGGAAAAGTTGAGCCGTGTTTTAGCAGTTGACGGTAATTACAGTAATTTGTTTTGGATTAAGAAGTTGGAGTGTATTTGTTTTTCATTAAAAGATGAAGTGTGACAAAAAATAATAGTCAAAATTTTATATAAAAATTATTCATGATAAACTTATTATAAAATCATTTAAAAGTATTAAATATTTGATCAAGAGTATCAAAAATTGGGATCGATGGATGTTTTAATTATTGTTAATATTTTTGTAAATATTTACGGGTCTAGTTCAAATTTTCGTTAACTACCCAAAATAATAATTGAGACTTGCTTAGGCAGGAGAGGATAGTTGAAAAGTTTTCAGGTAAAAGATACAAGAACCTAATTATTATTCACCATACCGTTAGGATTTTAAACAAGAATTATTTTGATTCATAATTAACGAATCTATCTATGAAACACTTTAATATTTCATTATTATCCTAATAATTTCATGTTACAGCCAACATCTAATTCATTATTGGTGAATTTCTTATTTGAGGTATATATCTATAAAATCTAACACATTTATCAAAATGCAAAAAAAAGTAATTTTTAAAAATTGTATAAACAAAGAAATGGCAAAATGTTGGGGTATTTAATTTAGGAGTAGGTATGCGAACCCATGCTGTCTGTGTGTATACTTTAGAAAATGTTTGAATTTATTTATTATATTCAAATCACACAACAATAATATATAGCAATTAATCCTATATTTTCATACAAACTTGAGTTTATATAAATTTTTAATGATATTGTATAATAAAGATAATTAATATTATATATGAATTCACACAGTAAAATTAAATTAATTAATTCATATAAATTCCATTTCATATATTTTTTAATATTATATAATCTAATATTTTTTTATTTGTCACATTTAGACTTCCATTTATTATTGATTAAGTACTTATAATTTTAATTTCGTGTGAATTGGGTTAGTTCACTGACCACTGGTAAATT
Organism: Prunella vulgaris; assembly: GCA_026898435.1. Classification (NCBI taxonomy): domain Eukaryota; kingdom Viridiplantae; phylum Streptophyta; class Magnoliopsida; order Lamiales; family Lamiaceae; genus Prunella; species Prunella vulgaris. The sequence continues at coordinate 480,093 of JAPKLY010000312.1, forward strand.
AACTTTTAACTACTTAATAACTAATATTTTTATTTATTAAAGAGAAATAAAAATATAAAATAAAAAAATAGATCACATGACATACTAATTGATATAAAAAAAGATAAAGGAAAAAGGTAGTAGTAATTAACGGGTCCCTTCCAAGGAAGTCATCTTCTCCAATTCTCGCGAAATAGGATAGGACAAACCCGATTCCTTAGACCCGATCCGCATCCGAAAATGAACGACGCCGACGTTTCGAAGCAGATCCAGCAGATGGTCCGCTTCATCCGCCAGGAGGCGGAGGAGAAGGCTAACGAAATCTCTGTCTCTGCTGAAGAAGTACGCCATATTTGGAGTTCCAATCGTATGATTTAGGTTTTCGATATCTCTTTTTTTCGCAATTTGTGTTCTGATCAGATCATATCGTTAGTGTAGGAGTTCAATATCGAGAAGTTGCAGTTGGTGGAAGCCGAGAAGAAAAAGATCAGACAAGAGTATGAGCGCAAACATAAACAAGTCGAAGTCCGTAAAAAAATGTAAATTTTATGATTATTGTTTTTTTTTCTGTTTAAACCCTTGATTGTTCTCGTCTGACGCAAATAATTTAGTTTTTTCTTGTGAAATTTATACAATTAATATGATAATTTTATATGATCAACACAAATGGGTTAATCCAGTTCTTATCTGCTGGTGCGTATGTGTTTTATATTCTGATGAATTTCTTTGTTCAGCAATATTATCGTGAAATCTTTGAAAAAAAGTGGCATTCTTTAGATTACTATTTGGTAGAGTGTCTGATTAAAATTTTATGTGCAACTGGATTGTTCTAGTGAGTACTCAATGCAACTGAATGCTTCTCGGATCAAGGTCCTTCAAGCCCAGGATGATTTTGTCAATGCCATGAAGGAGGCTGCATCAAAGGAACTTTTGAATGTTAGCCGTGGCCATAACTATAAAGGCCTCTTGAATGATCTCGTTGTTCAGGTTGGTCATCTGCGTTTCGATATTTTGTTAGGAATATAAGCTAGGGAGCCCTAATTTAACCCAAAACTATGGTCAAAGGTGAAGGATTGACTCTCACTTATATACCCATCCACAATTTCTTGTGGATCCGATGTGAGATCGTAACAATCGACCCCCCTTAAAGCCGGACGTCCACGGACGGCACACTCCGGGTGGCAACCCATATGCCAAGGCCCACTTCCCGGGTGGCAACCCCCCTTGGGCCCACATCCAAGGTGGCAACCCCTGGGCCCACCATTGGGTAGCCCCATTTCACAGCCCGTCCATACTTTTTCCCACAGACGGCGCCAAATGTTAGGAATATAAGCTAAGGAGCTCTAACTTAACCCAAGACCATGGTCAAAGGTGAAGGATTGACTCCCACTTATATACCCATCCACAATTTCTTGTGGATCCGATGTGAGATCGTAACATATTTTGTATGTCATCTATAAATCAAATATTTTAGCAGATATTTTATTTTCACCATAAGTACTTGATTAACAATGTTGGTCCACAAGCCGTATTTTCATATCTTGAAGCAAATAGTTGTACGGGTGTCCAAAATTGAAAAGTAAACGAACATATTGTAGATTTTTCAGTGCAGCCTTTCAAGTAGTTACATTTATCAGGAATTCAGTATAAATGAAATTTAATCCAAGACCATTTGAACCTTCTCCCATTTTCTTGATGAACTTCAATAGTCAAACTTAATTTGTAGAAGGCAAAAACTTGAACAGTAGTTATTGTTCTACTTGTCCTGATTAATAATTATGATGCATTGGATTGCTCACAGTGAGTCACAGAGTATACCTTGTAAAATGGAATTGCTATCACCCCCACGGCCCCACCCCACCCCCCAATATAAAGGCATATTTATTGGCATCTGACCATTCCTCTGCAATTATTTAAAAATATACTTCGCATTTCAGAGTTTGTTGAGGTTGAAAGAACCATCGGTGTTGCTGCGCTGTCGGAAAGATGATTTGGTATCAGTGGAGTCTGTACTGGATTCAGCAACAAAAGAATATGCACAGAAGGCAAATGTTCATTCACCTGAGGTCATAGTTGATCAGATCTATCTTCCACCTGCTCCTTCTCATCACGATGCTCATGCTATTTCCTGGTAAAGAAATCCTACTACTAATTGCACTTTAAATGGTGTAATTGAATTGATTCCAGCTCCGCCACACCCACTTAGATTTCTTCTCCTCTAAAAATGACTGCTTTTTAAATCAGAATACTGGTAATAACATTACTCTCCTCTGGCTTGTGTTTTCAGTGCTGGAGGCGTTGTGTTGGCTTCAAGGGACGGAAAAATTGTGTTTGAGAACACTCTTGATGCTAGACTGGAAGTCGTATTCCGTAAAAAGTTGCCAGAGGTACCATCTTATTCGCTTCACATTTATGCTCTTCCTGTTTGTGTTATTTATTGAAATGCATTTGCTGAAGATTGCAAATTTGAATCATGACTTGTGCATCATGTCCAGTAAACTATACATGAAATGCTATACATTTTTGACTTGTATTCAAATTATTTATTGCTGTGCCCTTTGCATCTAAGATGAAAGAGTCTATTAAAATTCATGTTACTGTCATTTAGAAAGTGACAAGTAAGAAAAGAAGTGTAACACTTAATTTCTCTTTCCTTGGGATATTGCTCGAGTTTTTTTGGGTCTAAGAATCTCAATTCAAGGTAGCACAAAGTCTGGTGCTGGGTTTGTAATGAATAATACATGGAGAGTGCTGGTTTTTTTTTAAAGCAAGTGTTTAAACATATTGATTATTCACCTTTGGATTACCTTTTGTGGTTTTCCCTGATGTGATTTAGGAATACTAAATAAACATATAAAGAAATAAAGGAGATTAACATGAATGAACATGTTTCATCGTATGAGCTATTGCAATTACATTTGTAGTTTAAGAGTGTAATAACATTATCCCTTCTTAATTTACGCAAGATACAAGCTATATAGTTCAGCATATCTTCGTAGTTAAGATATGAAGTTATTGACCATGTTTCTGGGCTGACATAATGTATATTTTGAGTGGCAGATACGCAAGAGTCTATTCGGTCAGATTGCTGCCTGATGGCTTAAATCGTCGGTGTTGATTTTGTCACGTTGAATCAATCCTCCAAGCTTTTATCATTATAAGTTGGTTATCGACCACGAAGATTATCATCTGATATTCTGGTGGATTCTGCCTTGTGTTCTTATATGCGTGTTTCTTGATTTCGTATACATAGAAATTTTTTATATATCAATCGGAACAGTCTGTATGGAGGTCCGGAACCTAGTATTTATTTTCTGGAGTTAATAAATCAAGTTTGAGAGACAAATGTTGAACTTTTCATTGCATGATGCATCTAATAAATTATCTATGTTCAGGAAATCCATTCAGTAATTCTAACCATTGTTTAATTTTTGGCTTTTGGTTCAAAATTTTCAATAAAAAACAATGACATGAGGAAATTGATGATGTTGGTAATGAATTAAAAAAATATGTTTAATTCACTTCTGAGGTATTTTACACGGGATAATATACTTTGGGGTCGTTTGTTCAGGAGGAAAAAGGAGGGATAGATAATAATTTTTCTTTTTCCAGCGTTTAGGAGAGAGATAATTTCAATCTTTGAAACCAAATTTATTCTCACGAGTTTGTTTGGATTAGTCAGACTCAGAATTGTATGTAGTCTCACGAGATTGGGACTAATTAGCAATACAATTTTTTTTTTTCACACATTTTATCATATTTAATACCTCAATCTAAACATAAATTGTATTTAAAATAAAATAAAAATTAAAAGGGCAATCTGTAATCCAGACATGCATTCAGGTCAAGTAATCCAATTTCTACAGCAAATTTTAATTAATTATCAGTCAATCTGGATAGTTTCTTAGCAACAAATATATATAGCAGGGATAATTTAATAAAAACAGAGTAGAAACTCTGGAATCCTTTATAAATTTGTGGAGGTGAACAAGTGGGAGCGACAGAGAGGACAGGTTGGGGTTGTCTGCAACCACTTGAAAATGCAGAATCCATGGAACATATGTGAGCACGCCATTCTTATAGCCTGTGAGTTTTTCTGCAGAGTCTTGATGCATATCGAACATAAACTAACTTCAGATGACTCCACCTTCACCGATTTCAGGCCGTAAAATTTGTTGTCCTTTCGTCGGAGCTCGTATATAAACCCTAGGCATCTGTTCAGTTCAACGTCTCCCTGATTCTCCAGTATCCAATCGTCGAGATGATCATGACTCTGCATGCATAGCTCTTGATACTTGTCCTGTTCCAGTTTTTCCAGCTTCCGTATGCGAATAGTCATGCATCCGACGCCAGCACATTGACGGGCGATTCCCGACAGCCTGTTGGATATAATATCGTCCAGATTTTCGGGGGTTTGGCCTGTGGGGAAGTCGAGGCCCCAGTGGATGTTTTCCAGGGCGAACGGGGTTTCCAGGCCCTGGATTATGTTGCGTATGATGTGATATATTTGTTTGTCCGAGAGAAAGGCCGCACGGGGATAGTGGAAGGTTTTATTGGTGGTTTGATGGATTCTGGGGGAAGTTTTCCTGATGGGATTCTTGCGTAGGGCACCCTGTGAAATAGAGATTTCGAAGGTGAATTGATCGTGGTTTTGTTGTGTTGTGTTTGGAGGGCCTGCCGATGCATGCATGCAGATGCAGCTATCTTGATTGGAGGCTGAGTTACTCATGGAAACTTGATATACACACAGAGGTCGATGTTGTTCAAATCACCTGAAGCCAATTGTGGTATATATATATATATATAGAGAGAGAGAGAGAGAGAGAGGCACACACATACACATATACGGATTTCTGATAATTTTTAAAATAAGAAAAATTATGATTTGTTATAGATTTTTACCTTTTTTAAATACAAGGATCTCTGATAATAAATGAGAGAGTCTATATAGATTTTTACCCCTTTTTTCAGTTTACCGAGTCAAAGATTTCTGGGAATTTTTATTTCAAGGATTTTTTTTATCACTTATATCTTTCCTTTTATGTCATAGATTATTTTTTCTTAAATTTTGCCTACATTTTAAATTTTAAACTTTTTTAAATCGGTAAGAATTTATTAAAGGGGATGTATAGTACAATGGACGTGACAAGAATTTTCGTTAAAATTTCGGGTCTATCTTATGCGTATCTTATATTCTTATCATAAAAGGTTCTTAATGTATTTCACAACCTGAAATAAAAAGGATATTACTCCCTCAATTTTAGAAATATACCATTTTAAGAAATCAACGGATGTTACTCCATTAGTATGTAAACCCGTGAATTTTGCTTTATATGTATAGTAAAAAAATTTATATATTTTTGATTATTTGATTATTACTCACCTGTCTCCCTATAAGTTGCTCGTTGCTTTTGAATATACAGATTAAGGTAAAAATGAAAAAGTATAAGTGATGTGATGAAAAAAGTAAAAAAATATAAGTGATGTGATGATGAAAAGTGAAAAAGTAAAGGAAAAAATGTAAAAAATATTAAAAATAATAATAAAGAAGTAAATAGTAGTTTCTAAAAAAGGTAAAAAAAACAAATGAGCAACATATAGTGGAACAGACGAAAATGACAAAATGAGCAACTTATAGTAGGACGGAGGGAGTAATATTTATAAATATAATACTCAATTATAAGATAATTAATTTTTATTTGATGTATTTAATTTTTTGAATTGATTTAATTAAATATTATACAAATCAATATTAATCAAAATAAATTATTCTGAATTATTCGATCCAAATCGATAAAATTTAAATTTCCTAACAAATTATTTTAAAATAATTTAAACATCTTATTAAAGTCAGAGTTTGATTTACATGTATATATATATATATATATGATAATTAAAATGAAGATGTCTCATATGCAATTGGTACACGGTGCACTCATTTAACAGTTGAAGTTGTTTACACTGAAAAGTGGAGGTTGAATATACTCTTATTGGATTTATGTGTAAATTTTTTAGTGTAATCAACCTCCATTTTTCAATATAATCAACTTCCACCTTTCAATATAAACAATCTCAACGGTTGAGGGTGTGTACTGTGCACATAAGACTTACTCAATTAAATTTGGTCAATTTTAAAGATAATTCTAAAATTTTATTAAAATTTATTAATTTAAAATATTTATAGAATAATTAAAACTATATTGATTGATTCCATAGATAATTATTTTGTTAAATAAACATAATACCAATTATAATGACTAATTTGATTTGAATGATTTGATAATTTTGTATTGATTAGATTAAATATTATATAAATTAAAAAAATTCGATCAATAATATTATTATCTTATTTGATATAATAATTCAATTTTATCAAAATTTATAAATATTAGATAATACAAATTTGAATATTAAATTCAAGATATTTAGTTAAACGTATTAGATTGTTTCCATGACAAATAATATTACAAAACTAATTATTTCCTAAAATTATGCCAAGTTTATCTAATAATTCAATTCAAATAGAACTATTTATCTCCTACATTTAATTAAATAAATTTATAAATAAAATAAAATGTATATATGTATATATATAATTAGAGTAGGTATTACGTGACTAATACTCACGGAAATAATTTCGTGAACGACATATTTTATTTCACGCAGTAACACACATTTCGGTGTGTAGTGTTAGTTCATATGCAGCGTAGTGTTAGTTCATATGCAGTGTAGTGTTAGTTCATATACAATATGATTTTAGTTCATTCACTGTGACATACTACGTGTGGTGTTAATTCATATATAGTGTGGTGTTAGTTCATATACATTATTGTGTTAGTTCATATACAGTATTTTATGTCATTTATCTCTAAAAAAATCAAATATCAAAATACTTAAAATAAATTGTTATTCACCATAAAATTTATTGTGTGTGTCATTCACATAATACTTTGCCATATAATTATAGAGGCACACTTGGGTAGAAATTTCTATCGTATAAATTGTTAAAAATAAATATATAAAAATACTAAACCCACGCGCAGCACTCCTCGGCACGTAGTCCACGCAACATGCATACCTCCAGCTAGGGTTGCAAACGAATCGAATCGAATCGAATATCATAGTTTTGTATTTGTATTTGAATAATAATCGAATCGAATCGAATTCGAATCATAAAAATTCGAATCGAATTCGAATCATAAAAATTCGAATACGAATACCTAATCGAATCAAAAGTATTTGATTCATTTACAACCCTCGGGTAAGAGTTTGAAATATAGGTGCATATGATATTTAGATTATTATCTAATGAGCTTACATCCTTAAAATAATAGTAATTATAGCAGCCATAAATTTCTAATGGTCTATAATCTTAAAATAATAACAATAACAATAATAATAATAGCAATAATTATACTAACTATTAAGTCTATTATCATTATAATATTTATAAAAAAATATTTAATCGAATATTTACGAATATCGAATCGAATATCATTATTTTGTATTCGTATTTGAATAATAATCGAATCGAATATTTGTAATCGAATTCGAATCATAAAATTTCGAATACGAATATCGAAATTCGAATATGAATACCGAATCGAATCAAAATTATTTGATTCGTTTGCAACCCTACCTCCAGCCAGATGGTTCATACATACCGCCAGGCCCCCCTCCCCCCCAAGCCGCCCACCACATTCAGAATACCTGTGCCCTCTCACACACTCCATACAATATTTATGACCTCTTCCATCCCATGTTTAGTTTAATATTTTTTTAGTTATTATGTTGATTAAAAAATATACATTTAATATTATTATACATAAATATTTATATATAGTAATATACATTTAATTTTATAGTAACACATATTTGTTCTAATAGTAACACATATTTCTCTTTCAATTTATGTTACAACATGAGCAAATGTGTGTTACTATAAGGACAAAATATATTTTTATTAGAATAAATAGGTGTTTCATAATTTATTTATCTTCCATTTAAATGTAGGTACATTGTTTCATGTAATACATATGTTATTATATGAAAAATAATTATTTATATAAAAATAAATAAATATTTATGAATAATTAATATTTGTTTTTATAATAACACACATTTTGCTCTTGCATTATGTGAAAAATTATTTATTCTATAAAAATAAATAAATATATGTAAAATAACAATATTTTATAAGATAGTAAAACATATTTGATCTAATAGTAACACACATTTGTCTCCTAATTTGTGTTACTATATGGGCAAATGTGTGTTACTATATGAGCAAATTATATTTATATGATAATAAATATGTGTTTCTTAATTTATTCATCATCCTTTTAAATCTAGGTATACTGTCTCATGTAATACATATGATATTATATTAAAAAAATCATTATTTCTATAAAAATAAATAAAATATTTGTGAATAATCAATATTTATTCTTAAAGTAACACACATTTTTGCTCTTGTATTATATGAAAAATTATTTATTCTATAAAAATAAATGAATATATGTAAAATAACAACATCTTATAAGATAGTAACATACATTTGCTCTAATAGTAACATATATTTACTCTCCAGTTTGTGTTACTATATTGGCAAATGTGTGTTACTATATGAGTAAATGATGTTACAAAAGAACAAAATGTATTTTTTTTTATAAAAAAGTAACATACATTTTCTCTCAAAGTAACATGCATTTGTCCATAGAGTAGCATAAATTAAAAGCAAAATTTTAAATTTATTACATAATATTATTTAAATTTTAAAAAAATACAATAATAATAATAAAAAATAAAAAATAATTGAATAGAGACAGCGCAATGCTTTGCATGGGGGAATATTTAACCATGTCGCATATGTTAGTCGGTTGCATGGGGAATGCTTAACCCCTGGGATCTCGCATATGTTGCGGTTAATTTTTAATTCCAGCGGGAGCTGTGACTTTATATTATTTTTAAATCTATTTTTTTGAAATTTTTACGGTAGAAATTTTTATATAAATTTTTGTTATAATTATATACATATAAAAATTCTTTTAAAAATAAATATTTAAATATTTAAATATATTTTTTTCAAAGTAAAAAAAACAATTTTTTTTTTTACAAAATTCAGTAACATAAAATAAATAATAAGATATATCTTGTAGCATAAAGCTTATGATCTCGAATTGTTCAACAAATTTTTTTAGTGAATTTCAGTAAACTGTTTCCAATAATTTTTATCTGATTTAGCAAATTTTTAACATTTTTAATCACATCTTGCGTCTCAGTCTGTAAAATTATCTGACCAAACTATTAAATATAAAATACGAACCTGCAAAAAAAATCAAACTTAAAAAAATAAATAACAATTCGAACAATCAGAATATTAAAAACATGCAAAAAATTATTTAAAAAATGAATAAATAATTCAAATATCAAAACTTCAAATCAAATAGAAACAATTGTAAATTTATAAAACTATGAAAATCATGCAGCAATAGCAAAAAATATTATCTCACCAAATTATATGATGTAAAATACAAAAATGCAAAAAAAAAATAAGAACATCATAAGATATATTAGAAGAAGTAAGAGACACACTAAGTAATAAGATTAAAAGATGATAATAATAATATATATAGAATTGAAATTTATAAAAGTATGAAAATTAAGATGAATGATTGAAATTTAAAAAAATTAGATATATTATTTGATATTATGAATATATTTATAAGAATTATATAAGATGAATATATTTATAAAATTAAAAAATGTTGGGTTAAGATTAAAATATTTAAAATATAAAGTCAAAATTACCTTTTTATGTCAGAGTTGATGAGAATATAAGAATTTTAAAATTGAGAATTCCGATTGATTTCATTACTTCGTCTTTATATAAGAAGTAAATTTATTTTTAGGGAAAATACACTTTTTTATCCTTTAAGTTTGGTTGACTTTGATTTTCGTCCTCTTATCTTTTAAATTTCAGTTTTAGTCCTGTAAGTTACAAAAAATTATATTTTTTTGTCATGTGACCTGCTACTACAGGTCACTTAACAAGTTATATGATGACGTGTCTATTTTATTGTATTTTATTTTGATAAAGTCATACTTGGAAGTTTCTGATTGGTGACACTAATATTTGACAATTTAAATTGAAATTTGATTAAAACTGAACATAAATTAAAAAAAAAAACTCTTTTCATTAATAATTTTTTTTATTTTATGAAAATTTAAAATGACTCTCTTATTAAAAAAAATGTAATTTCAAATCTCAACCACAAGAAAATAAAATAAAAAATTAAAATTTTAAATTCTGTTATTAATTTTAAATAACATTTTTTATTAATTAAAGAAATCTAAGAAAAATTATTAAATCTAAGTTTAAATATTAGTAAAAGTTCCAAAAATACATAATTATAAAAGACTGATTTAAAATAATGAGTAATAGTAAAAAAATTATAAATCAAAATTCTAAAAGAAAAAGGATATTGTATATTATTTCACGTGAGTGAAAATGAATTAAAATAAAGAATTTAATTTGATATTAGACTAATTTTGGAATAAAAAAATTAAGTAATATAGATATTGCACTATATATATACATTTTTTCAAATATGTTGTTGTTTACATTATTGATATCAATGATTATAAAATTTTAATATATTTAATTTGACTGTATCATAACTATTTTAAAATATTTTTATCAATTCTCAGAGTTAAATCAATCTGGGTTATATAGATTAATTATTTTTGAATTTTTTATTATTTTTAAATTAGCCTTTTACAATTATTTATTTTTGAATTTTTACTTATTTCTAAAATTAGATTTAATTAATTTATTTAGATTTCTTTAATTAATAAAAAATGTTATTTAAGATTCATAATAAAATTTTAAATTTTATTTTTTGTGATTTTCGGGTGAGATTTGAAATAAGATATTTAAATACTTTTATCCATACTTAGAGTTAAATTAATCTGGGTTATATAGATTAATTATTATTGATTTTTTACTAATTATCTTTAAATTAGCCTTTTATAATTATTATTTTATAAAATTTTACTTATTTCTAAAATATGTCGTTGTTTACAATACTGATATAAATTATTTTATAAAATTTTAATATATTTAATTTGATTGTATCATAAGCATTTTAAAATATTTTTATCCATACTCAGTGTTAAATCAATCTGGGTTATATAGATTAATTATTTTGAATTTTTACTTTTTTTTTAAAATTTTTACTTATTCCTAAAATTATATTTAATTAATTTATTTAGATTTATTTAATTAATATAAAAATCATGATGTTTTAAATTTATAATAAGATTTTAATTTTTATTTTATTTTCTTGTGTGTGAGATTTGAAATTAGATTTATTTAATAGGAGAGTCAATTTTGAATTTTCATAAAATATTAAAAATTATTAATGGAAAGAGGTTTTATTCGTTAATTTATATTCAATTTCAATTAATCTTCAATTTAAAATTGTCAAATATTAGTGTCCATCAATCAAAGATTTTCAAGTTTGACTTTATCACAATAAAACTGACACGTCATCATATAACTTGTAGCAGCAGGTTACAGGACAAAAAAATTATTTTTTTGTAACTTACAGGACTAAATTCAAGTTAAAAAGATAAGAAGACGAAAATCATAGTCAACAAAACTTAAATGATAAAAAAATATATTTTCCCTTATTTTTAAGTAGTTGTATATGTTCGTCGTGCTTTACACTCGCCCTTATAGACATTCGTGGCATGTACCTGCTGTTTAGACGCGTGAGTACGTGTGAACACAAGTATATAGCAGTAATATTTAAAAAAAAAGAAAAAGAATATGTAATGGTGTGAGTCATGCACGACTTTATATGAATACATGGGCAGACATATTCGTTTCAGTATATGTGTAGTTAAATAAAAATTTTCTAATAGTGGGCATAATCAATTGAAATGCAATAAAATTGTTTTTACATTGATATATGATTTCAGTTTGTAATAACGACTCTTCTGCATATCTTTTTTCTCAATAAAGTAAAAATTTATTTCTATACTAATCGCCTTAACTAAATTTTAGCCCATTAAATGGAACTTAATTAAAATTGTTTCACCTTCCATGGCCATACTTCCAACTTAATTTTCAATATAACTTTACCAAGTTTTTAATTTTTTTTTAATTTGAACTAGAATTAAAAAATACATTAATTTGAATATATTAACCAAATAAACAAAGTGGATATAGGTCCCTAGCCCCTCCATCCAAACACAACCTACTCTATTCTATTTCTTTAAAATAATTAGTGAAACCAAGGAATAGTGAAATGTTAAAACTAAGGATACGTTGGTTTAAAAGATAAAATTATCTATCCGCCGAAACATGCATATTTTTAGGGTCCATTTGGTTCTATAAATAAGATAAATAACTCAAGATAGATTAGACAAAATTATAATTTAGAAATTATTATTTAGAAATTAAATAGTATATTTTAATTGATAGATTAAGATAATTAATAGTGTAAAATAATTTCATTTTGAATATTTGAATTGTAAGATTAATAATAAAAATATATACAATTAACAATTTTGCCTTCTATATCATAAACAAAAATTAAGTAAATTATGTTTCTCCTTTTCAATATAAGTTGAGTATTTTAATAAAAATAAAAATAATAAATTATTATCATACCTCTACCCTAAAATAATATCATTCTCCATTCATAAGATAATTGAATTTTAGTTTTAAGTTTTTTATTAATCTTAGGCTTTTGTCCATTAAACCAAACATCAAATTAGAAAAGATAATTTAATTTATCTTAACTTATCTAACGTACCAAATCAGACCTTAAGGAATAGATAATTTTATATTTTAAAATCAAACATACCACATGAAAGGTAGACAAAATGAATACATCCGTGAGCAGTCTATATTTCTTGTTAAGATTATAAATTTTCACAAATTATTCTCAAAAGCAAACAGCATGAGGAATGAGGGAATTCATCATCACCCAACAACAATAAACAACTGTCCAACGCAGACAGTGTGCTGTGTCATCAATAGAACCAGCCCTGAGCTCCTTCATAGCAGCAAAAATAGGAAATAACCTTATGAATAAGCCATCACCTAAATGCATAAACACTTTGAGAAAACATATGTGAACTCACTCAACATCGTAAGTAGTAACATCTTTCAAGATTTACCCAGCTCCTTGTTTAGATTATTGTGTTTTAAAAAGCCTCAACAAAATAGTGAAAATACAGCATCAGATAATGCTCATCAAAACTTTCAGCCATCTTTTTTTACCACACATTTTAATCAAGTTTACCTTAAATCATTCAGAAGGTCTTCTTACGTACTTTGGATTCCAGTTCCCACCACTTACTATCACACTCCTCCTTTCCTAAAAGGGATCCGCATTCATCAGAACTCACATCCTCGTCCTCACTCCCAATTCATCGAAATAAAATTTCTTCTCTTTCTCCGGATCATACTTCCATTCCAATTTTTGCAAAATATTTTGGTCTTTCCACTTCTTAACAACAGATACAGCCTCACTCTTAGCCTTCCCAATCATGATCTCCTTCCATGAGAAAGCTGCATCAGCAGCCCTTTTGAGAGTACCTTCATTGACATCACCCACAACAACAGTTTTCAAACACCTCAATTTTGCTTCCTTCAAAATCCCAACAAAATCTGAATCGTCAGACACAAGAAGCAAGCATTCAACCATTCTTCGGTCCATCATATCCACCATATGACGTCTCAATGCAACATCAGCAGCTTGAGGTTTGTCTGAAACCATCCTAACCCAAAAACCTGCTCGTTTCAACTCATCTCCTAAACCGTATCCAACTTTAGGGGTCAAAATATCCCTAGCAGCTCTCCTGTACTTCTCCATCTTCACAGAGTATCTTTCCACCATATTCAGCCTCCTCTTCCCTCGAGCAGATTCAATTTGATTCAATCGTTTTATCTGCTCGCGTTCATGAATCTGTTTAAAATGATTGATGAACTTGTCGTGGTAATAAAACCTCCTCCCACAAACACCACATACATATGGTTCATCTGGCTTAACAACACCCATGTTTTCTAGTTCATTCAATGCTTTCCTCCCTCTTCTCTGCGCCATAACCTTAGGAGGAACATAGCTAAATGATTGCTGATTAGCATAAGCAATCATATGCTTAACAAATCCAAATTGTTGCGCAGCTTTTTTCAACTTAAGAGCTGCATCACAAGGAGGAAACGACTTTGGTGGCTTGTTATCCAAATCCCAAAAGATGGCAACATTATCATCGACAACCTTCTGCGCTGAACTTGGTGAAATTGAAGAATCAATATTTTGATTTGATACTGAAGTAAAATTACTCCATCCATACACCGAAAGTGCAGGGCTTAGTGCCCCAATCTTTTTAAATATCTTCACTTCATTGAAGATATACTGGAATTTCGCCAAATTCTGCATATCCCGATATTGACCTTTGATGTGAAACAAAGTGAAAGTAAAATTACATCTCAGCGGCGTCCTACCAAGAAATTTTTTTCACTCTCGTCGAAGAAAGGACTGCAAAATCAGAGGTGGTTGTTTTTATTCATTAGAATGATCAATCAACGGGCCCAGTTATAAAAAATCCATTCAAAGCAAGAGCAAGCATTTTTAACAAACACTTTGAGCCCACAAAAGAAAAACAGATAAAGATTACGAAAGAGATGCAAGAATAAAGCATGAGATTAGAGTGGCTTACACAGAGTGTCACAGTTACGATGGTTAAATTTGAAGAATGAGAGAACTTTCAAAATAAATTAAGATTAATACAAGATGCGAATTCTCGTAAAAGAGAATTAAATTTAAATCGAGAATTAGGAAACAAAAACTTGTATTTATATATTCATCGTAGCAAATAATTTTCTACACCACTAACTAAAAACGATTATGAAATTTTACCTAAAAAGTGAAATTTTGGCAGAAAATGGCAGTCCAGCGAGGCAGCAGTCTGCGAGAGGAAGTGGTAAAATGTTGAGAGTTTCACTTTTGCTCATTTGATTTCAGTCCATTCCTAGAATCGAGCAAAACAATTTTGAATAAATGAGCGAAAACAACGTTCGATGCAATTCAGTTGGGATAGAGATCTCGTGAGCGATAGATTAGAGGTTTTCATAGATGAAAAAATAAAAAGTAAAATAAGTTACCTGAAATTGCAATGGACATCATGGGGGATCTGGTATACATACAAGATAATATTGATGATTACTGATTAAGATATATGTAGAGATTGATTCAGACCCAAATATGTGTGTGAAAACAATCCAACGGATTTAAAAGAACCATTGAACTAAGGAATTCGAACAAACACCTTCTGGACACGTTTCGCAATCCCATATCCGCTGCCTCACGCATTCACTTTCTTGGAGACCTCATCTGATTTATCTTCTCCGGTTGACTCCAAAAACACTACCTTTTTGGAATTCAGTATCTCCAGATTGGAATTCAAATGAGAAGGATTAAAGGGTATGAGCATGACTGTAGAAAAAAAAAAATTGTCAAGTTGAGGAAATAAATATATAAAAGCAGCAGTGCTTGTACAATTGGTTGATGATTGTGCTGGCGAGTGAACAGTCACTCGCTCAACAGTAAATTCGTGACTCGCACTTTCTACGGGAGCAGCAAACAGTCATCTTTAAACCATCATATCCGAATATAATTTTACTATTTTTTAGTCCATTCACAGGGACGCCCAATTTTTAGTCACAAATCGCAAACGTTTGCAAAAAATGTTGAGCCCACACTTGCAAAAATAATTTTGAAACCCTAATAAAATATAATCAGATTCAATTATACCTCCAGTTGACAGCGTGGCGTGGCCGTGGACGGCAGGGGGTGCGTCGCGTGTGGCAGCGCGGAGGCGAGGCTGCGACTCTGTCTGATGTAGCGCACAGGGGTGAGAGGAGGAGGCGGCGGTTGAGGTGGAGGAAACAGCGATGCCTGGCCGCTGAAAATCCGTGGTAATGACTGAGGAAGAGAACAAGAGTATAATAGATGATGGTACAATGCTATGTTTTAAAAAGCGGAACCGGACGTTGAACCGGACACCTTAGAAATTTTGGTCGGACCGAGTTCGATCGGTCGGACCGTAAATAAAGCGGTTGAGCCGGTATGATGTCATAATTATATAAATATATATTTAATATTAAAATAAATCTACCAAATATCATACAAATATCAAATATGAAGCTAAATTCACTACAAATCTAACAAATTAAGAATCGAAAATTTTAACATTTAGAAGAAAATACGGAAAATAAATACCATGAAAAAGTTGGGCCCAAAAAAAAAGAACTAATAAAAAAATGAGAAAGTTGGGCCCAAATTTCATTAATGGCCCATGAGACCTATATCTAAACCTAAAATTTCAGAAACCCACTTATCCACATTGTAGTCTTGTTCTCTTCCTCCAGGCTCCAGCACGGCAGCACCTCCACAGCGTTTCAGCGGCGCTGCCTCCTCCACTGCTCCACCTTAACCACCGCCTCCCATCTATTATACTCTTGTAGTCTTGTTCTCTTCTAGTCTTCTTCCACGGATTTTCAGCTGCCAGGCATCGCTAGAGGAAACGCGCCGCCGCTGCCGGAGGAAACGTGCCGCCGCCGCTGCTGGAGGGAACGCAGCCGCCGCCGCCGCCACCGCCACCGCAAAATTGTTCTTCAGTTTTTTTTTTTAAAATTTAATTCCCAGCCGCCGGTTCTTAGGGTCGAACCGAGACCGGTTCAACCCGTTTATTTCCGTTTTTGGCCGGTTCTCGAGCGGCTCGTTAGTTGGGCGGTCCAACGCTTTAGAGCCGTACGTTGCTTATCCCGGTTCGCGGTTCGACCGGTCCGACCGGCCGGTCGGACCGGATTTTTAAAACATAGGTACAATGTGGATAAGCGATTTTCTGAAATTTTAGGTTTAGATATTCGGCTTATGGGCCATTAATGAAATCTTGGCCCAAACTTTCTCATTTATTTATTCCATATATGTGCTAATTTTACTTGGTGCATAGAGCTGTTAAAATAAACGAGCCGCTCGTGAGCTCGGCTCGACTCGGCTCGTTAAGGCTCGACTTGACTCGGCTCGATATGTTAAACGAGCCGAGCCGAGCCTAAAAAAATACTCGTTTGCTTAACGAGCTCGGCTCGGCTCGACTCGGTAGGCTCGCGAGCTGCTCGGTAGGCTAAAAAAATAGAGGTTATTTTATAAATATTATATAATTTAGGGTATAAAATATTAATATTTTACATAATAATACAATTCATATTCTCAAATCACTCATACTGGTGAATTGGTGATAGTTTTAGCTTTATTGTTGTTAAAATAAACGAGCTGCTCGTGAGCTCGGCTCGACTCGGCTTGTTAAGGGCTCGACTCGACTCGACTCGAAGTGTTAAACGAGCCGAGCCGAGCTCAAAAAAATACTCGTTTGCTTAACGAGCTAGGCTCGGCTCGACTCGATAAGCTTAACGAGCTGAGCCGAGCCTGGCACTACTCGGGCTCGCTCGGCTCGTATAACAGCTCTAAGTGCATAAGCTATTTTTATAATATAAGATCACACATTAAAAGAAAAGATATAAATGAGTGTGACATTAAATAAACAAAGTGTAATTTATTAATTTTAATAAATATGCATAATTTTTTAATAAATATATACTCCCTCGTCCTTTAGGATATGTTTGTTTTGTGATTTAAGGGATCGTAGCAAGTCATGACTTTGAAATCTTGAGATGTAAAAACCTTGATAAATAGTAAAAGTGTGTGTTTGTTTTGGGATTTTAGTAGGGTAGGATGTTATTTTATGTCAAATCAAAGTGTGATAATGATTGATTTTATAGGTATAGTAGGTATTTTATGAGTGTTTTGTTGGAAAGAGTAATAATAGGTTTAATAGGTATTTTTAGGTGTGGATTGAATTTGAGATGTAAAATCCGGATATTAAATCTCAAACTCGTGTGGAGCGTGATCGCAAAGTCCTACGTCCATCCGAGCTAATCTCAAAAAAACATATCCAGGAATTTACACCCAATGGGACACACATTTTTTAAGAAAAATGTATTTTATATATAAAGTAGTGGCATATAGGTAATTATGTATATATGTTTGTGAGTGTACACGTAAATCAATATTATTTTTTAGTAGTGTACAAATTTGTGATGACGTCCAAATAAGGAAAGTGTGCAAATTCCTATGAGACAGAGGGAGTATTACATTTTTTTGTAAAATGACAAATATAACTTTCTTTTATATTATTTAATTAGAATTTTGTCAATTTTATTAGTTTGTTAATTGTAACTTCTGATGATATAAAATAAGCAAGTTTAATTTAACAAATAAAAAAATAATTAAGAATTTTGGACTGATTATCTCATGAAAAGATTATCATTTAAAAATACATATGATAAATTTAAATTTTAAATTTGAACCGTAGACATATTCAAATTTTAAATTTAAACTATAGACTTCTATTTGCTAATGTCCTACTTTTAAAAAAAATAATTGTGCTTAATTTTAATATACAACTAATAAACTATAATATTATCTCAATTCACAGTTCGCTTTAGTGACCTATAAAAATATTGGGTCAATAAATTTAATTAACAAATTTATTTTACTTTCATAATATATTATCATATTCATTAAAGTTTTTTTCAAATTTAATTATTCAATTATTAGTTCACATAATTTCCTTACAATTGAAATAATGAGACTACATTTATATTATAATTATAGTTTTTTTATATTTTAATTATGAATAAAATTTTAAAATGATCGAAGACAATAAAAAATATAAATAATAAATTTTATATTTTTTCTAAGTTATTATCTTTATTTTATTATTATCCACTTAAAAATTAAATATAAATAATTATGAAAATTATATGCCTACTAATATATATATATATATATATATATATATATATTTTAAATTGATTAACAATAAATGGTTAAATTATATTTGCAATGAAGACGTGGAATATAGTTTTAAAAAAAAGGGGTTAATGATCTATGAAAATGCACTATCTTGTACTCAACTTTCAATTTAATCTTGGTCTTCACGATTATTATTAAAAAACCCAACATTTTACGAAAATTCAATTCGATACATGTTCTTTTATTTTCGACCGGCAGCTAATGACGTAGTTCATCAGAGCACATGAAAGTTTAAACACATTTAATTACTTTTTTATTTTTTTAAAATTTTCACATAATATATCATATTCATAATTTTAGTTAGGCTTAGAGATTGGGTTGGTAATTTGTCTTGTGAAAGGTTGGTGTGTTGGAGCTGGTTTTATTGAAGTGTATGACCTTTTGGATTAATGGAAAGTTGTTTGCAGAATTAAACCTAACATTGGAGTTCCAGATGGTATTTTCACACAAAGGACATTTATAATGCTCTCTGTCAAAGAATCCCATTCTGTTGTGGTCGAAATCATTCCAAGGAGATAAGATCATTGATAGTGTTGTGTAACTAGCCCATTCCTTTTTTGCAGTAAGAGTAAATATCACAGTTTTTTCCTCCAAATAATATCAGACAAACTGGAATCAGATGTAGAACAAGTCCATGGAGTTTATATATAAGTACAAAGGGTATACAGCAAAATAATTACAAGAAAAATACAAGATTGAACATTTTTCACTATTAGAGGTAATGACACAACATCAAGATTTAAGCAGAATCCACACACTCAAGTTCAATAGCCTTGCTGCCTACGAGCTGAAAGCCCCGCCGGATGTTTCATTGTTGCTCTGGCACTGTTGAAGCTGTTGTTTAAGATCCCGAACAAGCTCAGTCAGCCTCTGGATGCTCTTCTCTTGTGATAAGATGATCTGAAACATTAAGATAACATATACTTTTGCAGTGTGAATATATTTACCTTTTTAGGTACTTCACACCAATTCTCATGCATAAACTCAACAAAAACGTGTGTACAGAATTCCACTCAAACCTATGCGGCCCAAGTCCTTTTAACATACATAAAGGGACTGTCTTATATTCTGATAATTATCTTTCCTAGATCTAAAAATATTTCAAGACACTCCAGCATCATATATCTTACTCAATCAAAACAGACTAGAGTGTAGAGAAACATGAAATGAACTAAACAAAAATCAAGTATAAAATGCTCGACAATGACGAAACAAGTGAGGACATAGTCGACGGGCATCAATACGTGCAAGATGGTAGTGAAACCCCATATGTACACTCTATCAGCTCAGCATAATGAAACTATAAGACTAACCAACTACCAACACACATTCTCACACCAAGTGGAAAATCATAAATGATCAGAAGAAGGATACAATTACCTTCTCCTTAACACCTTCTTCTCTCTGAGGAATTCGCTGCTGCTTCTGAGATTCGTTAGGAGTTGTATAGGCATCACTCACTAGCTGTTGCCTCCATTCAAATTGTGAAGTGATAACCAATATGAGCAACAGGGAAACAAGCATCACTGGTCTTGACATATTTCCTATCTAACAAAAAGTTTGGAAAAAAAAAAAGCCCATATAAATTGCATATTCTGAAACTAAGTCACAATTGTTAAAACCTCACCATTAAAAACTATATGCATGATCCCATAAAGCAAAATAGGGTTTATACCGAACTATTTGCATTTCAGCAAGAAATGCCCTGCCTACCTCATGACCTAAATTTGAACTTATTACCCCTAATTTGCTGCATAACCAACTCAGATATCAACGAAACATTGAACACAAATGGCCAATTCCACCTCATTTCCAAAATCGAGCTCTTACCTCGGCCCTAAACAAAACCCTAATTATATTAACGACAAACAAGGAAATTGAGGAGTGAAAATTAAACAAGTTAGAGATGAGAATTGAAGTATGGCATGGATAGAATCTAGAATTAGAAAAGAAAGATGGAATTGTAACCTCAACCGCGATGAAGACCCAGTTCGGTTTGATGGGATGAATTAATCGGCAGCAAGTGACAAGTGTTTATGTCGGAGGAGAAAACTGGAAATAACTGGAATAATTAGGAGAAGTTGATTGCCATTAATTATGCGCTTAAGAGCAGTCACATAATTGGATTTGGAGATGAAAGAAGAGAGCTGCTCGATAGGAGCAATCCTTTCACCGTCCCACGTCAATATTTATTACAGCCGTCAATTTGAGACCAGTTTAATGGATCCGTTCAACCTATTCGAAATTACATATGAACTGAGTCTAAAAAAAAGAGAAAAAAATAAAAGAGGAATACATTTTTTATTGAGCAACACGTTCTAATTTTTACTGTAGAAATATTCAGTTTTGAAAATTTTATGGGTTTAAATCGAATCGGGTCGGATTTGATTTTTTTTTCAAAATTCGCGCAACTTGTAATTTCAGGTTTTTTCGTTCAAAGGTATGTTATAATTTGAGCAAATGTGCAATTAAACAAAATATGTGTTACTAATTTTCAAAAAATTAATTTTTTGTACTTTTCAAGCAACTATAAAAAAATATGTACTTTTGCAAGAACAAATATGTGTTACTTAATTTATTTTTTTAATCTCTTTGTTGATTTATGTTAATAATATGTTATTCATGTATTAATACATCATTTAATACCTTATATATGTTATATAAAATATAATATATATATATATATATATATATATATTTCTAAGGATAAATAAATGTTTGTATATACAGTAACACACATTTGATCTTGAAGTAACACACATTTACTCTAATTATAATATACATTTGCAGTAACACACAATTACTCTAATTGTAACACACATTTACTCTAGATGTAACATACATTTGCAGTTACACAAATTTACTCCAATTGTAGCAAACATTTGCAGTAATACACATTTACTCTAATTGTAACACATATTTGCTCCTCAATTTGTGTTATTATATGAGCATATATGTGTTACTATAGGATAAAATGTATTTTTATTAAGAACAAATATGTGTTACACATACAATGTAACATATACATTTGTTACGTTGCATGAAAAATATTTACTTCTACAAAAATAAATTAATATAGGTAGAAAACAACATTTAGTCTGATTGTAACACACATTTTGCCTTAAAGTAACATGCATTTGCCCAAATTGTAACATACCTAGGAGCGAAAAAAACTAAAATTACAAGTTGCGTGAATTTAAAAAAAAAAACTCAAATCCGACCCAACCCAGTTTAGACCCGCGAATTTTTAAAAAATAGATATTTCTACGGCAGAAATTTGTATATAAGTTTTTGTCTTTTTTATTTAAATTGTAAAGAAAGGTAAATGTGCAAAATTTATAATAAATGCACATCCTAAAGCACACTTAAAATAAGTGAACAAATATTTTAAAATTACACATTTGTCCCTCTTTGAAACAAAATAATAAATGCACGCTCAAAAGCACACTCAAAATGAGTGTGCAAATATTCTAAAAATTGCACACTTACTCCTATTTGCAATAAACAAAAAAAAATGTCTCTCTTAGAAAAAAATTGAGGAACACTCATGTGAAACGTTTGACGATGTGAAACATATCATATTAAAAATTCGCGCGTCCTTAACAGGATCGGGTCGAATTTGATCTTTTTTTTCAAAATTTTCGCAACTATAATTCCAGATTTTTTCGCTCTCAGGTACAATTTGGGCAAATGCATGTTACTAATAAGCAAAATGTGATTAATTGTTGTTTTCTTTACATATATTCATTTATTTTTGTAGAAATAACATTTTTCATACAATCTAATAAAAAATGTGTCTTACTCTTACTATAAAAAAATATTATTTTTTCATAAATATTTATGAGAAAATAATATACTTTCTTATAGTAACACACATTTTGCTCTTTTAGTATATGAAAAAATTATTTATTATATAAAAATAAATGAATATATACAAAAAGAACAACATTTTATAAGATTGTAACACACATTTACTCCCCAATTTGTGCTACAATATGGGCAAATGCGTGTTACAATATGTCAAATTCGTGTTACTGTAAGAGAAAATATACTTTTATAAGAATACATATGTGTTTTTTAATTTAATCATCGTTCCTTTAAATCTAGGTATATTGATTCATATATTAACACACTTTTTTACTATTTTATATGTGTTATTATATAAAAAATAATTATTTCTATACAAATAAATAAATATTTTTTGAAAAAACAAAATGTTCTTTTATAGTAACACACATGATTTTTCTCTTATATTATGTTAAAAACTTTATATTCTATAAGAACAAATGAATATATACAAAATAATAACATTTTATAATATTATAACACACATTTTTTCTAATAGTAACACATATTTACTCCCCAATTCGTATTACTATATGCGCAAACATGTGTTACTATAGGATAAAATATATTTTTCTTAAGAACATTTTTTTTAATTTAATCATCATCTCTTCAAAGCTAGATATATTGATTCATGTAATAACACACTTTTTATAATTTTATATGTATTATTATAAAATAAAATAATTATTTATATACAAATAAATATATACTTATGAAAATGTAATATTTTTCTTATAATAACACACATTTTGCTCTTACATTGTACGAAAAAAATGTTATTTCTACAAAAACAACTGATATATATGTAAAAAACTTACATTTGGTCTGATTGTAGCACACATTTTGTCTTAAAGTAACATGCATTTGCCTAAAAAGTAACATATCTGGGAGCGAAAAACCTGGAAATTGTGCTTGTGCGAGAATTTGAGAAAATTACCCAAATTCAACCCAACCCGATCATGGATTCGCAAAATTTTGATATATATGGTATGTTTCGCACCGTAAAACGTTTCATATTAGTTTTTATAAAAAAAAAATTGGGTTATTTTGACTCATGAGTTATGGGAAGCTCATTTAGTTCAACTTAATTTTTTATTATTAAATTTTAAATTTAAATTAAATTATATGCAATATAGAATTGATAATAGAGTACATTAAACACACAATAAGCTTCCAAACAATTAGGTGCTTCCAAAAAAGTTTGGACCATTAGATATTTATAATTTGTATTCAACTTTAGTTATTTTTCCTTTTAAATTGTTATATTTAATGTCTATACATATGTACAAAAAATGGATGCGCTGTACTTGTCAAAATATGATTATAATATTGTGATTAGTTATCATTGATGCATTGAATAGTTTGAAACATTAACATTTTTTTTTCTTTAAAATTAGACTTTAAACTAAAAAATTATCACATGTCCACCGATAGACTCAAATTGTATATCCACGTGAATGTGATAATGAGCCATAAACAAATTCAAGTACTCAATTAAAATAATAGTGTACCCTCTACATATGTGCATTATCACATTGGTTTTGACTAGAGCTGTCAAAACGGGCCGGTGGGGCGGGGCGAGGCGGGTTGAAAATATGGCGGACCGCAAAAACTCCAACTCAACTCATTTAATGGCGGGTTGCGGACTTTGGCGGGTCATCCCAATTTAAAAAAATATAAATAATTATGAATTATACCTTCAACTAAATTAATTAAATAAAATCACATAATTAATTTATAACTAAGATCTTACCACGAGAGTCACAATTAGTCACATAAAATAAAGTTCGTCAAATATAATAAAAATCTCATTTTATAAAATAAAATTCACAAAATAATTTAATAATTTGAAGATATAAACTCAGCACAAACAACAAAATCTCTCAAAATTCATCAATCATTACATTATTAAAATCATCTTGGCGGCGCCGATTGACTATGCCGGAGCCGAAAGACTATGTAAAGTAGCACCGATATTAACTATCATGGCTGCGGTTTGAAGCTTAGCTACTAGGTTTGTTGTTTTTCTTTTGGTGAGAAGACAACGACGATTTATTATTTTATTGAAAAGAAATTAAGAAAATAAATAATAAAAATTAATTAAAAAATATTATATATAATACATGTATTAATGTATATACACACATACATAATAAATAAAAATTGACGGGCTGGCCCGCCTAGCCCGCGACCCAAACGGGCTGGCCAGTCTAGGCCATCTTCCATACGGGCTTAAAAATGCTTGGCCCAACCCTCGTTTTATTATGGTGGGGCGGGCTGGCCCAACGGGTTGACGGGTCTAGTTTTGACATATAAATTTATCCCCACAGGTGAACATGTGACCATTTTCACTCTATTTTTTTTTTTTGGTATTGCAATTACCCTTATTTCTTTTTGAAATTATGTTTGAACTAATGTTTTTTATACGAATTCTATAAATTTTAACTAGTGTTGTTCAACATTAAGAAGAAATAAATAGATATATACATATATATATATATATTAGAGCTGGCAATTCCGGCCCGGCCTACCTGACGTATGGGCTGGAAAAATAGTGGCCCAAAAAAATCGGGCCATTTTGGCCCTGCCCGTTTGGCCCGGCGAGCTAAATGGGCTCGGCCCGGTGGGCCGCGGGCTGGCCCGTTTGGCCCGGTGAAATAAAATTTATTTTAAAATATTATAATTAATAATAATATAATTAAATTTATTTTAAAATAATATAATTAAAAATAATGAATTCTAAGACTTTTGGGCTTTGGTGTGTATTGTTTTCATTTTTCAATACACTTCATAATTCAACAAACCCTAGTTTCCTAATTTCCAATAGGAGAACACACGATTCTCCCTCTTCTCTACTAATGAACTGCTTTTATTATATTAGGACATTTGACTATGAGTAATGATCTTTATTTCTTTTTTAATTTATGTTTGAATTTGTGATTTTAGTTCTATTTTATATTTGTGTTGTTGGTTTGTGGATTGTAAAAGTATAAGTTAATAGTAGTGCAACAGTGATTATAGTATAATTTTTAAAATTATTATTTTAAAAAAATGGGCCTGGCTGGCCTGTTAGCCCGTGGACTAGATTGGGCTGGGCTGGGCTCAATTTTTATTGGCCCGACCGAAAAATGGACCGGCCAGTGAACATCAGTTGGCCCGGTGGGTTGGGCTGGGCCGACCCAGCCCGTTTGCCAGCTCTAATATATATATATATATATATATGCATTGTAATGTGATTAAAGTGCATGTATTTTTTTGAATAAGAAATTACAATAATTTCTTAAGATAATTATTATAATAGTTTCAACTATCATCGTGTATATGATACATCATTTTATTTTGCTACAAATCGAAACCACCACAAGAGGGGAACCAGTTAGACTGCAACCAAAAACCGCACTGCAGCAGGAACTATAACCTCCACAAGAAGGGAACCATCACCCCACCACAAAGGAATCACCATAGGAGAAAATAAATTTTTACCTCCATAGTAATTTTAGGTAGTGAAACTCTAACCACTTGAGTTATCCACGGTTGATTACACACAATATTTTGACAGTAAATAGAATGTGAATATTTACTAATAATATATTTTTATATACATATGAAATTAAAAGCAAACCTTTTTGCATTTCATTTAACAAAATAGTTCTGATAGAAGAATGCAACGCCTATGCTGAGTTTTAATTTTCAGCCGATGGATTCGTCGTTTTAAGAAACGACTCAAATAGATATTGCATAACATGTGATACATCTACTGCATCTGGAAGGTGCATGCTTTAAAAACCCGATTTAAATTTATTTATATAGAAAAATCAAAAGTGGATTTATAGTATCTTAAAAATTAAAATGTCTTAGTTCAAAATTTCCCAAATATAAATTTAAACTTAAAAACTTAGTATAATGAATCATTGCTTCTTAAAAATTATATTGAAAATGATTGTTTTATTTGTAAAAAAAAAGACAAAAATCACTTTCATTTTGAAAAAATTACACTTTTGGTAATGAGTCCAAAATAATTTTGGCACCTATGTGCGAAATTGTTAACTTTTTGTGCAGTTTTGGTCTCATTCCTTATTTTCAGGATCAAAACTGTAAATTACTCATTCTGTTAGACCTAAGTGTAATTTTCTCCTTTCATTTACAAACAATTAGCAAGGGATTTATTCCTCCATCTTATTGAGGATCAATCACTTGATAAACATGCACCTCTGCAAAATCATATTTATGCATAATATATCACATGTTAGCAATACCTGTTTGAGTAATTCCTTGGAAATTGATGGAATTGAAATGAGAAAAGTGAAGGAATAAAAGAATTAGAGGAAAATGAATGGGAAATGGAATTATGAAGAAGGATATAGTTGAAATTTTAAGTTTGTGAATTGTGGAAAAATTGGAGATTGAAAAGGGTATTTATAATGGGAGAGATTTGGCAAAACGGTCAAATTTATTACCATTAGAGATATATTACTTTCGGAAAAAAATTGTTCAATGGACAACGGTTATATTTTTTATATTTAAAATTTAAATCTAACATTTAATTTTTTTTACCGTTATGAACATAGGAGATGTAGCTCAATATTAATTGAAATTATGCAGGAACGCTCGTATTGCGAGAGTATGACCGCATTCTCATATTTATTTTATTTTTCATTATAAAAATTAGGTTAAATAATAACAAAAAAATTCTATTAACGATACAATTTAATAAAAAAATTATAAACGTCTAATATATTGAAGATGTAGCATAAACAACAATTAATATATATATATAATTTTGAAAGGAAGAATTTTATATTAGGGCCTAAATTTTAATGTTAGTCTCAATTTAAAACTTTAATTTTGAAGTGTCTCAAATTAAGATCTACATTTTATTTTTTTTCTCAATTTAAGATCTAATTTTAATATATATTTGTCTCAATTCAAGGCTCTATCTATTTATTTTTATTTTTTTAAAGCTCCATTAACATAATAATTTTTTTGTATTTAATTAATTTTTAAGTATAATATATCAAATAAAAAATAAATTAATAAAATTTTATGCAAGTATTAAACATACTTTACAATTTTTTTTTTTTTGGTTGAACGATGAATTGAAAAAAAAATTACGCAAAATATGAATATTAAATAAAAATTATAATTTTTAAATTTTATATTTTAAATCGTAATTTAAAATGAAATATTATTATATTTTAAGTTTCTTCTAAAAAAATTAAATTGAAATAAAGATAATGCCTTGAATTGAGACAAAAATATTAAAATTAGATCTTAATTTGAGAAAAAATCAAAATATAGATCTTAATTTGAGACACTTTAAAATTAAAATCTGAAATTGAGACTAATTTTAAAATTTGGGCCCTTAATATGAAATTCTTCCAATTTTGAAATCTCTTGCAAAAAGCAACGAGACTTTTCTTTTATTGAACAAATGAAGTGACAAAAATAAATTAAATATTTAATATTATTCAATTAAAATAGATATACTAAAAAAAGTTGCAAATTGTTAAAATTGTAGGGATGTATATCAAATATCAACAAATTTATAAAAGAGCACTCGCATTGTGATAGATTGAAATTCAATATTCCCAAACTCTTTTTAGCTATTAATATAAAAATTAGATCAAAAAATATCAACAGATACTTTTAAATTAGAAAAATATTGAAGATCTACCCAATTCATTAATACCAAAAAAAAATTGAGTAATACATGAAGAACAATGGAGTAATACTTCATACTATATCAACAATATCCTACGCATTAATAAAAAATTTGAGCCACGTGAACATTTATTACAATCGTCAATTTGTGCCAAGTCTAATGGATCGGTTCTACCTATTCGAAATTAAGTATAAGCCGAGTTTAACTTATAGAGATAGAAAAATTGGATTATTTTGGCCTCATGAGTTATGTGGATCTCATTTAGCCCAATTTAATTTTTTATCATTAAATTTGGAATTATATTAAATTTGTTGATGTTTGGCTATGTTGTGCAATATGTTGCAACATTGTCTAAAGTGTTCCAACATTCTTGACAATATTCTGCAAAACAGAATGAACGCTCACGCCACACACCCTTTCAATTGGCACCAGAGCCTATTCTAGATATAGTTAGATTAGATCCTGTGTTATTTTTAGTGTGTTTTTAGCGTCGTTTTTAGCAATGGAATATCCATTAACCCCAACACTTAAACCTCATATTTTAGATGGTAGTAATTATGCTTATTGGAAACCTAAGATGAGGATGTACATCAAATCTATTGATGAACGTGCATGGAGAAGTGTTTTGTCCGGTGAAATCAACCTTGAACTCCAGCTGATGATGACAATGAGTAAAAAATCAAAAGAGAGCTAGATTGGACGAATGAAGAAGTAACCTTAGCAAGTTACAATTCAAAAGCCCTCAATGCCATTTTTACATCTATGAATGTATCAATGATTAAAATTATTTCGAATTGTATCTCTACAATAGATGCTTGAGATCGATTAGAAGAGCATTGTGAAGGATCGGAGAGTGTTCGAAAGACAAAACTTCGGATGCTAGGGACCAAGTTTGAGAATCTTAGGATGAAAGAAGATGAAGACATTTCATCTTACAACGAGAGAATCACTAAGATATCCAACGAAGCTCATTCACTTGGTGATCCCATATCCAACACAAGGTTAGTACACAAAATATTACGTATTGTTCCTAAGCGTTTTGATGCTAAAATATGTGTTATAGAAGAAGCAAAAGATACAGTTTCTATGAGTCAAAATGAGCTTATAAGTGTTGGTCCCGAAACGAGTAAATCAGTATATGGGGGGAATACACTGATGTCAGATTTTCCGAAAGACCTCAGAAAATGCTCTTACAAACTCAGTCAGGAAGATCCTGAAAGCACTCCACTAAATTGATAGTCTTCAAGGGCAGTAGGGACGGATCAGTCAGGAGTTCAGATAGGCTGAGTCTGAGTAGTGTTCTCGAGAGCTCAGTAGAGATAACGAACCTACTGACTGCTCGGAAGCTAGTCAGTTGGACAACTATCTTAGTAAGCTAGAGTGCGTGCGGAATGTGAGCCCTTAAGTTCTACTCGTTTTAATTTCTAAAAATGTTTTCCCTGACTTGCTTATAAAAAGATGGTTAAGGCTGGTGCACAAGGTTCAGTGTCAGAAGAATTGAGTTTTCCTAACTTTTAAAAGCTTATGCAAATGCTCAGTTTAAGCTGATGACAATTATGATCCTGAACAAGTAAGTAAATCAGCACACAAGGGGCTTTTTAACGTGGTTCGGAGATAACCCATTCCTACGTCCACGGCCTGATTTAACAGAAAGTGATCCTCTTCCACTGAGGATCATAACTTGTTTTTTAACGTACCAAGGTGCACGAATAGCTTCCTTCCTCTCTTAGGAACTTAGCCCCTGAGTGGTTTTACAAGTCTCAGTCCTTCCTAACCAACCTTCCTCCCAACCTGAGGGGTTTGGTATTCTGATTCCAACTAAGGATAGCTCTAGCAATACAAAACAAAGCTAAAGATTAGAGCTATCAATCTAAGCAAGTACAGAGTGAATCCTACTACAACACTAGGGAAATTTAAAACTTCAGAGTGTTGTTCAAAGTATGCTTTGAGTGCTTGGATTCTTTGAGAATGCTTTCGCTTGGAAATTTCCATAACCTTGAATGGGTGCAAGGTTCTCTGTATTTATAGGCAGATTTGAAATAGATCTGTTGGAGGAGATCCACTCAAATCTTTCTATTTTAAGGTTGTTGCAGGCTAGATGTACTAGTTGACCTTTTTCCAATGTTTAATCTGGAAAATTATGTCCCGTCGCCTGCAACTATGAGACGCATTGAATGCCGCATTAATTGCTGCGCAGACTCCGTACATGCATGTCGAATATCGATTGGCTCTCCGTACAAACGGCTAGTTATTCGACATGACTTTGTCCTTCCTCGTACATTTATACTCCGATCTTGTCTTTTACTCAGATTAAATGTTGTCTTTAATAGAGTCCACTGACATTCTCTTTATCTCAGGTGTTAACATAAATGTTAACTGCCCATAGCATAAGTAACATTTTTTCTTCGGACTTAAATGTATCAGTAAATGATACAACGCCCAAGTAAGGTCTTATGAGCATTAAGCTCAGCCTGATAGGTTACCTTGCCCTTCGCTGACTAAGTCATGACCTGAGCATGCTTAGTGTTCTCAGTAGAAACATCAGTCAGTGGAAACTTCCGGATTGTCTTCAGGACGGATCTTCAGGTCTTTGGTCTTCAGTTTCAGTTCAGGCAATCTTCAGACTGACTCTGACCTCTTCAAGATGAAATGCATATCTGACTTTAGGCAATTGGGTCAACACCAATATTCTTCAGTCTTCAACACGTTCCCCCTGAACTGAATCCCTAACCTGACTAATCCTGATCTAGAAAATCCTGACAACTGTACTTAGGTAAATCATCAGGGGTTTTGGTATCTAATCAAAATATTCAGATTGTCCCAATAATTTCCCCCTTTTTTATGATGCCAAAACCCTTAAGTAAATTCCTAACCATCTATACAATCAACTGACAAAGTCGGTGACAAAACCTCGTACATCCTGACAACTAGGCACTTAGTCTATAAGATGGAAACAAGGAAAAGGTTAGTACAGTTCTTGATAAAGATGCAGAAAAGTAAAGTCAGGAGTCAACAAGAAGTTGTACTCAGGAATGATTAACTTATTTAGATATACAAGGTAAGTACATGGTATCCTGAAACTATTACAAAACATTCCTGACAACTAACTCCTGACAAACTATTCTTCTTCTTCTTCTTCTTCTTCTTCTTCTTCTTCTTCTTCTTCTTCTTCTTCTTCTTCTTCTTCTTCTTCTTCTTCATCTACCCACTGGTCGAGCGGAATGCCATACATGTCGAGAACTCGTAACAGAATCAGGTCCATCTTGCTCTTGTCATTCAGCGCATTAAAAACCCTTGAGATTCTGACAACTTCCTCATGAATGGCAGGCTTGTCCCACTGCTTGGAGTTCCCTTGGAGAGACGGAGGGTACCTGATGAAGTCCGGAGGAGCGATCTCTACACCTGCAGTGTCAGCATGTCTGATAATATCGATCCAGAGATCCAGGTACTCCCCTGACATCCAGTGATGGAGGATGACATCTTTGTCCTCCTTTAGGTCGTCCCAGACCCTTACCACATAGAATAGATACGACCACCGACTCCTGATTGGAATCCATCTTTCCAACAGCTCTATCGGAACAAATTCCTCGACCAGCTTCATCTGAGGAGGGCCTTGATTCGGAGCAACCACCAATTTCCTCGGAGCCTTCTTCCGAGATCCTGAAGCTACTTTCTTTTGCTTCTCAATCTGCGAAGTCAGGTACTCCGCTGTCTCCTTCAATCTCTGGATCTGACCGAGCAGCGAAATCTCTCTCATCTTCGTCTGCAACTCCGACTCAGTCATCTCCTTCCGATCATCTGTATTCACTAGGTGCGGAGCATACTTGGAAAGTGAGTTGAACCTTCACTCATACTCTATGACAGTATTGCTTCCTTGTCGAAGATTCATAAATTTTATTTATTTTTTATTTCTCAGTGGTTGTGGGAAGTAACGGTTGAGGATAATCTCCTTGAATTCCTCCCATCCAAGAGCACGTCTTGCTTCCACCGTCAGGGTCTTTTCATGGTAACACCACCATTACCCTGCTTCTTCAGATAGTTGGAACCTTGCACATGAAACTTTTTGTGTCTCGATCAACTCCATGTGCTCAAAGATCCTTTCAAGCTCAGCAATCCACTCTTCAACTACTGCTGGTCCTTCTTTTCCATTGAACTTGGGTGGTTGGAAACGTCTGAATTGTTCCACCACTGGTTTTAACCTCGAGTTTTGTTCTTGGTTGTTTTGAGCTGGTGCAGGTGGCTGTTGCTGCATGTATTCTTGCATTTGTGCGAAAAACTCCCTTGCTAAGTTAGCACCTGCATTCTGACCAGCAGACTGCTCTTCATATTCTCTTTCTCGTGGTGGTGAGGCCATAGTAATAGCCCTATAAGAAAAGAATAAATCTTCCGTACTCCTTTAGTTTGATTAGTTAATTCCTCTTTTCTTTTCTAGTTTTAAAAAAGAATTGGGCAAGAAATAACAAACACATAAACAAGTATATAAAGCTTGATTTAACAAAAGTAAGCATCTATTCCATACTAATAAGCATCCATACATATTGTGCAGAGTTAGAGGTCAAAGTTTGAATACGAGCAAAGTAGTCAAGGCAGACTAAAGATATATACTACTGCCATACACAATCAAAAGGGTGAAATCAATGTTTGAGATCTACATACTAACCGGGAGGCCTACTATGCCTTTCAATCGGTGCAAAAAGTGGATACACAAAAGGTTTTTTTTTTCTAGACTCCACTGTCTAACTAGAGTCTCAACTCCATCACCACCCTCATCAAACAATCCGCAACGTGGGCGCTTTGCAACACGCCCAATGTCATCTCGAGGTGGCTCACTTGGCCCGACCTCATCAGGTAACACTCTAACTCCAGTCAGGGGTATCATCTGACTAACGATCGGGTAGGGGTCGGGGTATCCTCAGGAGAAGCGGCCACAACAGAGTGATCGTTGCCCTCAAAATCAGTGATGTACTCCATCTGGAGACATGTCTGGATGGCCTCAGCTCGCTGAAAGGCCTCCTGAGCCTGAGTGTTGTAGATCTCTTGAGATACACGCTCCTCGGCAATGTGCTTCTCCAATTTCTGGAGGCGGATCACCGAATCAATCGCACGTATGGTGTAGCGATGTCAGTCAGTCTCTAAATCTGCTATCTCTTGTATCCTCTCATCATACCTCCTTGTCGCGTCCTGTAACTCCAACTGGTATGTCTAGAGGTGAACCTGGGGTCCCTCTGCGCAATCAAAGATAGTGAAGTAGTGAAATGTCCTCCGTGCAATTAATGCATAATGAATTAGAGTTTACCCACTTTTTAGTCTGACACTGTGAGGTGGCTTCCTGAGAGCCCAGCTATCGCGCACTGCACTCGACATATTGATTTGTTTTTTTAGTCTTTTAATCTTTAAATCATATAATTGTCAATATAACTCTTTCAATACTTTTAATATCTAACTATACATATACACTTCATACATATGTGTCATTCATAATATGATAATATGGTCTAAATATTTATACTAACTTAATTACACTTAAGGAAAATACTAATTATCAAACATTAATCAAAGTTCACACACAAAATGCATGTTGAGTCATAACATTAAATTAAATAAGTCTACCTTGTTAATTTTTAGGTACTCATAAATATTTAACAAGGATGATCAAATATAACATATCACTAACTCATCTTCTAAGTAAAATTCTCTAAAAAACACATTGTAGTAGATAATTCATTATTAAATATACACATATTAGAATTAGATAAGATTTATGTAAAGTTTTTAATTAAAAATAGCTTGTAGATCTTTTCTTGTGATTTTCACAAGTTGGTCCAAAACTTGTTATTAATAGGATCTATGTCATGTCATTTTCCAAAATTTAGTAAATATTGAATATTACCTAAAAAATATATGATAAAATTTTACATAATTTTAAGAGTCGGTATTAACATATTTCAAAATTTCACATTTTAATTCCATGTATTTTAATTTCTACAAATTTCCTAATAGGGTAAAAAAAAAATTTAATTTACTACAAAAATACTATTTACTAAAAAAATCAAAACAAATCAATTTTAACTACAAATGTATCCAAATAAAATTCCTATGAAAACTATGACATAGGGGAACAACATAGTAGAAAATCAACCTCAAATACAAAGTCATCTTATTCACAGAAATTTTTATAATCATTACCAAGAACAAAGACGTTTTTCTTCATTGTAGCACCCCAAAGAAAAAATCATATAAATTCGAAAACAACTCAAAAAATTCTAAAATTTTAAATACATGTTATTAACTTACAGTAACTCAATGTGGTAAAAGAATTTTGTCAAATTCGTTGTGAAAAGGTCATAAAATATCTTGAAATTAACATGCAATTATATGGGCAGATTCAACATTACAATCAATACACATGCAAGCATAGTTGGGACACCCAACTCAATTAAATCATCAAATGCCATCATAAGCCCTCAAAGTAAAAGTCACATGCAATGACGAAAACAACATGCAATCACCAAACTCACATGCAATCTCCTATTCTAAATCAAATAGCCTCAATTTTGACAATTCCGTAGGCTAAAACATAAAATTTTATTTTAAATTCTCAATGAAGTTCTAAATAATATTTTTGGGCCTCAACACCAATATTTAATCATCATCCCATAAGAAAATATTGCAGAAAATCATGAAAGTAGAAGAATAAAATATTTTGTGGAAAAACGTTAAATTTTTAGTGAAAACACTTTGAAAAATAACAGTTAAAGGATACATGATTTTCTCCAATCTACCTATAAAACTCTAATCTTGAGGTAAGCTTGAGTTTTTGGAAGAAATCGGTGACTGCTTTTTTTTTTTTTTTACAGTGTAGAGAGAGAGAGAGTGATAGTGAGAGTGCGAGAATGAAAAGAAGATGAAATTGTGAAGGTTCTAGATGTCTTATTTACTTTAAGCTAATTTAAAATTAATTAACCACTTTTTTATACTGATACTCGTATGCATATATCTATATGTATGATAGTTGTATATATATATATATCTTATATCTTAAAAGAGCGAGTTTGAGAAAGTTGGCCAGTCACTTGGCCAGTTTCTTACTGGTGCCCCGTTTTTTTTTTAAATTTAATTAACTAACGAAATGGGCCAGTTAACATTCGGTTGCTGGTCACCATTTCACGCATCCATTTCTTTCAATTCCACGTCATTCCACGCATCCATTTATTTCAATTCCACGCGTCCATTTCTTTCATCCACGTGCCCGCTTCCTGTATGCCTCATCTAGGGTTTTTTTGTCATATTTTCTAAAAATTTTGTTATTCTCTTCACAGTTCTTTTGGTGGTGTCATATTTCTGTGTTTGGCCGTCGATTTTCTATTCCGTATCTTTGCCGCCAATTTTCTCTTCTGTATCTTTGCTGCGCTGTTGATCCTGTTTCCCAGGTACTTCTGCTTTTCCTTTTTCCTTTAGATTCATTTGATTTTTTGTTTTTTTTAGGTTTTGGGTTTATAAGTGTTTTGATATGCGGTTTGCATTTTATTGATTGAAATTAGCTATTTTTTTTAATAATTTAGTGTTTTCTTTCAGAATTAATGATGATTATTTTAGTGTGCAGTGCTGTTCGGTTGGTGAATCTATCATCTGAATTTAGAATTTTCAATGTCCACCACATGTTTGATGAAATACCTCAATGAAATCCATTTAAAATTTATTTTTCACATCTTGAAATGATTCATGATTTGTGTATCTATTTTTATTTCTTGTTAGGTTTTCACTATTGAATTTTCATGATAAGTGTTGTGATGTGCAATGATTAGTTTGGGTTTGTAGGTTTTAGCCGTGCAATGGATATTTCCAATGTTAATTGTGAGGCTTCTTGCTTTTATATTGGGTTGTAATTCACAGAAAACTCTGATGCTCTGCATCACAATTTTATATTGATGTTCATTGCAAGACATTTTAGTTTTCTTGTATCGTACAATCTTACAATTGACTACAGTTTTGTGTTCGATTCATTGGTGTAGCTCCAGGTTTTTGGATACGTTTTTTTGTTTATTTTTCCATTTTGTTTTCAGTAGCTACTGTAGTATGAAAACTAAGTTAACATTACATGTAGAGAAACAACATGTTATAATTAACTTTTGTTAATAATTGTTCGTTATTAATTTGTTCTTCTCTTTATTTTTAGATCAATGGAAAATCGTTGTACAACGATTGCAAATCTGAAACCAAATGACCAGAACTGGTTCATTAAGGCGCTGGTTACAAAAAAGACCCCAATTCGATCTTTGAAATGGGGAAGACAACAGCGCCTCGTCCTGGTTGACAAAGACGTAAGCAGTTCTGAAATATTCAACAACATTAATGCCACTTCATCTTGTTTTACTTATCAAATATTTAAACAAAATGAAAGAATACAATGTATTATATTCTAACTTCATCTTGTTTTACTTATCAAATATTTAAACAGAATGAAAGAATACAATGTATTATATATGATCAAGATGTTACGCGACTGGATGATGTCCTTCAATTGTATAAAACATACTTCATCGGCAATGGAAAAATTAAGGAACTATCTGCAAGCGCTTCATCCATTGAAAACTCCAGATACCAGATCATCTTGACCAGGAGCACGTACATTAGACCCACCAGTGAATATGAAGCATTGTCCCTGGACAATGTTTACCAACTAACTCCTTTTGTAGACTGCCCTCGACTTGCAGACTCTACAAATAAACATATCAGCTAAGTTATTTTGCAAACTGATATTGTAAATAAGTATGCTACGACTTTACTTTTTTTATATCAGCAGTATGAATATGACCTTATTAATTTTTTTTTTTTCAGATTTACTATGTGGTGTTATACATGTCTTCCCCTCGCATTTCATACAAAAGATTAATAGAACTGTACAAGAATTCATTGTTGTCAACGAAGAGTGAGTCTTTTATCTTAGTTGTACTACATTCTTAAAGCTTATACAATTATTCATGAAATAAATCCTTCTTATACATGCAGGTGCATGCCTACAATCTTAACTTTATGAGAAGATTTTCTGCAAATAGAGGGACTTCATTTGGTTGAGAATATTCATAAGATGCCTATAATACTGGGGATGCGATTATCAGTGAACACTTATCATGGTAAGAATAAAATGTCTAATTAAAGAATTATCTCAACCTTCGTTATCTATTACTATATATTAAGAATATATCACATACTTCATTAACAAGTATTGAGTCTACATTTTGGAATTGAATTTTCAAGTAGCTATGAAATTTATAAATTCTCCTGAACAATTTATTCCAAAACCTACAGTTTTGTTTTTACTAATTACAAGGATATCTGTTGGGACATTACCAATCAACACCATTTTATTTGATCCTCCCATTCCCAGGCCGAACAGTTGGGAATATGGTGACAAAACATAAACTGCACATATTAAATTGGTTGCTTTTAAAATTCTCCTTTTCACCTATACTTTTCAGGTTAAAAGCTAACACTGCATATGTGAAAAGCATTGTCTCCCAAAAGCTATACGAAAAAGTAAACCAATCCATAGACAGACCGGTTGATTCACAAATCCAAAAAATTAGCCAAATCTTAAACCCAGCTGAAATGGTATTCAATAATAATTAATGTTGCTTTTACTTTTGCATACATTACACTTGAATTAACATCATTTCAACCCCAGGTCAAGACGTTTTGGATCAAATCGACACTCCAAATTGTAAAGCCCGGTCAACATTTCTACTACTTGGGTTGTCCAGATTGTTATAGAACTTGCGGTGCAGTCTACGGGAGTGAGTTCACGTGCCTTTACTGCAATAAGGAGTTTCCCAGCCCAAAACCCATGTAATTTGACCTTTTGTTTCAATTGTTTAAGCCCATAACAACAAGGTTATATGACATTGACAATTACAATATATTGTCCTTCCATGAACAGGTTATGATTGAAGTAGAATTGTACGACGGAACGGGCTGTTTGGATGCTTTTATAGAGCAAAGAGAAGCCGAAACGTTGTTGGGAATATCAGGTGAAGACATTATTAAAGCAGAAATAGAGGTATATTTAACTAAGAATTTACTTTCTTTCCTGTAAAACAATTTATATTTTTTATCTTTTCATTATTTTCATGTATTACAGCAGAAAATGTTCAACCTTGATGAACTCAATGAACGGTTCAGAGATATCTTCTTCACCAATATCCGCACCTCGAGTACGGAATTGAGGGGCAAAAAATTTACACGGCACACAGTGATGACATGCCTCCCGTCTTCTAACCAACCCTCCACATCAGACACTTCTGGAGAAAAGAGCCCCCTTTCAGATGCACAAAAAAGACCAATGTCAGACATATCTATAGCTGTCAAAATGGGCCCGGCCCGAAAAACCCGGCCTAAAGGACAGGACGGGCCTAAGAAATTATGGCCCGAAAAGAACCGGGCCTAATTGGCCCAGCCCAGTAGGCCCGTCGGGCTGTTCGGGCTTGGGCGCCCAGGACTGGCCCGATTTTTTTTTTTTTTTTTAAGTTTCGAATATTACATTTACACATTCTGGTTGAAATCCAATGTTGTAAGCTGTAGAACAATAAATCCAATGATGTATTGAAATGTTGTAAGCCGTAGAAAATTATGGTAGTTAATGGTTGAAGTTAACGTGGGCTGGACAGGACCCAGATTATTCATAATTAAGCATCTTTTAGATTTGATTAATGACCAAAATTATAGGCTCATCAGCTCTTTGTGGAGAATCATCATGCTATTTATTTATTACATTATATTAAATTATTATTTTCTTGGTTCCATTTTTTTTCTTTTTTAAATCTCACCCCTCATTCCCCTTAATTCGTTCCCAAAGAGAATCGAACTCAAGCCACTCAATGCACTTTAAGTGGGACGTTCCGCCATGCTTATATCTAGACACTCTTTTAGTGAAATTGTTTAATGTGTAAATTAAAATCTAATCAAATTAGTCCCAAAAAAGAAATAGTAAGTGAATAATTAATGTACATTTAATTATAATTAATCATATAATTTATCATTCATTGACATGTATTTAATTATAATCTATCATATAATTTACAATAATTTGTGGTATATATTTAGAAATTTAATTTTTTTTTAAAAAGCGGGCCGATTTGGCCAGATGGCCTGGCAGCCCGCCCAGGGCCAGGACGGGCCCAAATAATCATGGCCCGGTGACTACCGGGCCGGGCCAGCCCGACTCGAAAAATTGTGGTTGGCCAGATGGGCCGGCCCGGCCCGGTCCAATTGACAGCTCTAGACATATCAATATCTGAAACCCATCAGACCAGTTCCACAATCCAGAAAAATCAGCAAAACTCAAGTGGTAAAAGATTCTGAAACATGCCAAGGAAAACTGAACTACTCATAATGTACAAACTTCCTGGTTATTTTGAAAAGCTCAATGAGTCACTCATATTGTGCAGCCTTTTCGGTCATCTCTAGGTAACAACCTAGAGAAGACAATATAAAAATATGTATATATTGTGAACTTTATAACCACTTTTGGCTTTGTTGCATATATATGTGCTTCTTTAAAATTTTACTCCACTATATTTTATTAACATTACTACTCATACTATAAAATTATTAGACAATTCGGGTGACCACCTCAAGAATTGAGGTGCACCCCAACTAGTATATATATATATATGGAACATATTATTACTACATATATAAACTTGGTCCATTTAACTCCCTCCACAGGTATCCACTTTTTTTTTTCTTTCCTTTTTTTAATTAGTATTATATATATTATTTTTGTTTAATAATAAAATAATATTATTTAGTAATATAATATTTAATGGTATTTAGTCTATAGAATTTTAGTATAAGATTTATACATGCTTATATAGATATATTTATAATCACAATATGAAAATAATTCAAATAAAATATATATTAAATTTTGTAACTTAGTTATTATGAAGAATTTACTTAAATATAGTGAATATTTTTCATTTAAAAAAATTTAAAATTTATTTTAACTAGTGCATAATATATATAATATTTTTTTATCACAAAAACTCGTATGCAATATTACACAAAACCCGACCCGTGCAATATCCCCAAATGAAAATTCGTGGATCCAATAAAATTTTTAAGGAAAATTCTCGTCACTCCAGAATATATACCACATGAACATATTTGTGCTGCTGTAAGACAAAATGTGTGCTACTACATCTTAAAAAGTTATTTTTTGTACTTTTAAAGTAACTATAAGAATAATATGTATTTTTACAAGAACAAATATGTGTTTCTTAATTTATTTTTCATTTTATTATTAGTTTTGTGTTGATAATATGTTGCTAATGTAATACTCTCTCCGTCCCATAATTATTTTCACACTTTCCTTTTTCATCCGTCCCACAATTGTTTTCACACCCTATAAATGGAAACTATTACTTTAACTTTATCCTCACAATCCAACTAATCTTATTATTTTAATAATATAACTTTATACAACACTCTATTTTTCTTAAAAGTTGTGCCATCACAAAGGTGAAAACACCTTTGGGAAGGAGGGAGTAATACCTTACATGTGTTACTATCTCGCCACTCCCAGAATGTATACCACATGAACATATGTGTGCTACTGTAAGATAAAATGTGTGCTACTGTAAGACAAAATTTGTGCTACTACATTTTAAAAAATTAATTTTATCGAAATCCCAGAATGTATATCACATGAACATATGTGTGCTACTGTAAGACAAAATGTGTGCTATACATCTTAAAAAATAATAATTTCTATAAAAATCAATAAATATTTATAAAAAAACGAATATTTTTTCTTGTAATAATACACATATTGATCTTACACTGTATTAACATATTTGTTTTCTACAAAAACAAATGAATATATGTAAAAAAATAACATTTGTTCTTATAATAGTACACATTTGACCTTATAGTAGCATAAATTTACTCATACAGTATCATCAACTAGAAGCGAAGATCCTGAAATTTGAAAATTGCCCAAATCCAACCCGACCCGTTCAAGATCCGCGAATTTTATTACTTTGACCCTATTGACCCGCGAATTTTCAAAATTTTCCTTTTTTGGCACATATTGCACCGTGCAATATTGCACGGGAGACCTACTCTTTTTTTATTATATTCTTTGTTATTAGATATTATCTAATTGATTCATGCCTAATTTACCATTCTCTTTTTCTTGCTTGTTTGCGTCGAGTGAGTCGCAATCGAGCTCGGCCTCCTCAGTAAATCATCCTGCTAACTTAGATATTAGCTCTTCGATTTAGTAAACCAAAAATTTCAAACCAACAAATATATAATTTTTTTTTAATATATATATATAAATTTAAATTATTTAAAAATATAAAATATAATATATTTAAAAATGGTTGTTACAATGCACTGTCCCCCATCTCTTTTCCTACTGGGTGCAGTACTAGATCCCACTAA
Organism: Prunella vulgaris; assembly: GCA_026898435.1. NCBI lineage: Eukaryota > Viridiplantae > Streptophyta > Magnoliopsida > Lamiales > Lamiaceae > Prunella > Prunella vulgaris. The sequence continues at coordinate 521,979 of JAPKLY010000312.1, forward strand.
AATGTAGTCATTTGAGATAAAAATGTGTTTACACAAGAGAAGGGTTTTTTAAGTGTATGGATTAAAAAAGATTATGCTCGAGGAATGGTAGTTCTGGGTAAATGTTTCTTAATTTTATCCAAATATAATCCGTGATCAAATCCTGGTTTCCGCATCTATATAAGAATGTACAAACGGTCCAAGCAATCAGTTATGTATCATCAACACACTATTTACACGGTACATGTCTCATCAATTCATACATGTAAACTATCTGCATACTTCCACCATATAGTTTTAAAGTACTGCATGACCTTGCTTTTTTACATTTCAAAACTTCTTGAAGCCTTTCATTGCAGATGCTAAGCAATTATAACCATACATACAGGATTATAAGATGATCTTTACTTCACCTCAAGGTTAAGGTTTAACCACAGCCGTTGAATACGCAATGAGTAGAGAACCACCCACAAGAGTAAGATGAGTAGACAGACCAGTACAGAATGGACTTTGATCCTTTTGATTCTCTGCTGAGAGTTGGAATCTGGAGCGTCCTGAATAGGAACATCCCGCGCCTCGAATTTAAATATTTCGGATTTCTCGTTCCGATAATATTCCGTCCTTTGCCTCTGCCTCCTAAGTCTCAGCCGTCGATTTGCTGTCCCCTGGAGTGGAAGGGCTGGATCAGCTGCCTGTGTATACTTCATTTCAGACATTTTTACCGCGCTCAAGGGTCTCACATTCTCAATTAACGAAGAATCATCCAGTTTAATAATGTCATCTTTCATTATGTCAGCGTAACAATCCTCATCCTCTGTGTAATCCTGCAACCGCCAGCACAAACAGATTAAAGTACAGGTGATATATATATATATATCTTGAGTCTCAGTCACACAAACATCACTTCATGCAAATTACTACTACTTGTCAAGAAAGTACTTCTTACAGAAAATTTGTGATAGTTATGCATTGACTAAGCAAATTTAGTCCATGTATATAAAAGGATAAAATAATCACATCACACATATACTTATTGTTATTTAATGATCTTCTTAATTCTTATACGACAATTAAAATGGGTTGCAGGGAGCCATACAAACCTTTTTGGGGATCGGAGAGCACTCGTTTGTTACTTTATCATCCGATTCGGAGCCTGCATCTATCAGTTCTACCGAACAGCTGCCAGATGTCTTAGCCCCACCAGATAAGGTCGGTGTAGTATTACGTACTATTGACGAATCCTTTCCGTCAGAAGAACTCCTTCTAGGTTCGTCATTTAAATGAAATTCCCTGTTCTTACGAACGCGGCACACTACCATTCCTTCCTATACTCATGCAATATTACATAATTAGCAAACTATACATGACTAAGGAATGCTAGACTAGAAAATGTGCATAATAATAACTTCTTTCTTAGCCATGGTTTTCTTAACAGTGAGACGAATGAACACATGGTATTGCTAACCTCTGATTTCTCACTTGTGGCATACTCATGCATTATCCACTCTGTCCTTTGCCCCTTAGGCGCTCGACCTGTGTGGAAAACTAAAGTCCTTTTTGTCCCTATTGTGTTTTGACCAGATTTCACGTTACGTTCCTTTCCTGTTGCCTTCCAGTAACCAGATTCAGTAGCCCTTTTGCTTTGGGAGCCATTTGGGTACTTCCTTCCACGAGGAGAAAAGAAAAACCATTCACTGTCCGACTGTAAAACTGATTGAGCTGAATTCATTTGAATGAAAGAACCAGTCATTTCCTAATTTCATTAGCACTCATAATTGTATCACTAGTTTGACATATTTATAAGCAAAGAACAACCAGACAATCAGCTCAAACAAGAAAGGCCAACTTCCAATCTCGCGTTTCATTTGGTTTCTCTATCACACATATTGATGATCACTGATTCAGCTGAACATTTGAATGAAAGAATCAATCAGCTCCTAATCTTATTCCTTGATTCATATTTATACCATACGTTTATAGGCAGAGAGAAGGATGATCAATGCAGAGACTTCACCCTGTGGAACATCAATAGTTTATTCCACAAACAAAAAGGAAAACATTCAGTACTTCACTCTATCCATTCACATGTTTCAATTCATTTCACAGTCAGGCATATTGACGACCACATGGCAGGCACTGATTAAACAAACCACTAGACTCAAACAAGGTACAATTACCTAGCATCATGAACGTTGTAAATGCACACAATTCAACTCATTCCTGTATTAACGGAGAAGGACCAAACAAAAGGTGAAATCGAACCTGGCAAATCCCACGGTTCATGCCTACAGATATCAACTTCGGCAATCAGTTCAACACATTCATCGGAGCCCTGAAGCTTCTTCTTCAGATAATACTGAATCAATTCCTCATCCGTCGGCGAAAACCGGAAACCTGGAAACAACGAAGAAGCTTCTGCTATGGAGATTTCCATGGGAATGTTGCTAATATTTCTCGAAAACGTTGCCGCTCTTCCCTGATTGTCATCACCCATTTCTTAAACTACTAAAGAAAGAACAAAATTTTCCCTTTTCGGCGGGAATTGGTATATGCTTGAGAAGGAATCGTGGTTTTTGGAAGAAAAGAAGAGATTCGGGAGTGAGACACACCATTCTTGAGTGTTGGTGTGAAGCTTATTTGTTCTGGGTTTGGGGGACCTGTGATTTGAACGGGATGGACTGCACGTGTCGGTTACTTGTTCGCATGCAATTGCCACGCCACCGCTGAAATCCACCTCAGATGCCCACCACATCATTTACACATCTCTTCTTTTATAAAAAAAAAAAGGCAAATTTATTAAAATATAATTTTTTTTAAAAATATATTATCAAATTAGGATAAGGATGGATGTTAGCAAAATGAAACCAGTCGATACTCAGACTGCCGACTGTTGATGTGTTATTTGAAATTGTTGTTGGGAAGCGCATCCAATCGGTCTTAAGGAAATCGACGGGAGAAGAGATGACCACATGAATTTGCATTGGAGAGCTGTTGGAATAAATTAAGAGAATTTTGATTTCTTTGCTTGTTCTATGCTTCATCTTTCATGGCAGATTGTGTTCACTTCTGTGGAGCTGCAAAATTGATGATGAAAATTGAAAATTGCAGCATTGTCTCCGTATTCTCGACGAAGAAGAGGAGGAAAGAAAAAAGGTTGCGAAAATAATATGGAGTTTGATTTTACTTTTTAGAGTATTTTTTAATATTAAATTATTTTAATTTTCCTCAAATCCAAAAACAAATAGCGTCACTTTATTTTTGGATCATTCCCCTAATAAAATGTAATTAATTCAAAATTTTGATCTGGTCAAATTGAATTGACAAATCAAATAATTTTTTTAAATTATTTTGTAATTAAATTAAAAAATCTAAATATAAAATACAAAATATATTAATTTATATATAACTACCCACCCACGTCAACTAAATCTAAATATAAAATATAATTTAAAAAAATTTAACCACCCACTCACGTCAATTTTTTTTAAATAATTTTTTTAATTTTTTACTTTTATTTAGTATTTTTTATTTTCTTTATATGCTTTTTTAAAAATTAAAAAAATTAAAGAAACCCAACAAAAGGGGCTAGTTTTCTATTTTGCGGATGATTAAATTCTTTTCCTTGCAAATTCTTATTGTATTCTTATTTAATTTTTTTGGACTTATTCAAATTTATAATTTAAAGAATTTAAAAAAATATTTGCCACCAACCAACGTCAACAATAAAAGAAAATTGAACCTTTTAATTTCTTTACTTTTATTTAGTATTTCATTTATATACTTTTTGATTTTTTTTATAACCACCAATCATTTAACAAAACTTTAACCATCTGCTGCTATGTCATGGAGGAGATTATAGAAATCTCTTGGTTAGACCAAGTCTGACTCACAGATTTCCATTGCCACATTCACTAGGTTATAGCTATATTTGCCTGTCCACATCACACGTCGGTAATAATATTACCGATTGATTTTATTTTAATAAATACTCTCATTTTCTCTCTATTATTTATTTTTAAAATATCACTGTTTAAATAAATTACTCCTATTTCAATAGATTAATTCTATATAAATACATCACTTTTTACTCAACTTTAAATTTAATTCTGAGCTTCACAATTATTATAAAAAATCTCAACCATTTTAAGAGTTTCAATTCAATACACTTTTTTTTTCCGATCAGCAACTGATGACGTGTCTCGCTGGAGTGCGTGAAATGTTGTCACGCTGGCGTACACGTGTGAAATATTTTTTTGGTTAATTCTATAAAAATACATCACATTTTACTTAACTTTCAATTTAATCATGAGTTCACGATTATTATAAAATATTCCAACCTTTTAAAGAATTTCAATTCGATACACTTTTTTTTTTCGGCCAGCAACTGATGACGTGTCTCGTCGGAGCGCGTGAAATGTTGTCAAGCTGGCTTACACGGGTGAAATTACTTTTTTTATATTTTATTTTTTTCCATATCGTATATATTATATTTAAAAAATAACAAAATTTATATTAAAATATTCAATTAAATATATTAGAAATGTTGTCAAGCTCGCTGCTAATGGACACATGCATATTAAATATTCCCTCCCCATGCATTTTAAATAGTATTACTCAGGCATACCACTAATCTTCCCTCTTCCACTATTGGCAATTATTTTATTTTTTAAACTTTATTTTAATTTTTTTTCCTAAGAATTACTGGGTTGACTAAAATATATTCAATTAATAATATAAATAAATATTTAAATATATTTAATTTTACAGTAATACACATTTACTCTAATAGTAATACACATTTGTCTCTCAGTTTATGTTACTATATGGGCAAATGGGTGTTATTATAAGGACAAAATATATTTTTATGAGAATAAATATGTATTTTTTAATTTATTCATCATCCCTTTAAATCTAGTTATATTGTTTCATCTAATACATATGTTATTAAATTAAAAAAATAATTATTTGTTTAAAAATAAATAAATATTAGTGAATAATTAATATTTGTTCTTATAGTAACAAACATTTTGCTTTTGCATTATGTGAAAAATTATTTATTCTATACAAACAAATGAATATATGTAAAATAACAATATTTAATAAGATAGTAACACACATTTGCTCTAATAGTAACACAATTTTGCTCTAATAGTAACACACATTTATCTCTCTATTTGTGTTACTGTATGGGCAAATGTGTATTACTCTATGGACAAATATATATTTTTATGAGAATAAATATGTGTTTCTTAATTTATTCGTCATCCCTTTAAATCTAGGTATATTGTTTCATGTAATAAATATGTTATTATATAAAAAATATAATTATTTCCATAAAAATAAATAAATATTTGTGAGCAATTAATATTTGTTCCTATAGTAACACACATTTTAATCTTGCATTATGTTATTCTATAAAAATAAATAAATATATGTAAAATAACAATATTTTATAAGATAGCAACACATATTTGCTCTAATAGTAACACACATTTATCTCCCAATTTGTGTTACTATATGGGAAAATGTGTGCTACTATATGAGTTTTATGATAATAAATATGTGTTTCCTAATTTATTCATCATACCTTAAAATCTAGGTATATTGTTTCATGTAATACATATGTTATTATATTAAAAAAATAATTATTTCTATAAAATAAATATTTGTGAATAATAAAATTTATTCTTAAAGTAACACACATTTTTCTTTTGCATAATTTGAAAAATTATTTATTTTATAAAAACAAATGAATATGTGTACTATAACAAACATTTTATAAGATAGTGACACACATTTGCTCTAATAGTAACATATATTTGTTCTCCAATTTATATTACTATATGGGTAAATGTGTGCTACTATATGAGTAAACGTATGTTACTATATTAATGTAAATTGAGAACAAATTTTTAAATTTATTATATAATATTATTTAATTTATTTTTAAATTTATAATAATTAAAAAATAATAATAAATAAAAAAATTTCTACTATTTTTCATACAATGGTAATTGGGCTTGGGCCTATATGTGTTTGTTGGGTTGGGTTGGGTTGGGAGGGGGGAGTTTCGGGGTTGAGGGAGGGGGAGGAGTGAACTAAAATTTGCGGAGCGTGCGTGGTGGGAGAGTTGCTAAGTCGTGAGAAAATTATTTATTTTAGTTTATTTTTAGTAATTTCTATATAAAATTTTGTCAATTATTAATTAATTTTTTTCCTTTTTTCTTTTGCAATATGGGTGTTGATTTTTTTAAATTTTTTAAATATAATATTATTGATGTTATTTTTTAATTTTTTTTTATGTGTTATACAACGGTTATTGAATACATCTTTTAATTTTACTATTTTTACTACTATCAAATTATATTTTTCTTGTAATTCTAAAAATGGATAAAAAGTGGATGCAATAGTACAAAAAATGGAGTATTTTTTAAATATAATAAAATATTAAAAATTAAATTATTAAATTATTTATTATTTATCAAAAGTTTAATAATTAATATAGTTGATAATTTTTTTTTTACGGTAAAAGTAAATTCATTAATCAAAATACTGAAAAGTCAGTCTCAACAAATTGAACAATCGAGTCAGGAATCGACTCTGAAAAATAAGAAGAATTACATGAAAATGCAAACAAAGCTAGCCTATGAGCTACCTCATTGTTAGTTCTACGAGTCCAATTAAAAGAAACTTCCTCAAACTGTGAGCTCAAACACCGGACATCATGTATTATATTACCAAAGAAAGATAGAGTTGGTCCTTCTCTCTTAAGTGCATGAATTACCAACTGAGAATCTACCTCCACCACAAGTGAATGCACGCCCCGCTCCCTTGCCAATTGCATTCCTCTTCGAACCGCTACTGCCTCCATCAACTCAACACTGTTAAAGTAATCATCTTTTTCAGCAAAACACCAAAGCACATGACCGCAATGATCACGTAATACTCCAGCAATTGAACCCCGAACACCCCCTCGTAGTGAAGCATCAGTATTCAGTTTGTATGAACCATGAGGCGGCGGCTTCCAACCCTTCTCCACACAAGATGGTTGAACCTTAACAGACGATTGGATAGAAGCTCTGTAATCTGAGATGTGGTGCTCACATAATTTGCAAATCTCCAAATAAGACACCAATTTCTTTTGAAAAATTAATTGGTTTCGTGTATACCATAAAATCCACAACAGAGTAATAAACACACAGTATAAGGACTTTGGTAGACGTCCTATAACTACTTGGATCCATTCCTTCAGAGACAACGCATGATCAAAACCCGACAATAAAATTCGGGAATTAAGTCCCAACGGATTAGTGTCCAGAAAAGAGTGTACCCACTCACAATCCCGTAAAGCATGTTCTATTGTCTCCACTTCCAACCCACATCTTGAACAAAAAGGATCAACATCCACATATCTGCCAATTAAATTAATTGTAGAAGGTAAAATATTGTGCATCACTCTCCAAAGAAAAATACGCACCTTAGGAACTGCGTCCAATGAACAAACTAATTTCCAACACTGATCATGACCCTCTAATTGCCCAGATTACAAACCACCTCCCAGTAGCCTGACTTTGCCGAGTACACTCCATTCCATGTAAATCTCCATGAGAGAACGTCTGGTTTCTCAAATAATGGAATAGGAATAGACTTTATCCTCGCCACATCTCCTGGAGAAAACAACGAGTTTAGGCATTCAACATCCCATGCAGAACGGTCATCCACCATTAAATCTTGCACCTTCATGTTGGAATTTCTGTCACCATGATCATCTGATAATAACCACAGACTCCCCCCATCATTAATCCAAGGATCATTCCACACCTGAATTGAACGACCACTACCTAGGATCCAAACTATCCCCTCATCTAAAACCTTTCTACCTTCCAAAATGCTTTGCCAAGTGTAACTAGAATTATAACCCATTGTAGCAAATCTGAAAGAATTCCTAGGAAAATAGCAAGCCTTCAGAACCTGAGCCAAAAGAGACTGATCATCTTGTAGTAAATGCCAAGCCTGCTTGACCAAAAGTGATTTATTAAACGCCTACAAGTCCCTAAAACCGAGGCCACCCTCTCGCTTTGGACGACATAGAGTTTTCCAACTCAACCAATGTGTTCTCCTCTCTTCACCTTGCTGTCCCCAAATGAACCGAGCAATAGCCGATTCAATTTGTCGAATCACTCCACTAGGAAACTTGAAACAAGTCATCAAATATGTTGGTATTTCTTGAGCTACCGATTTTGCCAATGTAATCTTCCCTGCTTGAGATAAAACCCGACTTTTCCAATCCTTCAACTTCTTGCACACCCTATTTACCACACTTCTAAATGCCATTCTTCGATTTCGACCCACCTTAGCTGGAATACCAAGATATATTGAATGTTCATCCACTCTTCTAACCCCCAAGACCATGACCAAATGCTCCCCTCGAGCCTGTGAAATTCCTGCACTGAACAGTATCTCTGATTTGCTCAGATTTATAGCCTGTCCAGAAGCTCCTTCATATACTTCAAGCAATTGCTTCACTTTCAAAAGCTCTGTCTCCGTGGCTCGCTAAAAAATCAGAGTATCATGAGCAAATAAAAGCCTTGAAACTAGGGGAGCCCTTTTACATATCCGAACCCCATGCAGAACACCCTTCTCCACTTCCCTTCTAATAATGAATGAGAGAGCCTCAACACAAAACAAGAATAGATAGGGTGATAATGGATCTCCCTGTCGAAGTCCTCTGGTTGGTGTAAAGGGTGTTGAAGAAACTCCATTAATAAGCACAGAAAAGGATACCGTTCTCACACACCGCATAATTGTATCCACCAAGCCCTGATTAATCCCCACATGCAATAGGACTCTCTGCAAAAAAGACCACTCAACTTTATCATAGGCTTTGCTCATATCTAACTTGAATGCAAACGAGCCTCTAGAAACCGCTTTGTTATGACTCATATAGTGGAAAATTTCAAAAGCAAGCAAAGCATTATCAGTGATTAATCTACCCGGGACAAAAGCTGACTGACATGGATCAATAATATCTTGAAGAAAACACTTAAGCCGATTAGCAATCACCTTTGTAATAATTTTCAAAGAAACATTACAAAGACTAATTGGCCTAAACTTAGAAGGAAGAGTAGGATTTTTAACTTTTGGAACAAGGGCAATAAAAGTGTGATTAAGCTTTTTAGGATCAGCCCCATAATTGAGAACTTGCAGGACATACTTAGTAACAAAATTACCTATGATATCCCAGTGTTTATGAAAAAAGATAGCAGACATACCATCTGGGCCCGGAGCTTTAGTTGAATGCATTTGGGATAATGCCTTAGTAATCTCCTCTTTTGTGAACGGGCTGGACAACGCTTCATTCATCTCCGTGTTGCTCCTGTTTTGCACGGCCTCAATAACATCTTCCATATCCACACTGCCCTTTGACATAAAGAGATCCGAAAAATAATCCACAAATACCTTCTCTATTTCTTCCTCTTTAGACACCACTCTTCCGAACTTATCTTTAATCAAGTTTATCAAATTCCTTTTCTTCCGTCCACTTGCAATGTCCCCTTCCCTCATCCAGCTGACTCGAGACCTTTAAAGCCAAAATAATTCCTCTTGACGAAGCAAAGCAACCAATCTACTCTCTGTCTCCCTCAGCTTACATGTTATTTCAACAGTTTGCTCCCGACTCTGAAGCAAAATAATTGATTTTAAAGATGATTCTGAATATATAGCAAACCAAAGGTAAATTATAAGCCCTAGTTCAAGAGGAGGCCGTCGTAATCTGGATGGTAGAAGGCTGCTCAAAACCCGATAGGGATTTAATAGCAAATAAATGACCATCAAAATGCCACGGTTGATTACGAATCACCCACTTCATATCATTTTGGAATTCAAACGAGAATAATATCAGGTCGTGCCCCCAGTCCCTAACATTGATTTTTCCTTTTGAACGAAAAGCTTTCACCATTACCTCCTTGACAGCAAATAAATTCACTGTTTTGTCTGAACAAACCTTCCCCACCAAACAACTATGCGCCACCACTGTTGGACTCCTACATTCACCCTCATTAACCTCCAAATCCAAAATCTCATCCTCCGCCTCCAGTGGATTATTCGGACTCATTATGACTCCACGCAGAGAAATATGAAAGATGTAACAAAGGCCTGCAAAGAACAGAGAAAAGAAAGGAGAAACAAAAAAGGTTATCCTACCGAACTTTAAAAGGAGAGTCTAAGACAGGACGATAAACACAAACAACTAAACCACCCTAAGAGGAAAACAATATGAAAATCGCAGAAAAATCACAGGAATAAGATGATAAATGACAAGAAAAATACGGGCCCAGACCCTAACCCTAGCTCTTCAAGGAGAAACCCTAACTCCACGTAAAAGGAGGACTATTTATTTTAAATTAAATTATAAAAAAATAGATATTAGTTGAAGTGGGTTCTAAAAAATCTACTTTTTAAATTTATATAATGGGAATGAGTTTTATTTTAGAGATAGAAGTTTTTTTATTTTTGAAGTGGCGATAACGTGATGTGAAAAAAATCTGTTTTAGGTAGAAGCACTGGAGAGGGCCTTATATATACGATAAAGTGAATTTTGGCTTAATTGCAAATTAAATCACCACCTTCTGAAAATTTGCAGTTTAATCTAAATTTTTAGATATTGGCAAAATAAATCACCACCTTTACATTTTTTTGCAATTCAAACTTTGGGCAGTTTGTCTTTTGCCCGAATGATGTGTACAAATAATTAAATACTCCCTCCGTCCCGTAGGAATTTGCACCCTATGGGACGGCACATTTTTTAAGAAAAAATAGTTTTATATATAAAGTAGTGGTATATGGGTAAATATGTGTAAATGTTTGTGAGTGTGCACGTAAATCAATGCTTCTTTTTTTAGTAGTGTGCAAATTTGTGTGGGACGTCCAAATAAGGAAAGTGTGCAAATTCCTGCGGGACAGAGGGAGTAATTATTATCCTAGTAAGCATCCACATCATTAAATACTAATAAATATAATAATTTTTTTTAAAAAAAATACATAATTAATTAAATAAATACTATAAAAACTTCTAAATAAATATTCATTTTAATTTTGAAATGAAAATATTTTATTATATTTTAAACCTAAAATAATTTTAAAAAATATAAATTAATTAATAAAATTAAAACATAAAATATGAAAATAAATTCAAAATTAACATATTCTCTCTAAAAAAAATAAAAATATAAATGAAACTATTAATATTATAATATAACAATAAAAAAATACATATAATTTTAAAAAAAAATTAGTCATATTTTTTAAAATTTAAAAGTTTAAAATTATTTCTAAAATAAATTAAAAGTTATACTAATTTTTAAAAATTCACACATATTTTTTATATTTAAATAAATAAGTAGATTATATATATATTAATAATATAAAAATAAAAGTATTTTTTAAATAATAAATGAAATATTTTAAAAAATTAAAATAAAATATTTAAAGTATAATAAATTATTTACATTTCTCTACAATAACTCTAAATCTAAAAGTTATACATTTAGAAAAAATGTACACATATATAATCTTAAATTTTTTAATATATTTTAAATTATCCACACTTCTTCGTCGAATAATTTTTGCACTTTTTGAAGAAAAATTATGAGAAATTTAAAAAAGTTTGAAATCTAACCCTAAATATTCTTCACATTTTTTTTAAATTTCTCCTCACAAATTAAAAAAAGTGTGAGCACTATTTCGAGACGGTGAAAGTAATAATCATGTAATTTTGAATCATGAATTTGGTAAGAGATTTTACAATTTTAAGAAATATATATAATTTTTATATTTTAAAAAATATAAGAATAATGTATATGAATATATATTTATATAAATTTAAAATTTATTAATTTTTTTAGTATATTTTAGTATATTTTTATTTTTTTAGAGAGAATATGTATAATGTTGAATTTATTTTCATAATTTATGTATTAATTTTATTAATTAATTTATATTTTTAAAATTATTTTTAGGTTTAAAATATAATTAAATATTTTCATTTCAAAATTAAAATGAATATTTATTTAGAAGTTTTTATAGTATTTATTTAATTAATTATATATTTTTTAAAAACTTCATACTATTTATTAGTATTTAATGATGTGGATGCTTAATAGGATAATAATTATGTAATTATTTGTATATATTAACATTCGGGCAAGGGACAAACTGCCCGAAGTTTGAATTGCAAAAAAAAAAAAAAATAATAAAGACGGTGATTTATTTTGCTAATATTTAAAAATTTAAATTAAATTATAAATTTTTAAAATGTGGTTATTTAATATGCAATTAAGCAGTTAATTTTTTATGAGACAAATATTTTTACATGGGATAAAGATAAATGAGTCATCTACCACCCATCAATCATCGTATCACCAATTGCAGCCTTTATCCACATCAAATTCTAGAAATTTCTCGCACCCAAAAGCAAAAGCCGTCGTGGTTTCACAACGGAGAAGCTACGGCCCTATCTCAACACTCGGAAAGAGGAATTACCTCTTACGGAGAAGCTACGGGACATGGCTTTAGTTCCTAGTCCCACAGTGAATGAAGGCCCATTGTTTGCTGAGGTGGACATGGGAGCCGACGCCTCCGCCCCCGCCATCCGCGCCACCGTAGTCCAGGCCTCCACCGTCTTCTATGACACTCCCGCCACTCTTGGTTAGTTCCCTTCTCCTTGTCCCCCTACCTATTTGTGTTTCTTGTTTCTTGTAATTGTTCAATTCACGAATTGGGAAATTTTCGAATGCGTTTTTAGGGTTTAATTTGAATGTTCCCGGTGTTGATGTTGAGTTGTGGAGAGAGAATATTGAAATGTGTTTCACCGGTTGACATTTTATCTGATGATGCTCTCTGAATTACATGCATGTTTGAAATATTGTTGGGTTTAATGTTGAATAAAGAAATGCGAAGTTCCAAATTGATTGAATTGGTTGATCTTTTGTTTTTCCAATTGCATTGTAGGAGAAGTTTTTCAATCAATTAATTTATGTTGATTAATGTAGGCCTAATAAAGAAAAGGACATAGATATGAATAAGAAGATCGACGCTTTCAAGCTACTTGTCTTGCACATACTATTATGTTTGTGCATCTCCTATATCGATTTCTTCTGGAAGGATATTGTAAGCCTACTATACATATACATATATGTAGTGAAAAAAAGTTATTTGATTAGCGTGTGTTTATCAATTTTGTGCTTCATTTTTTTTTTATCATTGAAGTCTTCATATGTCCTTTCTCGTTTTCTCATATATTAGTTTTTGGTTCGGCCTCATTTCCAAACCGTTAGGTTAGTGAGAGCTAAGAACAATTTCTTCCACTACATTGATCTCATTAATTTATCACTAGCTCTAAGCATTTTGTTTTATTTAGAGGAGCTGTTAGTGAAAACATGAAGCTCATTACAGAAAAAATAGGTTGGCATTATATCGTTCTATCCTGTTGGTGTGTAGAGCATTAGATGATCATGGAGAGTTTTGTAAAGGGAAATTCACTAACGAAGGGATAGCATGAAACATCTGTCATGTTGAGCATCTGAATGCTTCGTTCTTTATCTATAGTTCAGCAAATATAAGAACAGACTTGTAATCCTATACCAAAAACATATGAGAGCTTTCTAGATACCTTTTCATTCTTAAGTTCAAAATTTGCCTTTTCCCTTTATGTGTACCATATTTCTAGGAATGATTAGTTTTGTGAAGTAAATTATATTTGTATATTTCCAGATAAAGCTGAAAGGCTGCTGGCTGAAGCAGCCTCGTATGGTTCTCAGTTAGTTGTGTTTCCTGAAGCATTTATTGGTGGCTATCCCCGTGGATCAAATTTTGGTGTTACAATTGGTAACCGTACAGCCAAGGGTAAAGAGGAGTTTCGTAAATATCATGCTGCTGCTATTGATGTTCCTGGTAAGAACCTTTCTACAGGTCCGATCAGCGTGATCTTGTTCCAAAATTTCATGAAATTACGACATCGCATATGCTATTGAAGTGGCTGAATCTTGAGTTTTCCCTGTCTTTTAGGCTTACTGTCACTAAATGTTAGTTTTTGAAAGTAGTGGCTAAATTACTACTAAACTTTGTGTTCTTTGCTGATGGATATATTAATCTCAAGGGGCATTTGGCTGTACTTTGTCTTTGTAATGGGGGTCTGCACTTGAACAATTACTATTGTGTACTTTTTAATACTTCAATTCAAAACGTAAGAGGTTTTGGACTCAGGCTAATAATATCCAGGAGCAGCTTAATTGGTCCTTCTTTTTATCCTTTTACAGAGTAATTTCCATATCAAGAGATGCCATTTAGTACTGCTCGCATGTATAGACATAAAACACACACAAAAAAAAAATGATCAGTTTGCTGTCAGTCTGTCACCTAGGAACATCATCTAGTTTAGGATGACTCTGAGCGTCTAGCAGAGGATGATTGTCATTCATTGTTGATGATGGTCTCTACACATTAGAAATCAAAAACCGAATAGCTATTCCCGCTTATGATCCTTTCCCCATAAGAAAAAAACATTGTAATGACAGACTGAATCAGTCCGTAATTCATAAGCAGGGACCGGAGTATTTGATGGAATTCTATTCCTCATCGTTAGTGAATGATATAAGAAGGTTTAGGATGCAATTTTTGCATCCTTTTACTTTTTTCAATGTCCAATCTTCTTCAAGCACCCATGCATTATCTAATATATCCTGTCTTAGTGAATGCAAACTTCACCTAAGAATCTAAGAAACAAAAAATGTGTTATTTTAAAAAGAAGAAGCTCCCATTCATCCAGTAAAGGAGGAAAAACCAGTCTTGTGCATGCTCAATATCTTCTCCTCTGCGCGCCTATACTTATGCAAAAGTTGAATCAGGAAGCCCCCGTAAAATGATATTTGTTTCTTGCAGTACTAGTATGTTGTGATGGATTGTTAATAACTTACTCTTTGAATATGAGAAGGAATTGGTCTTAGATTATTGGGTTTGCTATCCCCTTCTAGACACTGTTTTTTTTTTTGGTGAGTTATCATATTTATCAGCATTCAAATTTTATGAAATAAACCTGCAATCTCATACAGTATGTACGCATATATGGTGAAATGAAATATTATATAAGGTAGTTAGAAGCCTGAAGAGCACCTGGCTTAAAGACTTAAAGTTAGCATAGATTTTTTAAGTCAGAAAATAAGGAATGTTTTTCATCTAGTCTTTTTGAGTAGGAATTTTTGTTTAATTTATGGATATAGTGGAAGTAAGGTGCTTCTTTGTACTACATCCATCCCTCGAAAGTTTGCGGTGTTTTTTGGGCACAGAAATTAAGAAAAAGTGTAATGAGTAGAATGTGGGGAGTGAAGATTGTCGAGTGCAGGTTTTGAGAAATATTTTCAATTTCGGAGTGTGCCAACTTTTGTGGACAAGCTAAAAGAAAAACATGCAAAACTTTTCAGTGACGGAGGTAGTATATTATTATCCCACTACCTTATTATTATTATTATTTCCTTTTTGCTTTCTTTCAGGTCCTGAAGTTGACTGCCTGGCTGCTATGGCTGGAAAATATAAGGTTTATTTAGTGATGGGTGTCATAGAGAGGGATGGGTATACCTTATACTGTACTGTTTTGTTTTTTGATTCTCAAGGTCGTTACCTCGGGAAGCACAGAAAAGTCATGCCCACAGCACTTGAACGCATAATTTGGGGATTTGGAGATGGCTCAACAATTCCTGTTTTCGACACACCTATTGGCAAGATTGGTGCTGCAATTTGTTGGGAAAACAGAATGCCACTTTTAAGAACCGCTATGTATGCTAAAGGTCCTTTCTTGCTTAATGATCAGTATTTTCTTTGAGATGCTGCATATAGTAGGATAAAGATGTCGAGAACACATAAATAATTGACAAAATTTTGTTTGTATCATAATAAATCTAAAACCGCAGTCAACTGATTGATCTAGGACAGCTGAGTGTTTGATCCAATAGCATTGTGATCACTTTTGTCATAATCTCTACGTAAAGCTGTTTTTTAATTGTGTAACATGTTGGTTTTTACAGGAATTGAATTATATTGTGCGCCTACAGCTGATTCCAGGGAAATATGGCAAGCTTCGATGACCCACATTGCTCTAGAAGGCGGGTGTTTCGTTCTATCGGCCAACCAGTTCTGCAGAAGAAAAGATTATCCACCTCCACCAGATTACATTTTTTCCGGCACAGAAGATGAGCTCATGCCCGAATCAGTTGTTTGTGCTGGTGGTAGTGTGATCATTTCTCCTTCAGGGACTGTGTTGGCTGGCCCCAATTATGATGGTGAGGCCCTCATAACTGCAGATTTAGGTATGCCACTCTTCCACATAGAGTTATTCAATTTTTATTTAATGGGAAGTCCGACTTTTGGTTTATCTCCTCTGTAGTCACTGTCCTTTAAGCATGATATCCATTTCGCTTGGTTTTTATTCAGTGTCATTTTTTTTAACCTTTCTCGTCCCCTTCTCTGGCATGTTCTTCCTGGTGCTGATAATTGATCATGACAATTAAACATACCTGCATGGATTATTTTTAATTTTTTTATTTTCTCAATATTTTTTGCTAAATGGTGTAGCAATTGGATTATTCTCTATGTTGTTCATTGTGGTCGAATCTTCTCTTATCTCTGATATAGCTACTATACATATATTCATATAAATGGCAGATCTTGGAGAAGTGGCTCGTGCAAAGTTCGACTTTGATGTGGTGGGGCATTATGCTCGACCAGAAGTGCTCAGTCTCGTTGTGAAGGACCACGCGATGAGTCCAGTGTCTTTTGCTTCAGCAGATCAAAGCCCTCAGAAATGACCTGGAGCTTGTGATTGGTGGTTCATTTGACTTGCAAACATTCATGATTTGTATCAGTTGTCTAATCTGAGGTCCTGCGTGTCCGTTATTATTACACAAGTACAGGCATACAAGGCCAACATTGTCTTTGGATGTTATACTAAGTTCGTATGTATCATTCGATTCCAGCCAGGTACAGTTGAAATGCATACTTACAAAAGCATGATGTAAACAGTCTGTAAGTGGAAACACTTATTAGACCACGCTGTCTTTAACTTCATCCTCTGTGCTTGTGACCCATCCCTCCCTCCCATTAGAGGTGATAAATTTACATAACTACAAAAATACTGAAAAATTCCAAATTCAATCAACATGTGTTACCATGGGTGACAAAAAAATAGTGTTCATTTTACTTTTTTGGCAAAATTTGGACAACCCAAAGAGTTGGGAGATCAAAATTTAAAATTTAGTTAAAAAAAATTTGGACTAAAAAAGATACTTAATAAATTATGAGACAATTTTTTTTTCTCTGTATACATGCTCCAAAGAGACCATTTTGCAAGCACAGAATAAACCCCTCTCTCTCTCTCTCATCTGTTTTGTCGATTAGAGTTCAATGCACCAAGTTGGCAAACCAGATTACCATATCCTTTTTTTTTTTAAAGTTTATTTTATTTATTTGAAATTGGTGTATTTACTTGATAAAATTTAGGTAATATTATATTACAAATTTAAAAATTCACTCTCAGACTGTGTTATTGTATAGACAAAAATGTGTTACTAAAAAATAAAATATGTGTTACTAATGTTAAAAAAAAAATTGGTACTTTTAAAGTAACTAATGAGAATATGTATTTTTGGAAGAACAAAATATGTGTTACTTAATTTATTTTTTATTCTTTTTATTGATTTATGTTGATAATATGTTATTAATATACTAGTATATTTTTTTATATCTTATACTCCCTCCGTCCCAAAAGACATTGCATACTTTCTATTTTGATCTGTCCCACAAAAAGTTTGCATGCCTAAAAGTAGAAATCATTTATTAAACTCTACTCTCACAACACACATATAATATTCATAAAAATGTACTTATTATACATTTTTCTTAAACCGCGTGCCCAAAAGACACTACAATGTCTTCTGGGACGGATGAAGTATATGTTATATAAGTACAATATATATTTTTCTAAGAACAAATAAATATTTGTAAATATAATAATACACATTTGATTTTACAGTAACACACATTTGCTCTCCAATTTGTATTACTATATGGAAAAATGTGTATTATTGTAAGGACAAAATGAGTTTTTATAAGAATAAATACATATTTTTTATTTATTCGTCATTCTTTTAAAATCAAGGTATATTGATTCACGTAATAATATACTTCTTACTATTTTATATGTTATTATATGAAAAAAATCATGATTTCTATAAAAATAAATAATAAATTTGTAAAAAACTAATATTTATTCTTATAATAACACATATTTTATTTTTTATATTATATAAAAATATTTATTCTATAAAAATAAATAAATATACGTAAAAAGAATAACATTGTATATGGTAACAACATACATTTACTTTAATTGTAACACACATTTGCTCCCAAGTTTGCATTAATATATGGACAAATGTGTATTATTATCAAGGTTGTAGAAGTCAGAAATCGGTAATCGAACACTTTTTGGCCGCCTAGCACCTAGGACCACCTAGGTAGCCGCCTAGTTTTTGTTTTTTTTTTTAAATATACAAATACAAAATTTGGGCCGCCTAGACCCGAAAACGCATAGAAGTACCGATTTTACAGAAATCAGGTCGGTAAGAGGCCACTTAGGCTGATTTCTGCATCACTGATTATTATATGGGAAAATGCATGTTATTGTAAGAATAAAATATATTTAAAAAAAAAACAAATATATGTAAAATAAATTTAAATAAAAAAATCAAAAGCATGTTAATAAGCCATGCATAGTAATATATGCAAAATAAATTTAAATTTTAAAAAATATGAGTACCCTGGTAGGAAATGTAAAAAGCAAAATTCCAACGTGTTGATAAAAAATACTCCAACCTTCAAAAAATCTCTCAAATGTGAATAATTATTGTTTCAATGTGTTGGTTGCAATCGTTCGAGTCTATTGTCACATTGTGCTCGTTGCTTTAATTTGACCGTACATTTTTACATTTTTACCGTTTGATTTATTTTGTTCAATAAAGTTTATTTGCTTGATAAAATACATGTTAGATAAAGCATATTTGTGTATTCGATTTGTGATAAATTTAGCATTATTTGTTGTACATTAATTGTTTATGGATATATCTATTTTTATTGGAGATTAGTACCAACTTTGATAGAATTTGCTTGTAAATTAAATATATGTTTGATAAATTTATTGTAATTGATGTATGATTATAGTGGATTTTTTGTTTTAAAAAATTGGATATGCTTGTTTATAGTCGAAACTCTGACAATTTTTTTATAATTCTAATGTGTTGTATTCTTAATTTGAATAAGATGGAACTCCCTAATCGTCTGTATCAAATGCCTCGTCTGATATAAGGAAATATCAACTCTGAATTTTATGAGAAAATTGATGTGTTTATTCAGTTTTTCTTTCGTAATCCACATTGCATGGATAGGTGTGGCTGGATTAGATGTCCTTGTTCAAGAAAAAAGTACAGTAACAAGAGATTCTTGAGCACTGATGAGGTTAAAACTCGTCTTGTAAGGTTCCATATTACTCCATATTATTACAATTGGACCGTACATGGCGAACCCTGGTGAAATTATAATATCGAAATAGTGGTTGTCTTCTAAGATCAGTGGAGTAGTGGTGGAGGTGAGAGATTTGAGATTTGTAGTTCGAGCTGTGGTCCGCCTACTCCATACTTTGGGACACCGCTAGATGAGGTAGATGAATTCCAAAGGTATCATAAGTTGATTGATGAGTCTGGTTTGGGTGGTCACCACACTGCCGTGGAGAAGGAACTAAATCCCCGTTCGAAGAAATTTTATGAGATGTTTAAATCTATCGATCAGAAGTTGTTTCCTGGTTGTGATACTGAGACTCAATTGTCATTCAACGCTCAGATGTTTTCCAACAAAGCTGAAGGCAAAGTGAGTCAGAAAGTGTACAATCAATTTACAAAGTTGTTCAAACGGGCCCTACCTAAAGAGAACACAGCGCCAGAAAATTTGTATCAAAGTAAGAGGCTCTTGAAGGATATGGGTTTACCATTTGAGAAGATTGATTATTGTACTAACGGTTGCATGCTGTTTTGGGACGACGACGAGAGCATTAATCAGTGCAGGATGTGCAGTCACCATAGGTTCAAACCCTCTGATCGTAGGAAGAAGACAACTTTCAAGTATGTATTATCTTCCCATCACTCCTCGTCTAGAGAGGTTATATCAGTCAAGTGCCACTGCAAAAGACATGAGATGGCATGCTGAGGAGTGTTCTGGTCAGAATTTCGGAGAGATGCGTCATCCTGCAGACTCTAATGCGTGGAGATATCTTGATAGAGAGTTTCCATATTTTGCGAGTGAGAAGAGAAATGTGAGGCTTGTTCTGTGCACAGACGGATTTGCTCCATTCGGTATGCACGGGAAGAAGTATTCGCTGTGGTCTGTGTTACTGACTCCGTACAATTTACCTCCTTGGTTGTGCATGAAGCCTTAACACATATTTCTCACTGTCTTGGTACCTGGTCCTCAGAACCCTAAGCATAACCTGGATGTCTACCTTCAGCCACTGATTTAAGAGTTATTATATTTGTGGCATACGGGAGTAGAGACATATGACATGTACAGGAAGGAGAACTTCACGTTACTGGTTGCTGTTTTATGGACCATCAGCGACTTTTCAGCATATTCAATGTTGTCTGGGTGATCGATAGCTGGAAAACTAGCATGCCCGTACTGCATGGATGGGTCTGATGCATTTTATCTTCCACTGAGTAGAAAGATATCACGGTTCGACAATCATCGGAAGTTTTTATGTGATGATCATGCCTTCCAGAGGGATAAAGTGAATTTTCTAAAGGGTAAACATGTTGTAAAGCGTCCAAGGCCACGAGTTCGAACATGTATATAAACATTGTTTATATTTTAATTACTACTTAATTATTATAAGAGTTTTATCTATTTAGTTTAATCATACGCACTTTATTTTAGGTGATTAATTGTTGTACGAGGTTACAGTAACTGGCTTGTGGAAAATGACTGTGGAGGGTACAATGGAGCACAATAAACGGATCTCGGGAGGTTGGAAGAAGAGGAACATCTTTTGGGACTTGCCTTATTGGAGTAAATTATTGATTATACAAAACTTGGATGTGATGCATATAGACAAGAATGTGCTTGATAATTTGTTCCACACAATCCTGAATACAGAAGGCAAGACCAAAGACACTGCAAGATCCATACAAGAGTTTTATCGTCTGTTATCCTCTCACGATGCTGCGGGATCCTCTTCTACTGCCGGAGCTTCTTCATCCCCACAACATCCTCTACAAGATAATCAACTCCACGTTACGCCGTCTAATGGAGTGTAAGTTTTTTAATTATAAGTTTTTTCAATTTTATTATAATTATAAGTACTTTCTGAATTTTATGATTGTTACATTTAATATTAATACCTATTTATTTATGCAGCTTGCTTCCGAGTCATAAGGCTTCCAGATTCGTCACGGATTCATTGAAAAGTATGGTCTGGCCTTATGGAGTAACTTTGTGTTCCAACTTTCCGACTGAAAAGAAAGTAGTATTTTTTTAGGAGTATAAGGTATATTTGATTTATATTTTAATTGTGCACTGAAAATTATTATGGAATTTAATTTATATTTTATTATGAATTTTATTGCAGAAGCTCTGCGTTTGGCAATCGTGACACGACAAAGCGGTGGAGACTCTCTTCTATGAAAAAGTGTAGCTATGCATGAAAGATTTGGTTACCGGCCTGAAGAGGAAGTGGAGGGAAGAGGGGACCATACATAATATGGGGTCAGACGAAGAGGGTCGCAATATCTGGGATGGATTAGTCAATTACTGGCTGGATCCGAGGAATGCTGAGAGGGTCGAGAAGGCTAGACAAAATTGGCTTAGCGACCCCACTGGGCAAGGCGTAGCCAGACATCGAGCCAGCTCTTGGACCATTTACGAGCATGGTCTCGCATTTGTAAGTATTTAATTTTCTAATATACTTACATATAAATTTCTATCAAATATATTTAATTTAATTTAATTAATATTTTGTATAGGAGAAGGAGTACGGATGGAAAGCCACCCTCTTCGAGGAATATAATTTTGCTCACCCGGTTAGGGAGTCTAGACAGTTCACCCACGGTCGCACCACCAAGATTCACGTAAGTATTTTATAATTTATGTTATAATTAATCATTAATTAATTATACTAATTAATATTAAATTATATTTATATTTTGTTTAATTTCAGAATAAGATGAAGCAGACCCTCCAAGAGGCTCAGTCTCAGTCGGCACCCACCCCAGAGAATCATTCCCCCACCCCTATTGACGAGAGTCGCCTCTATTTTGGTGTGGTCGATGTCAAGAAAGGGAAGATTGTAAGATTGGACAATCACAGTAAGGTTATCCGCCTATCCCAGAAAGGGAGCTCATCCTACTCCATCTGCTCTTACCCCTCCGCCGATCTAGATAGTCAGCTCTCCGAGGTGAGAAAGAAATTGGAGAAATCGCAGACTAAGGAGAAGGAAATGAAGAAATCAAAGAAGGGGGGGGGGTGGGGGGAATGATGAAGAAATGTGTTGAAGAAGCCTCCAAAATAATGGGTACGATGGCTCCCAAATTTCGTGCCGATGAAGAAGAAGAACAAACGGGTGGGAGTGATGATGAGAGTGAGGAGGTTGTCCGACTTGGTGACAACGAGTTTGATTCGGAAGATGAAGGATTTTTAAACTTTGTGTTCTACATTTTTTTAATGATATGAAATTTGATCAATTTGAAAAAAAAAGGTTATTCAATTTGGAATTATATACAATTAATTACATAAAAACAAACTAATTAAAAAAATTTAATAATAAATTTAGAACTTTATAAATATTTATTAAAAAATATTATAATAAACAGATTAGAAAGTAAAAGAAATTAAATTGATGAATTTGAAAGAAAAAAACGTGACTCGATTTGAAGCGACATGCAATTAATTGCAAAACAATGAAAAAATTAATAAATGTTAGTAATGCTAAACACTACAAAAAAATGATGAAATAAAGAGGGAATTTAGTAAGGGGTTGGGTTCCCTCTTTAAAAAATAAATTTAAAGAGGGCTTTAACGAGGGCAAATCCGGATAACGAGCAAAATACCGTCGCAAAAGTCGCGAGGGTTCGATCCCTCGCTAAGTAGCGAGCGTTTACCCTCGCCAAGCCCTTGAACCGGACCGAAACGAGGGCATAACCCTCGCCGGTTTGCGAGCGCCTCGCCCCTCGCCGATTCGCGAGCACAAATCCCTCGCCTTTACTAAATCGGACCGAGCCGAGGGTTTAACCCTCGCCGGTTTACGAGCGCAGCGGCCCTCGTCAGTTAACGAGGGTGGGCCCTCGCAAAACAGTTATATATATACCAAAATTGGGTTTTTTTCACAGCAGCCCACAAACCCTTTTTTTTCCCCCAAACACTGCCGCCGCCGCCTGGTACCGGAAAATTCACTTCCACCGGTCGGACTTTGTTCCCTAAGAAGTTAATTACATTTCTACGGTAGTTTTTTTCATTTTAATCGGTTAAATTTTATAAATTTCTTTAAATATATATATTATTTGTGTGTATATATATGTTGTATGTATATGTATATATATGTGTATATATAATTAATTAGGTTGCTAATGTTAATTATTTGTTGATTTATTTGTTGATTTATTACATCTTCTAGTCGTCCATCGTCTTCTACTCGTCCATTGCCTTCTACTCGTCCATCGTCTTCCACTAGTCCACCGTCTGTTCCAGTTCCCACTATTCCAGCCACGAAAGCGTTTGATGCAGATGATTATACGGACTCTGAGTCCGAGGATGTGTCTGATGCACATATTGGAGAGCGCATATAGTTATCCTTCTACAAGGGCACGTACGTTGAATTAATAATTGTTGAATTATATACATATACTGTTTGTAATTTTACTAGGTATTTATTATTTTTTCAGGTTGATGCCCTCACAAGATGTGTCCAGCTTATGTACACGCATCATGTACAGTCATATGGAGTATGGCGCTTATACTTTCAAGTTGGTAAGCCCACAACGGTTGAGGGAGTGGTGGGACATGTTCATGGTATGTACATTTAATAATATTCATTTTGTACATTTAAGTAATTGAGTTAAGTATATTTAATAATGTTCAATTTGTACTGCAGAAGGAGACTACGTGGGATCCTTCCACTGTACCCTCACAGCTTGTCTACGAGCATTTTGTTCGAAGGGCCGCCGAACGCTATGTGGACATGCTGAACAGGGCGCAAAGAAGGTGGAAGTTGAAACAGAAAAAGCCATCGTGGGATTCTGCCATTTGGAAGGCACTGCTCGCTTATTGGGAGAGGGGGGATGTGAAGGCAAGGTCTGAACAATGTCGAAAGAATCGTCTGTCGGAGCCGGGAGGCCCAGGTACTGGCATCTCTCGCCATAAGGGTGGTTCCCGTGGAGCAGCCCAGGTTGCTTTGGAAATTGTAAGTAATTTTTTTAATTATAATTTTTAATTATGATCATACCATATTTTAGTTAATTATAATCTTTAAAAAAATACATAGGAGAATAAAATGGGACGGTCAGCTACTGAGTGGGAAATAATGGAGCACTTCCACTATTATGGGCCAGATGGTTATACTTATGGCCACATATATCAGACTTTGGTAAGATTTTTCATTATACATTACATTATTTTATTTTATATAAATCTTGTACATTATAATACATTACATAAAAAAATCTTGTGCAGCAAGAAGTACAGAATGAAGCACAGGAAATGGCCACCCAGAATGAAGAGGCCGGAGAAGATCAATTGAAGCCTCCAGACTTGTCTCAGCTATACGTGAAGAAAGTTGGAAAAAAGCACGGTCGCATACATGGATTGGGACAGCTAGGCAAGTCGAGGCGCATTATTTCTGGGCCCGGTGGAACATCAGCTGGTACGCACTTCGGAGGTTATAGTGATGTTGATATGGAGCGCTTGAATAGAACTGTGGATGAGAGAGTAGCTACAAAACTAGCTGAGATGAGGGCACATGATTTGAGGGACCGTGAGGAGTTGCAGAGACAAATGCAGGAATAATTTATGAAATTTATGCAGGATCAGCAGGGTCGCGTCGACAATCAACCCGATGATGCTCACTCACCGCATGATTCTCACTCACCACAGGACTCTCAAGGTAGACGTAGAGCACCACATGATTCTGACTCACAGCATGACTCTCAAGGACACCGTAGACATGGGAAGGGACCTAGACGTTGATTCTATTTGATGTGTATGCTTTGAATTATATATTTTGAACTTTGACTATTTTGAATTATATGACTTTGTGGTCGTATGTTGGTGGATGATTAGGTACTAATATTTGTTAATGATGATGGATGATTAGACACTAATATTTTTTTTTTCATGATTTCTATTTTAATTAGATTCAAGACCAAAATCATGAATTTCATAATTGAAATGAAGTTTTGATTAAATTAGGACAAATTTAGATAGAGATCAATTTTGTGTGTAATAGTTTCATAAGTGAAATGACGTGGAAGATTAGGCACTAATATTTGTTAATGATGGTGGATGATTAGGCACTAACATTTGTTAATTTTGTGTGTAATAGTTTAATAAGTGAAATGAAGTTTCATTATTAAAATTTAAAGGTAGTGGTAGAATGAATATTTATCATATGAATAGAATTATTTTACATTAATGTTTATAATGATTTGAATTAATATTTAGAAATATATAATTACATATATATATATGATAATTTTATTATAACTAAATATAAGTATTACATAATTAAAATATATAATTTAGATTAGTATAATTACATGATATAATAATAATAAAGTAAATATATAACATTTAGTTAAAATATAAAAGTATATATTGTATATATATATTTATAATGAATTATGGAACAATAAATACTACTTGCCCAAATGGCAAGGCACTCATACATTCATAAGGGAGGTCACGGGTTCAATACCCCTCTCACGCGAAAATTTGTGAAATTGCTGCCAGGTTCGCGGGTCGCCCGCGGGTTAGACCCGCAAAAATATATATTTTTTTCATATTTGAAGTTCGCGAGGGTTAAACCCTCGCCAATTTGCGACGGCGGGTTTCCCTCGCCAATTTGCGACGGCGTGCCCTCGCCCAGCCTTACGACGGCCATTCCCTCGCTAGCGCTGCGAGGGTTCGAACCCTCGCTATTTCCCGAGCGGCCGCCCTCGCCAAATTCCCGAGCACTCTTCCCTCGCCCTCGCCATTTTGCGACGGTTTTTTTCCCTCGCCAGTTAACGAGGGGCGAGGCGAGGGTTTTCTTAGCGAGGCATATCTTGGCGAGGGTTATATCCCCTCGCAAAAACCCTCTTTACACCCTAAACCCTCTTTAAACCCCTCTTTAAACCCTCAATTTTTTGTAGTGAAATAATAAATTTAGAATATTAAAATATTTATTAAAATATATATATATATACATAAACAAATTACAAACAATAAGCAATTAAGTAGATGCATTTTTAAAAAAATGTGATTCAATTTGGAATTATATACAATTAATTGCATAAAAATGAATAATAACGACAAGTGTTCAAGTGGAACACGCCACCTCTGGGTCGATTCTTCTTAGGCGCAAAATTTCAGAATTAATTCTGAGCCACGAAAGGCTCATATATAAGACAGGGTTGTTAATTTTTAATTAACGACCGTTTATGTGGTTGCTAAAAGCTCCAAAATGGTTAAGACCCGGTCAACTCGACAAGGCGGTCACTATAGCTACCGTGATTTTCATGACTAAGCTTTTTCAGTCGCTAAAAACTTTTTTTTTTTTTAGTGTATGAGGGTTGTGACTTATACTAATGCTTATTTATAAAATAAATTTTTTGAAAAAAAAAAAATCAACATATTTATACCATGAGATAATCATAAAATCGAAATCCGAACAAAAATAATACACTATATATATATAAGTTATAATACACAAGGTATTAGTTTTCGATTTGATTTTCAAATTTTACGTTATAACTCAAAATTGAAAATGACAAAAATTTAAAATAAAAAACTGAAACTAAAACTGAATTGAAATATAAATTTGGTTTGATTTGGCTCGATTGTTTTTTTTAGAGGATAATGCTCACCCTAAATGATGTTGTTCATGTGAAGTTTATTTATTTATTGAAGTTTTCAATTGTTATTTCAAGTTTCACCAACAACAATATATTGCATAATTTACCTCAAATATCTCAATTTGTGCAGGACATTTTTCCAAGTCATTTTTATAAGATCTCAAAAATACCAACCAAGTACGCAATATATATATATATATATATATATATATATATAAGAAACTTGAGAAATGATGATAAAAAGAAATTGATGCTTGAGTTTATTTAGGGCATTGGAATTCCATTACAAACAAATTGTCTGTTAGCTTCTTTCTTCCAGCTGTAGATTGCAATTATATGAGTGCATGTGGCCATCTAAATTATAATCCAAGACAAAGTTTTTATAATTGCTATGCAATTGTTTCAGACATGATTCCTACAACATTTTGTGTGGTCTCATCACCCAACACCCTTATTTCTTTCATGTTGCTCAACAAACCATGTGTCAATCATATATATTGACTTATTCACATGAATTAGTAATATCATTATTTTTTATAAATTAATACTCTATCACAAAATTTGTTCATAATTAATTTATCATGATATTATTAATTTCATCAGAAGTATCAAAAGTCGAGATCAATGATATCACAATTTAATTGATGCTGATTTTTTTACCCAGGTTTTTTATATCCAGATAAAATTTTCCGTAGTAAAAAATTTAATATTTTAAACAGTTTTATGATAAGCCTATCACAAATTATTTTCATATAAAACATACTCATACTCATAACGTTTTATACTGTTATATTAATTTATAAGTGAAATAAAATTATTAAATAAATATTGTATTATGAACAATATTTTATTTTGAAAGAGTTAGTAGGGAGAAAAATCATGATATTTTCACTTTGCAATTCTATATACCTTTTAAATCGTGACTTCCTCTGTATCACTATATTTTTCTCATTTTATCATTTTCGTCTGTCGCACTATATATTTTTTATTTATTCTTTTACAAATTACTATACATTTTTTTGTTATTATTCTATTACTTTTTATTTTTTTTATCACATCACTTATATTTTTTTATTTTTATGTTGATCTGTGTGCTCAAAAGCAATTGAAAATATATACCAACCAAGGCCACAAATTATGATTAAATTGGAATTTATTTCCACCTTAAAAAGTTGCTATAGAAAAGTGCAAAAGTCAATTAACCAAATAAAATAGATTGAGATATCTAAATCACTGCACCCAAGTATGGACCAAACCTAGTCTTGGTGAATAAAAAAAAAAACCATGGAATTAATGAATGCAGCTGAAAAGTGGAGAAGTTATGGAAAAGATTGTGAAGAAAAGATAGTGAGAAGTGAGGAGCAATCACTTTCACACAAACACTGGTCAAAACTGACAATTCTGCAAGTGTGTTAAATGAGATGGGGACCACCTAAATTAATTAGTGCATGCACCATAGTATCACAACATTATTATTTGGCAAGAGTTAAAGAATACCAACATCACTTCTCCAAATTCTAACATACTATCAACTGCTGCTTGCAACTTTAATTTATACACTTGAAAACTTATATGTAAATGTAATCCAGGAAAAACAAAATTCTGTTTACACTATTGTTGTATTGTGGACAAGACGGGATGACAATGAGGTAGAGACGTTAGCGCTCACAAACCACACCTTTAGTAGCGTCGTTTTGGGCGCCTGGACTTGGCAGTTCTTGAGACGGCACGATTTTAGAACTGGAGACGATGTGATCTCGGAGATCTTTGATCATGTTGTATCTCTCTATCTCCTCTACATCCTTCTTCCAAGGCTTTGATGAGAACTCAAACAATCCTCTCTTATCAAATTCCTCTAATGTCTCTTGCTTTTCTGAAATGGACTTCCTCCCTTTACTCTTGTCGACTGAGTTCCTCTTCGACCCGTTCTTCCATCTAAAGCTTTTACTGAGGTCGTCCATGTTTAACTCGATCGAATGAAGGTCACTTTCATCATCATCATCATCGTCTTCTTCTTCATTTACTGCTTCAATGCCGTCTGTCTTTTCAGTTTGGACTTCGTATGACTTTGGCAGAGTCTCCCTCAAATACTTTTCAAGCTCCTTAATCTTGTCGTAATTTGGAGATCCATCATCTCGTTCTTCGCCTTTCTTCGCCTTTAAATAGGCCTCGAGCTCGTTCCTCAGCTTGTCAACAACTTCATTCTTCTCCTCAAACTGATACTTAGCTTCTGCAAGCTTCATTTGCACTCTTTCCTCACGCAGGACATCCGCTAATTGAAGCATTTCCCTCTCTTTTTCCACCTCTTCACAAACTTTTGCTGATCGTCTCTTCATCTCTTCCACCTCAGCCCGGTCTTCGCCTATCCCTCGTGCCAACTCATCGCATACCTGCTCCAATATTTCGCGGGCCCTCTTTTCACTCTCCACCTCTCTGCTCTTCTTCGATAGACATTCTTTCGCCTCTGCTAATTCCCTCCCGAGTTTCTTGTTCATTCTCTCTGTCTGTTTCCTCAGCTTCCTCTCAGTTTCAAGCTCTCCACCTATGGACATAATTGCCCTCCGAATCCTATCTTGTTCCTTTAATTTCCAAAGCATCTTCTCCTCCTCCAATCGTTTTAACAGATTATCGATCTCACTCCCCTTTGTCCTTTGCTCTTGGAATAACTTACCGACATGGATACAAGCTCGATCAAGCTCGAATTTCAGGGCGGAGAAAAGAGATAAGCTCGTAGAGTTTTGCTCTTCGAGGCGGCAGACGCGGCTCATTACTTTTAGCAACTCTTTAGAAGTTATAAGGCTGTTGTACACATCCTTGAGACGATTCTTTGTTCCAACTATTTGTCTGCATGGACTACGAGCATGGTTTTGGATCTCATCAACCTGCGTATTCTGTGTTAATAAACTCTCCAACTAATTCTTTACATCATTAGTACAAGCAAGACGAAAATCTTGACGGGATTTTACACGACAAATAGAAACGTTAAGGATTTGTTGATACACACAATGCGACAACCATAAGACATGCTGACTTTGGTGGTGCCCATAACCATGTTCTATGGTCCATCTGTAGTAAAAACATCGGATTTTGTCCATTTCTCCTAAGCCATAATTCATCCAAACACTAAAAACAAATTTAATTTAACAAAATCCTACTTCATGATGTTAGAAAAGTGACTTTTTTCAGCGTAAAAAACAAATTGCTTGATTTCACCTAACAGTAAAACATTCTCCCGAATCAGCTAACAGAAATATATGCAGAACGTTTAACAATCTTGAAATAATTATCTGAAAAATGGTAGAAACGACTCCAAATCATACCTCAACCATAAAATTATGGGGTGATTTGGCACTTCCCAAATCAAAATCAGCAGTAAGAAGTTTTTGAGAACAAGCTGATGCATTTCTTCTATGGTGAGCCATTTTAGGTTGATCCATTCTCTGCAAATTACAAAACAAGACAACATTATACAATCTGCATATAATCAATTCATACTACCCACATATCTCATTTGGTCAATATAAAAAAAAGAAGGCCAAACTTCTGAAGACCCATATAAACTTAATCCCACCTCAGAAACAGGACTATGAATTAGATCAGATAAAACAAGAGCCGTTGATCCCAATCTAGAGGGCTCGAAAGTCCTCTCCTTTCTAACAATTTCTACATCACTTCTTCTGTCCTCCCTTTTCACTCTAGGTGAAGGCAGACCATCAATCTCCCAGAGAGTGGCAGCCAATTTGCGGGCGGAGACGGACAGTTCTTTGGCCTTGTCGCCGCCCTTCACGGCGGCGAGATACTTGAATGCCTTATCATTTTCCATTGATGGTGATTTTGAACTCATCATTTTCCACTTGGGCACAGGGGTGGTTGATCCCACTCTTTTCCCCACTAGAAAAGCGCGCTTTAATCGGTAATTCTGCACTAACGATGACGAAGATGATGATGAACAACCCCTCTTCCTCACTTTGCATTTCCTCCCACCAATTTTGCCATCCACATTCAAATTCTGTCTGGGCATTCTCCAACTATATACACCTACGTTACTATTCGATTCCACTAAGTGCGTGCGTGTGCGTGTGCGTGTGTGAGTGAATCTCAAGAATCGCTCAAATTCAAAAAACCCAGAAAAATAAACAGATCTAAAATAGCGGAGTCGAGGATTGATCGGGGCTTCTTTTAGGAAGAGAATGATGGAAAAATAAGCGGCAAAGTAATGTGGTAAAATGCTTTTAATCAATCAGTCAAAAAGAAGGGTTTAAACAAGACAGGCAAGATTTGAACGTACCCGTTATTAATGTGTCTTTTTGAGTAGGGAAGGGTTTCGATGACATGCAAATTAGAGCCCCCCTTTGTAAAGTTGGGCTCTGATTTTCAAAATTGCAGAGAGGGAAAGAAAAAACGAAAAGAGAAGATACATGTGACACCAGTTACGGCAACTGTCCAACCTTCATCTTCAAGTGTAGTAGTTGCAAAAGTATTGAGAGAAAGAGAGAGAGAGAGAGAGAGAGAGAGAGGGATTTCTCAGGAACTGAATCTCATAGCCTTTTTCATGGAAAAGGAAAAGCGTGAGAGTGAGAGTTGTAGAGAGAGAGAGAGAGAGAGAGGGGCAGTTACGCTTGTGATATAAAGAGAAGAGTAACACGTGGCATACACGTGAGCATCGACCAATTTGGAAGGTACTATCACCGCCCCCTTTTATATTAATCAATCCGGATTTTCGAGCGAGAAAGTCTTTTGAAATAATTTTCGAGGTTTTGTTTGAAAAATGATTAATATTATGGTATTATTAAAATAAAATTTATTATTCAAAAAATGCACGGTCTTTTTTAAGTAACTACAGTATATTTATTTATTACAATCGTATTCATGTGCAATATGCCAGAAATCGTTGCAAATTTTCGTATGCGACATTATTGACTTTTCAAGAAATATATTATTGGAATGCTATTGCTTATTTTTTGAATTTCTTTTTCCTTTTATGTTGTGATATTTTTCCTCTTTTTTTAGGTATTAAATTAAATGAGTGCATACTACTAATAACTTTTATAACTTGATTAATTTCAATAAATTTATTCAAAAAAGTGTCTTAAATTTATCTTGACTAATAAATAGTTACTAATTTTGTATCGCATATCATTTGTACACATTAACAATTTAATAAATTAATATAAATTAAGAATATATAGATATTGTTTTTGTATTTTATTTATTTTATTATATAATTATGTATTAATACAGTAGAATACTACAAGATTAAGTAATAATTATACATCAAAAAATTCAGACTATAATAATAAATGTTTAATTAATCCAGTTCTTTTTTCTTTTTGAGAAAGATAGTCTCTATAAGTGAATGCATTGTAATATAAATTCTATGGTTAAATTGTATTTCTTGTGTCTTATTATATGTTGTCCATTATTTTTAGGACACGGTTAAAATAAAAATAAAAAAATAAAAATATGTAATAGAAAAATAATAAAAATAATGTAAAAAATAATGATAAAATGTGAATACTAATTTTTAAAAAATATGAAAAAATAAATTGAAACATATAGTGAGATGAACGAAAATACAAATTGAAAAATATATAGTGGGACGAAGGGATATATCACTTTTTATAGATCATCAATTAGGTAAAGTGTTGTCTCAATAAATTTTTATATAAAATATTAAATTTAATAAAAATATTATAATTGTAGCTCTTTTCGTTAATGAGTATTTCATGAAGTTACAAATTATTTCACTCAAGATCGAGCATTATTTTTTTTATTAAATAGCATTAGCTGTGGACTAGTTTCACCATAAAAAAATTCTCACACTATATATAGTCCATAAATTTATAATATTCTATAAAGATATACTCCCTCCGTCCCAGAGGTGTTTTCACCTCTGGGATGGCACAATTTTTAAGAAAAAATAGAGTGTTGTGTAAAATTATATTATTAAAATAATGAAATTAGTTGGATTGTGAGGATAAAGTTAAAATAATAGCTTCTATTTATAGGGTGTGAAAACAATTGTGGGACAGACGAAAAAGGAAAGTGTGAAAACAATTATGGGACGGAGTGAATACTATATAATTAGAATAGGTTTCTCGTAATATTTATTTATTCATATCATGATATAAAGAGTAAGTCTCCTGTGCACCAGTTACACGGTGCAACTCAAGTTCATTTTTTAAAAATTATTTTATTACTGGCAAGTTGCACAAATTATTACTGAAAAGTAACTCTATAAAAGATACATTTTTTAATAATAACATGTGTAACTTTTCAGTAGTATTTTGTGTAACTTTTAAAAATGAACTTGAATTGCACCATGTAACTGGTGCATACAAAACTAATCCTAATATAAATTATAACAATAAATACATAAAATTATATAAATTTCATACACTGAACGGGCTCATCCAGATTTTGTGATAGA
Organism: Prunella vulgaris; assembly: GCA_026898435.1. Classification (NCBI taxonomy): domain Eukaryota; kingdom Viridiplantae; phylum Streptophyta; class Magnoliopsida; order Lamiales; family Lamiaceae; genus Prunella; species Prunella vulgaris. The sequence goes on from JAPKLY010000312.1 coordinate 555,579, forward strand.
TATTCATTTATTTATTTTTGTCAGCATGATAAAAACTATTTATAATTTCAAATTTTAATGTCAAATGATTTTTATGAAAGATTTGCCCAGTACATTATCAGGATTCATTAAAATATAGAATAAATAAAATAAATTGTTACTCCCTCCATCCCAACATTTTCTTCATAGGTGGAGTTTCACTCATATTAAAAAAAAGTGAAGTATGTGAATGTAAAGTTAAATAATAAAATATAAAAAATGAATTTTATTGATTTTTATGAGTGTGAATTTTTATTTTTTTTAGGAATGTGAAGCTTTAGTTGGAACATCCATATAAAGAAAGTGTGAAATTTATCTTGCGACAAAGGAGTATTTAATATGCACCGGCTAATAAGGCAGGGTCTCACACAATCTGTAATATTATGATTATGATAATCTCCAACAAGTTTTTCACTCGTAAGGTAAAGTTTTTGCACATAATAGTTTAAAAAAAATGTCAAATTGTCAAATAGTAGTATTTTCGTAGGTACAATTTACGATGGTGCTAGACATCACACACATAGATGTTCATTGGTCCATGCATTAGTATTATTCCAACTTTGCAATTCTACAAACACTAATAAATACAAATAAAATAATGTACGGCTAAAACTTCATGTAATGAATAGTTGTAAAATTTTGACCAGTTCTGTGCATTTACATTTGTTTTCCCATGATTTTTTGTTCAATCAAAGAGATAGAGCCGACAAATTTTTTCATGCAAGTCCTCTATTATCACAAAATTCTCAATATGGTCATTTTCTGGTTTAATTATAATTTTTTTTATCGGTATTAGTTGTTAATAGTTAAAAATTAATTTATCAAGTCTCCGAATACTCTAAGAATATCTCCAAGTCAACCTTATACATCCCTCCTAATTCATTCCCAAAGGGAAACGAATCCGGATCACTCACTCAAGTGAGAAGCTCAGTGGTCAGGTGAGTTAACCACCTGATTTCGTTTAATTATAATTATAATCTCCATTATTCATATATTCTATTACTATTATAAAAATATAGTATTTAATTTCTTTAACAATAATAGTATATATACATAATAGTGATAATCTACGTTGCACGGTTACAGACACATGAGTGCGGGGATAATACGATACGAAGTTGGAGATACGAATTTTTTAAAGCCTAAGGTGCGACTCGTTAAGGATGTCTATTTATTGAAATTTTATTATATATATTACCTAAAAAAATATATATATATTTTTAAAATTTTTATAAATCAAATGTATGTAATTTATATTTTTTATCACCTTAAATTTGAATATAATCAATTATATAATTAAATTATGTAAGAAAATATCAATTTAAGTTATATTAGTTCAATACATAAGTTATACTAATAAATTCAATTTAAAACGAATATCACATTAGATTATATAACATAATAAAATTCAAACAAAACAATATATTTAATGTATAATATAAATGAATGTGCAGTGGATTCGAGAATCCGTTAGCTGGATTCGCCACGTGGAGAATTTGATATGTGAAATCAAGAATCTTATCCTTTTTAGGGAGCGGATGCAAATCCAAAATTGTATTAATATAATATTTTTAAAAAAATTCGTGTATCATATGTGAAAGTGATTATACATAACAATAATAGTATATACACATAATAGTAATAATTTAAGTACATATTTACATTTATTTATTATTTTGTTGAATAATAATATTATTAAAATATCACTTCTTAATGAATAATAAGTACAGTAGTACTATTTTAATTTACTGTGAATAAATCCATCGTATATTTTGTCATAAAGAAATACGTATTTTTTCTTTGGAAGTTCTATATATGTAGAATTAAACAAGGAAAGATTGACTTTTGAGTCATAATGATGCCTTTATGAAGGAATATATCATGGCAATACTTCTCTATCAGGAGGTTAAATGTATAGTTGAATCATTTTCTATCTAATTATCATAATTTATTAAAAAAAAAGTATTATTTTTTTATGTTAAGAGAAAAATCTATATCATAAAACGACGTATAGAATTTCGTTTTGCCCACAGATCCTCTTCATTTCCTATAAATTTCGAAGAGTGATAGACACGAAATTAAAATAATTAATAAAAATACATATTTTATAAGATCCATGATAATGACCACACTCCATATATTGTGTCTATCTCTCCCCTAATTTTAGGGGAAATTTATAAAAAAATAAAAATAAAGAGGATCCGGACCGTTCATTATTGATATCCTCGTGTATCTAAAACTTCACTTGCCGTGAAATTCGAAAAAGTTATTTAGGGGGCGTTTGGTATAATTGTAAGGAATTGAAAGAGTATATGAATGGAAATGGTATGGAATGAAAGTTATAGTTCTCATATAGCTGAACTATGATTGATTACTTAGTTTTGGAAAATCAAAGTCATAGTAGAGTAATATCAAACACACACTATGACTTTGATTACCATTACTCACCCTCCAAAGTATCCAACCAAACATCCCCTTAGTTGAATTAGTTGATACTCAAAAATAGTATTTTACCATGAAAGCAAAGCTAAAAATTAGAACTTTTTCCTAGCTAGACTTGAGGCTAACTTTGAGCATGTTTTTTTGTAGTCCAAATTACTTTTGTTGGCTTTCAAAAATTACTAGGACCACAATGAATCAATATGTTATGACCAAATATCTACTTCTACATACATTTATGATTCTTAAGCTACAAAATGAAATGTCCTACTTATTTTGTTTTTACTCTTTATTTATGTTAATACTCAATAATTTTAATATTTTGAAATCTCAAATCAACTTCAACAACCACTCACATTATAAAAAGAAATCAACACTTCTAGCCACGGAGAATTTAGGTGTGTATTGATGTTACTCTTTCAGAATGGACATCTTGATAATAATTAACTAATTAATTATTTCACAATTTATATATTAATAAAGATGTTCTGTATTGTACATGGATGTAAATGGCGGTCGTCTAGGCGCTTCAAGGCCCTCGGCCGCCGACGCCAAGATCAAATCGTCCAGGAAAATCTGCCAACACATTTTACACTGCCGAGGCCGTCTTGGCACCGCCTAAATGACCATTACTCTTCTTTTTTAATTTTTATTTCAACTTAAAAGTTAGAACTAAAATTAAAAAATAAAGTTTAATTGAACTACTTCATAATTTATTCGTTCTATGTATTTTGCTCTTTTTGTGTTTCATTTAGAAGTTGGACAATATCGTATTATGTTAGTTTTTAACATTTTGTTGACTTTTTATATTTTGTGATAGTTATTAATTATATTTTAAATTTATAATTTATCTATAATGTATATTTTTATTAATATATGTTTAGAAAAAAATTAATATTAATTAATAAAAAATAAAATAAAAACTAGAAAAACCTTGGCACCGCCAAGACGATCTTGGCGTTTGGCGACACTCGATCGTCCGCCGACCGCCAAGCGTCATTTGCACCGTTGGTATTGTACCCACATGTCTTTGATTTGGATTTTAACCAATGAGTAGGTATTGTATGAAATTGGTTCATATTATGAATCACTTTTTAACAAGATAAAAATATTTTATAAATATAAATATTATATTAAAAGGTAGTTTATATTATAAAAATTATTTATATAATACTTTACCTTAACAAGTTAAAACTTTGAGGCAAACCAATTACCCAACCTATGTTTCAACTTTAGAACCTAAGTTGTCAACCTATGTTTCAACTTTAGAACCTAAGTTGTTTACAAGATTTGACTTGTTCATCGCCTACAATCATCAAGTAACATGTTAATAATATTAATCAAATTAAATTGGGGGGTGTTTGAAGAAAGTTGAAAGATGGAGGGGCTGTAGCAAAATATTTTAGGTACACTGACTGGGGTATATAATAATGGAAGGATACATTATTAGTATTATTATTGCAAAAAAAAGTGTGTGTACATTGGAGAGTTGTATGAACCAGACAGATGAGAAGTGAGGTTAAAGGGGCCCATTAACGGCTCCAAATAAGAAAGAAATTGGAAACGGATTTTTAGGGATTTAGAAATGTGGATTTGGGAATCAGAAATTTGCATAAAACACCCACATACATACTGATAAATTATTTGGGCCCCATCCACATGGCCCCTACCCACATGACTAGCCCCCCACCCACTCCTATTTCTATTATATCACATTTCTCCACCACATTTTTTACCAACCTTATTTTTTTAAAATCAACACTAAATTTAAGATTGGATCAATAGTATACAATTTATATTATTATATGTATTAATTCATTTTATATTAATATGAAATGTTATAATATGAATGAATGGATAAAATGGTATCACTGATTTCTTATAATGATATCAATGAATGTTATAGACTAATCACGTAGGAGGCATACTTTAACATTAATTTAAAATTGTACAATTTCTGATCCTAACGTAACTTGTATTCTATGAAATTGATCGATTGCAATTTAAATTCTAGTTTTAAGGCCACTAACTCAGCAACTTGTGGTGCCTGGAAAACGAAATGCCTCGCTCCGTCCCAAAATTATTTTCACACTTTTTTTATTTATATGTCTCAATTTTATTTTCATATACAAAAAATAATTTTTTTATACTCATAAAAGTAAAAAACAAAACATATTTTATTATTTAATTTTATACTCACATACTCAATTTTTCTTGATCCGCGTGTACAAAACTATTATGAAAATAGTATTGGGACGGAGAGAGTACAAAAATGGAGTTTAAGTTATAATCAGTTAATTTCATACATTATATGTTACAATCGACAAAAGAATTGTATAAATTTAAATTGATATTGACCATTGATAAAATCTCTATAATAGTTTCTTTGTTTTGGATTTCGGTCAATTTAAAGGCTTTAAAAAAGAATTAACTATCAATATTGGGATCGAAATAATAAAAAATATCACAAATTAAAAAGTCATAATCGGCATCTTGTAATCATAGTCTTAGTATTAGCACTATAACATATAAACATTCTATTTTATTTAGTATTTGTTCTCTTTTTTTTTTTCAGAATTCATTTATCATATATATTTTAGATTATAATTTAATAATTAAAATTATAAGATACTCCAATTAGACAAATTCTTTTAAAATTATCGTCCAAATTATTTATTAATATTTTATTTTCAAATTCTGAATCGACAGTTATTCTACTTTTCAAAATCTAAAATAATAAATATTTAAACTTCCTAATTCTCATGTCCACTAAATTTATGCATTAATTTTTTTTTCGTTTATTTATAAAAAAATATGTACTTTACTTTTATAGAAATCATTATCTTCACAATTAATTATTTTATTTATAAATGAATCCCACAAAATTCACTCATAATATTTTTATTTTATCTATTTTTTTTTAAATTCGTGCGAACACAATAACGTAAAAATTTAGTAGGTGGATGGAGTAATAATTTTATAATAGGATATAATAAGGAAGCAATAATATGATTGTGTGTAATGATTATAGCAGTACAATTACATGTGATGCTCTGCGGCACATGATTAAGTAATATGGGAGATTAATGGGATAAAAGTGTTATTACTGTTGACCAAATGGCATGTTATCAAGTTTTGTCTTGTTGTTTTGTGGTCTTAAATTTTAATATAATCAACGGGGGGAATAAATTCCAGTGGCTCATCGGCCATTTTATTAGATGAATTAATACCTCATAATTGTTAACGTGGTCCTAAATCCTAATGACTATTTAAAATAGGGGCATAAGGTGGTCACATATTTTGACTATAGATTACGTATGTCTGTGGGTAAGTTCCAGAAGTTTAACCTTGTTTGAAATATTGTTGAATTTTAAAAATTTTGTTTGAGCTGGTAAGTAATCAAGTGGATTCGATCAAATTTAATGTAATTCGAATTCGAGTAATTTGATATTGTTGTTTAAAATCAACCTCAATAAGACTTTGAAGCCGAGCTTATGAAGAATTGTGATGAACACAAGAATTGCAGAGATTAGGAAATCAAGGAACAAAGAATTTTACGTGGTTCGATCAATTGATCTACGTCCACGGATGGAGTTTCCTTACTTTTTCTCCTCAATGGAATAATATTTACAGATTACAAAGCTTTCACTCTAAAATGTATATTATTCTGTGTATCATGAGTCTCTCAATCTCTGGTTTGAATACATATTTATGGACCTATCCCTTAACTGACTCTAAGCTCATAACCAATCAACGAATTCGTATGGTTATAATCGCCAAGAATAACTGTTCCAACGTCCAATGAGATTACTTCGCCAGCTGTCCAAATAACCAATTTTATCACTCTGTTGAAATAGCCTTCGTCATACTCTGTTTTGCTCATAACTATCATCTCAGGATACGACTTCAGGATGAGTGACTCAGGAAGTAGTTGATTTCAGCTCAGGATGATAATCTCCAGATTGCGCCTTCAGGTTACTGAGTCTTCAGGAGACAAATGCCTTCAGGATCTGAACACTCAGGATGAGTGTCAGAATCAGTGCACTCAGGTTCAGTATCAAACCTTCGCTCAAGCTCAGGATCAATTTCTTTCAGGTTAAGGATCTCAACTCCGAATCCAATCTTCAGGATTAAAATTCCTGATTAGTCTTAGTATCCAAACTCAGCTTTCTTTTACACTTAACATGTATTTTTATATAATTTGAACGAGTTTTTTTGCACTTTTGGTCCCACAGGACATGTATTATTTTAAAATTGGTCCTATAGGATTTTTTTTCTTGCACTTATAGTCCCAAACGTTGCACTTGTAGTCTCAAACGTTACAAAATTTACATATTTGGTCCTAAACATTGACGGCTCCGTTAAATGCATGGTTTGCAGCGTTAGTCCCATAAGACTTACTCTTACTTAATTGTGTATAACCCAGTAATCTGTATTTTCAGAATTAGTCTCATTGAATTTTTTTAATTGCACAATTATAAATATTGAATAAAATTTTAAAAATATTAAAAAAATCAAATAAATCTTCAAATAATAAAATTAAATCTGTAATAAATAGTTAAAAAAATTCAACTATATCTTAAAAAATAGTTAAAACTAAGAGATTAATTTAAAAAAATT